>OZ001243.1:15018201-15440701 GCA_963924025.1 Ischnus inquisitorius | reverse complement strand
TTCGAAACCGCGATTCGCCTCCTCGCTCTATAGCAATAATGCTACGAACGAATAATCCAATTCTACTTTGATTCGAGAATGCTACCGACGATTTAGAGCGATATTATTTGGCGCATCTTTTTTCTTTCTCCTTCGATCGAGACAATACTTATTCTGAGTAAGATTACTACGTGAAATTCTACAATACAATCGATGCTTACAGCGCGCAACACTCACTTTTCACTGAAATATCGAAATACATTTTTTCGGCAAAAAATTTAATAATTAATGTACGTGGCCCGCAACGGTTGACAAAACATGTTATCGCATTATATAGCATTCGTTGCATCGTTGACATGAGATCTCGCAAAAGTACTTGAATTGTACGCACTCGCAGTAACCAGGTCAAGTTCTTGGATCGCTATGCATGTGTTGTTTCCCCCTCGCCCTCCTTTTTTTTTTACGACCGAGAAGCTTAAAGATGCCGATAACGTAAGTGGAAGTGATCGTGACTAGAAACTGAGAGACGGTTCCGAGAGTAAGACAAACGTGTCCATCGCTGTCCCTGAATTCGTGATAACACGAGCGTCCTCGTGCAGTGGGATCCGTTTGTTTCACGGAAGAATAAAACGTACAGGCTCACTCAGCGAAATTAAAGCAGGAAAGCGTCCCGGTAATCATCATTGACGTCACTGTTTGTCGAGTTGAAACTTTTTGAAATTTTTTTCAAAATGTCTTTGTTTTGTCCGATTCGTAACTCTACTAAGATAAGCGTCCTGGACGTCTCTGTTAATGGTGCACTGAGTTAATTCATTACCCAAGAATGTTTTAGTCTCATTGTTTTTAATCACTCAGTAAATTAGGGGAAAAAGTTTTTCTTTGGCTAACATTTTCACCCACTCTATTCGGATGTTAATATAAGTTCTTTCACTTTTGTCTAAAATCTGCTGATCGATTCCCTCGATACATTCAATTCCGAATTTAGTTTTATTGTAATATTTTATTTAACATTTCTAAGCATGTTTATTACTTAGCAATGTTATGGATAATGACAAAAAATGGAAAAACGTTTTTGATTATGAATGTTTGATTTTTCGAACGATACCGTTTGTTCTGGTCCTATTAAAAAATGTTTAAAAAGTCTAAAAAATATGATAGGTTTATAAATCACAGACCAAGCGATATAATCTTAGATGCACTACGCAAAACCGTGAAAACTACGTACTACGCAAAAAAAAAATCGCTAACGGTAACTTATAACCCCACGGGGGCTCTCGATGGTTGCCGTTCGGTGGTCAGCAATCGATGGACTAGGCCCTTCAAATTGACGGGACTCTAGGGAGTCAATCAATATTACCTTAAACCTTGTAGCGTCGAGCTCAGCGATTTAGTACCGAAAATACCGATTCGAAATTCGTTGGGATAACGAGGTAACCCAGTGCACCCATCTGGGGTTAATTCGATTGCTATAATCGCAACGGGGCGATCTCATCACACGACGCAAGGCCAGTGCCGCAAGGATCATTTATGAACGTCAGATTCACATCTGTCCGCAGCGTGCGCGCGATTCTAAAGCTCCCGCGTGTCACACATATCGCTCGCCGGTTAGAGTCGATGCGCGATAACGTCTTCGAACGATTTTCACGTGCTATACTACGTCGATGTTATTCCGTTTGAAGCATTGAAACTACCACGATTCGACGTACGACGTTGTAGACTCGGGATTACTTATCGATTTGCGAGATTTAGACGTATAACTCGTCGTCGTTAGTCGTTATCACTGCAATAACTTGTTTAATAAGGCGCAGAAGAATAACGTTTTCTTTTTGTCAGTACGCAACGAGACACGGACATATCTTTAGAAGAGTTCATCTGCGTTATTAAAAGTCCACCATTCCTTTCCCATGCAATTTCAATAGCCCGTCGCGATAAAATGTACAACGTCGCATTTTTACTAATTACATTGAGAAATAAATACCAGACTTTGTTACTGTTCGATATAACTCGATTGGCCGATCAAATTCAGCGCTAATCATTGGGTATTGTAGTGGATACATGCACATAAGTAGGTAGCACAGCCCCGATGTGTGTTCCGTTCGATGGGTGCACGCGCCGGCCGATAAGTCGAGCGAAACGCGAAGGAGATCGCTCCCACCGGTGTGCGCGCGTGGCTTGATCCCTCTATCCGCAATGAGTTTATGAATCATAGCGTTCAACCTCCTCCGGCACGTCCGTGGGTTGACCGACAAAATGTCGTCGTAAAACATAAAACGCAACGAAGATTAATATGCTTTCGGCACAAACAAAATCGTTCATTCAGAAGATAAGTTTTAGTCGCTGAATGAATAAGAGTACAATTATTCGCCAGTCAGACGAAATCGTCGAAATTTCTCGTGGTTACCGTCAAACGTACGCAAACGCGGCTCGGAGTCTCGGCGAGCTCCCTCGGAGGGGTATCGCGGCTATTGGTTCGTCGCGAGAGTTGCCTTGTGTAGCAGGGGCGTCGCGAAGCCTCACAATTCGTACGCTACGCGTCGCAACGATCGAGCGTCGTTCTTTGTTTCGTCGAACGAGACAGTCTCCATCCAGCAGAGGCCGGCGAACGAAAAAAAGAAAAAGAGATTCACCGACTCTTCGGGACGCTCACGGGGAGCGGTTAGTGCCGTTGGGAAGCGGAGCGAGCGAGAAAACTCGTAGGGAAAGAGAACCGAGAGCGCCGCGCGCGCCCCGTAAAAGCCGCGACAGCCTAGGCAGTAGATCCGCGTCGCGATGCCAAAACTGACGTGATTCCGAAGAGGACTAGCGAAAGATTGAACCGCCGATCGACGAGATTTTGTAAATAGCGTGCGTAATCCGGTGAAATTGCGGGTGATAATGATAAAAAATAAATAACGTGTTTGTGAGAAAGTGACGAGCTAGTGCGTGAGCGTGCGCTATTCAGGTACGAAGGTGACGCGAGAAAGAACGAAAGTACACACGAACGAACTGTAACCAAACATCGAGAAAATTTGACGTTCAAAAAACCGGTGTAGGGTGAGAACAAAGAGTGTGTAGAACTCGAAATATTTGACAGAGGCTTAGGTTGCAAATGACACGCGAGTCGCCGGATTCAGTATTTGACGGCTGACGTCGCAGTGTCAGATCTCGAAAAGCAAATATATATATATATATATATATATACGTCCCAGTCCCTTCTCGACACAGCCGAACAACAGGGCGCGCGACAGGGAGAGGGGGTAAAGAAAACACGAAGTATCCTGCAGCCAACTGCGGAGTGAAGGACGCGTTTTGTCTTCGGCAATACGACTACACAAACGAGCGAGTTAAAGAAGAAAAGAGTGAGGATTTGTAACGAACAGGAGAAGACGAGAACGGAGAGAAGAAGGATAATACGTCGAAAGGATCGTGTCCGTTCTTGCGAGTCAGTGCCGGCGAAATCGACGTCCGCGCCCCCGCAGTCCGAGTCGGTCTGTCAGTAAACGTTTCTAGCACCTCGGTCTGACCGGCGTCTTTATTATTTTCTTCATTCCGCCCGACTTATTTAATACGCATCTATATCTAAATATATATATGCGAAAATAAAGCTCGACGTATTCGAGATCAGCAAACCTCGTGTGCGAGTCGCGCGCGTTCTCGAGAGTTTACCTCCCTTCATCCCCCCCTCCGCCCCCCGTCGCATTATTATTGTCGTAGGCGCGCGCGCGGGGCCTACAGAGGAGGAAGCGGCGGAGGAGCCAGCGGCAGCGGTAGTCGAAGGCAACCAGGCGAACGGCAGTGGTGTGGACTGAGCGAGAAAAAAAAAGAATTAATAAAAAAAAAGGAGAGAAGAAGCCGAGACGAATCGGCTCGGCAGCGCCGTTAGCGGCGAGCTAGCCCTACGTGCCTCTCTCGGCTCTCTTCGTGCGAATGTGTTTCGCGTGCCGAGTTTTTCCGCGTGTTTCCGTGCGTCCGCGTAGGTGTTGGTTCGGCTTCGACGTGCGTGTGTCTCGTTTATAAATTTCAGTGACGGTGAAATAATATACACTGACGAAAAAGAAAGAAAAAAACGCGATAGCGCAACGATATCCGCGGGCGGCGGCGTAAAAACTTTGCCGTGTGGGTGTGACGTGCCGTGTGTTAATGCTCGCGGTATTATTTATCACGAGAAACTAACAAATACATAAAAAAACATTCTACTGTTTTTTTTTTTTTAATTATATAATCTCGTCGGCGCGATCTCGGTTGCGAGAATTGAGTCGGCACGAAGCCGGGACCGAGGGGAAAGAAAGAGAAAACGGAACGACGATTAATTCATCGTTAAAGTGAATTTACCGGGTGTTACTCGGCACGAGGCCACCTTGGAGACGGTGGAGAGTTTCGGCGTTGGCTACGGGCAGGGCGCTAACACCGGCGACTGGATGAAACCGCCGGGGGATCTTTTTCTCTACTGCGACATGAAGGACCTGGGTGCCGATATGGTATTTGAATTCTTTTTCGCGTTTCGCGAAATCAGAGTAAACACCTTGATTCGATGAAGAATCGTTATCTCGACATAACGAAAGTTTCACAGTGTGCGCGCGTTGCTCTTTTACACGATGAGTTTCGCTGTTCTTGTAGCCCTTTGCATTTCTATACAAAGTTTCCACTGTTTTTTTCTGTAATCTTGAATCTCTTTTAGCGTTGAGAACACTCGCGCTATTATTCTATGGAAGTTGAAGCGTTAGGTTTATAACGATCGCAGGAAGGGAAGAAAACTTAACATGAGACTTCTGATGAGAGCTAACTCGCTCTTTCGTTATTAATTTAGTTTTCTTCCCGTTTTTTCCTTGACATTGTCGCATCCTTTTTTCCTTCATACCACTATTTGTTTTTTTTTACTATATCATGGTGTTTGGAGGTCATAAAAATTTTGCAAATGTCCGAGATATGTTGAGAAATTTTATGACATTGATCTGCAAGACACCGTGTTATATATTTTCTCCCAGCAATCGAGTAGAGTCAAGACCGGTATCTCGCGCGCGTTCTATCCTTCCCGCAGTTCCTCCACCTGTGCGCGCACCCCGGCGACTTATTATCGTTGAACGAAGTCTTACGCTATTATTTTCTTGCCAACTACGAGTGAGAAGACGTCGGAAGAGAGTCGGAGCTTCCCCTTCTCCGCATCTCGTCGGAACAGTTGCGCTCCGGCGTTCCCCTGTCGGTGACCTTGAATTTATTTCTCGAAGCTATAATGGACTCGCGCGTGCGAGCGTCGTAGGCTTGTTTTATCGGCCATTTATGCACACTCCGGATCATCGAACTCTCGTCCCAAGGGAAATTGATGAACCTTCCGTAGTTTCTCTGTTCCTTGAAAGCGGGCGGGCGCGCGCGCGCAAACACGCGCAAATGTGACACGCAGAAATGCTCTCGGTTACAAACCCTTTGTTTATTTACTGGCTTATTGCGTCTAAGGGCGGGCGAGATATGGCGGCCGTGAAGAAGGCCGCTGGTTCGAGGGCGAATTGGAAAAGGGCCGGTTGCCGGCGCCATGAGGAATCGCGTAAACACACCACTGCGCATTCGTTCGCAACCCCGCGCAACCCGTGCTCTTCGTGCTCAACGCCTGAACCGGCCGTAGACTCATTGATTTTGGGGTCCGACCCGATATAAAAATAACAAAAGATGTCTCGTCGTTGATGACATAACATTTGTGTTACGCGAATGAAGACCCGAAAAAAAAGGCAACATTAAAATTATGGCAAGCGGCATGACGACATACGGCGTTTGCCGACATAAAAGTAGAGAATCGAGAGAGATATCAATCGGATGACTCGTAACATCACAACGTATACTTATAATTTTTTTTTGAGCTCTTTCCTCAATCGATATTTCATTGCAAAAATCCGGATCGATCTTTTTTTTTCTATGAATTCAAACTCTATTGAGAATTCATCGGATACGCATCGTCGATATTTTTATTTTTCTTTTATTTTCTGTACCGTCACCATTTAACGGCACGCTGCCTAATGTTTTATCCTTGAGCTTTTGAAACGTGAACTTTCTAGCTAAACGCGTGAGGATAGCTGGATTTCGAAGAACCATCGTGTCCGTCTATCCTCTTGTCTTGCGCAATATACATATAATACTGTTACGCGTTCCCTAACAGCGGCGAAGAGTTTCGCCGTTACCGCGCCTCCCAATATACCTTTCTCTTCGCGTACTAACTCCGGCGTTGTGTGAAATAAAAAAGATATGAAGAAAGAAAGAGAACAGTTTCGAAAATTGACCGATCCTGCTGCGAGAATCTCATTTCTCCGGAGTTAGCGCCATTATCCTTCTTTTTTTCCCGTTTCTTTTGTATAACATTTACCGCAGAGGTAGTGTGTGTCTCAATAGCGCGATCGGAGATCCACGTGTTGCCAAGCTCTCGGCTGTTTCTCGGCAGCTGGTACTGTCGAGGGCTCGACGATCACCCGGCAACCGCCTCTCCGCGAGATGAGATTGCGCTCCGGCCCAATTTCCTTCCGGTTTGCTCTCCGTTTCTCTTTCTCCTTCCCTCTGGCGAATCCCCAGGGCGCAATACACCACACTGCTGCCGAGTTACCGCGCGAGCCACCTGCGTAATATCTACGAAACTCGGGTAGCAACTTTCTTGTTTGTTTTCTGTGACAAATACACACACGCACACGGGGAAAATGTTGAATCGCGCAAACTCATTTCGTTGCTATTATTAACTTGTGTCACAATTGCGCGACTCTACGCGCATGTGACGTGGATACGTTGTTTACGTTTCGCACGTTTGATAAATATTGCAATATCCATTACGCGGCTATTCTGCTATTGTTAGAAATTTTAACAGTATCGCTCGTCGTTCCGGCAACAATTCATACGTTTCAATACATTATAACGATTCAATTCTGTTATAAAATGGGATTATAGCATGACAGTATTTTTCTGTATTGCTGAGGAAGATTAAACCCGGTCAACGATGAGTTCTGTGATCGAGATAGAAAACAATAATGCATTAATTATCCAGGCAAATCGAGCTTGCAAAAACTCGAGGGCATCACCGAGTTCTTCGCGTCTGAAATCTCGACAGTTCGCTCGTGAAGACGTAATGAAAAAACGCGTAATTTCAACTTACTGCAAAAATTAATTCGATTAACGTCCAATTCGTTTAATGAAAAATATATTGGCTACGTTTGAAATTCCAAGGAAAGAGCGGTTAATCGATTTTCGAAAGTTGGAATGAATCTTTGCTAATTGAGTCGCACGGTTCGCAAACCATTTCTCCGACTACGGCTCATGAAATTCTCAAAACTTTCGTAATTTAAACGTAACTACTGCTGGACTGGACGCGAATCGTCGCCAGACAAGAGAGTTGCGCTCTTCACCGGCAGGTGATTCAGGGGCTGAGTGTTTAACGGCTATCGTGCAAAGACTATGCACGATGTACACAAGGCAGAAAAAATTATGTGTTCGACGGCGGAACGGAGGCTTCCGCGCGCGCGGCAATATCGATTCGCGTGAGTCACTCTATCTTCCCGCGGTGACTCGCGGGGCTGACCTTACTCGGGCTGGATGCTTCTGTAGCTTGCTACTCACTGTCGACCGTGAGACTTTGCCATGAGGCTGTACCGTCGGTACCCCTCCTCCTTTTTCCCCTCTTCGATGATAATAAGAAGTTTTTCGATTTTCCTTCCATTTCCATTTCCGAGCTTCGACTAACTATGAGTGCGAATAGTCATTCTTCACTCTTATCGCAATCGGATAAGCGATTCTTCACTTCTGCATATTAAATGATTTTTTCTTGTACAAATTTCGTAAAAACCGGAATTTCCCCTCTTCGTTGAATATGAATATCGTATGTATGTTTATTATAGTGCACGTATGTATGTGTACATATCTGCACTGGGGCGCGCTCCCGGAAGTTATTTTCGTGACTTTAGAGCGTGGAGGAGGCCGCCAGAGCTGTATGTACTGTCGTCGTACACAGTGGTAGGTTTATACCGACCAATTGAGTATCGATCGAGCAATTGCGTCTCGTTAACGAACCAAATCAGTGGCGCACCTTTCCTTCGACACGATACACATACATAGGAACGCATGCAATCGCAATCCTTCGTGTTGTCGTTCGCGAGTTTTACCTCTCTGTATTCTCTTATTTTTCTCATTCTTCTTCGTCGTCGTTCTCATTAACGAATGGTATAACGAACATGAGATCGTTAATGCAATCCTACGATATTCTTCTACGTCGTTCCTGAATCCGCGCGATATCCGACAAAATGTTGAACGTGTCCGTGAAAAAGAAGTACGAAAAAAGAAAATAATTTTAGGGTTTCGCGAAATATGCTTGAAACGTATAATTCAGAAGTTTCGGCAGTTAGTTTCGGGCCTCGAGGTAAAAGTAAAAAGATCCGTCGGATTGTCCGCGAGAGAGTTTGCATAGTTTCGTTTTCGTTGGGCCGCGAGAGTGTAACGCCCTGACTCCCCCGACGTCCCCTCCTCCGCATCAGCGCCTTGCCCCCCACGTTCTACTTACTTCAGTGACTCTCGCTGACATTGACGCGCCGGGTGGAAGCAGAAAAGAGAAAGAGATACACACACACACACAGCTTGTATCAGTCACGTTTTTATACTTCTCATCGACACACTCTTCCGAACGTCGTAACTATCGCGACTGTGTGAGACGACGACGACCGACGACTACGCAATGCCCTCGAGTTTAGACATTCTATACAAGTCGGGTTATGCGCGTCTTATACACGTGCGTTACGCACCGCGAGGTTTCGTTTGTAGCCGCAGAAAAAAAATACAAACTTTCACATAATAGTTAGTTATGTTTTTATTGCAAGCTATTAATTTATTAACTTGGACTTTGTAATCTTTTTATTCGTGGCTCTATTGCACAATTGGATTCACCGGTGAATTTGCGCCGGGAAAATAAAATTTTAATACTCGTAAAATTATTTTTAAAAAATGCATCGTTTTTAACCGAACACAGGTGTTACACAATTCGATTCTTCCAATAAATATCAGTGCGAGAAGAGAAATGTCAATGCTTCGGAAATAACTGATGAAAATCAATCGTGTTTCATATGCAAATTTGATTGGGTTTCGTTGGAGTGAAAATGCGACAGTGGTAGTCTTATAGTCTCTGCAACCGTCTTGTTCCTGTACCAGGTTCTCTTCTACCTTTAGTAACAGGTTTAACTATATTCTCGAGGTTGCCGAAGTCCCTCTCCCCGTATCGACGTTTTATATCTGTCGCGCCGCTTGTGCCGTGTGAGATCGATTTTTCTTGTCAGTTATGCACGTGGCAATGTTTGCCCGGGGACCAGCCGCCGATGAACCCGCCGTTCGCGACACGTGCCAAAATCTCGAGGCGCCATCGTCCCCTTCTCACTTCTGTTTTCCGTTTTTGTTTCTCTTCGTTGTTGTCTCAACTGGATTTTCGCTTTTCTACTTTCTTCGAGCCAATAACGCCGAATCGTGGGATATATTTCGTTTTTATTAGCCAATAAAGCAGAATTCCACAAACGTGAGGAATGGCCAGGCGGAGTTTACCGTCGACTAGCTCACGACGTTACGAAAATTGCTTCTATAGTCGACCCTTTTTTATTGACCCGACAGATAACATCTTACAAGTTCGATAAAAACGCCATTAAGTCGAGGAATAAAGCGAAATTAAGACAAACGTTAGGGATAAGAATTTGTCGACTCGAAGAGGTAATAAATCTAGCGAATGGAATACGAAGAAAAAAAAAATTCTAATCCAAGGTGCGTTCCAATCTCGTGGTCTCGAGGCGTTCCGAGAGTCTTTGATGATCCGTAATGCGCCCGCGCAGTCGTACCTCGGTAATGAACGACCGGACGACAGTAAAACGAGGAAATCGCGAGATCGTGAATTATATCGTAGTACGATATGTAGGTAGGGGAAAAAAGGACATTTCCTTCTCCACCCACGCGGAGTTTCGCTTTTCTGAAAAGGGCGGTCGAGATAGTTTCTCGAATCGATGTGTACGTTACCATGGCGACAAACAAGACGCGAGGATACGCTCGGTCGAGTGTATTACAGGGCATCGATGAAATAAGAGCAAATCGGACTCTCCGATTCTCGTCTGTTACCTTCATCCTTCGCGGGACAGCTATCACGGTCGTTCTCTCCGTTCGCAACACAATATCGAGATCGACGCGATGCTTTCGCCGCGGGTTGACAAAACTCGCGCCTCCGAATTCGCGTCTCTCGTTGTAAATTTGTAAATAGAAACCCAGAGTCGAATCGATTTAATTGCCAAAACTTTCACCGTGACACAGTCTTTTCTCCGGTTTTCGTACGTTCATTGCAATAGACACCAATTAAAACCGTGCCGTCACGCCCAAATGTCTCCCGTTTCCATCGCTTCAATGAGGAAAATTTCGCCGCGATAATTCGAGAAGACAGATCGGAAGTACAGAAAAAAAAACAAACCCATCCAAGAACACTGGCGATTCACGTTCGTAGTACTGAACAGTATGATTTATTTGTGTTTGGTGTTTCTTCGTACAATGCTTTTATTTATTCATGCCTTTTTGAAATCGTCTTTCACAACTTTCTCATGCCGATCCGCGTAACTTAATCGCGGCCGCAATCTCTTTATATCTGCCTCGCTCTCGTTTCTTCGTGGTTTCTTTCGTTGGGCTCTGTGGCCGACTCCTGTTTCTCTCCTTGCTATCCACGACGATTTTCCTGTGTTCCGTCTCGGCGCGAAGCGCACAGCCGATCACCGGCAGAGGGAAAGAGGAGCGAACGAGAGGGGAGGTACGGGCATCCGCGAGAGGACAGTGGCCGTGACCCGAGCGTCGAGTCTGTGGTGGGGTCGGCGGCCCCACGGCAGGAGTCTCCGCGCGCGGCTTTAGCTATGTCGACGCCACGTCGTCGTCGGTGTGGCTGGGGCTCTCCGTTCTCTTTCTGTTCTGTCTCTCTTATCACTGTGTCATTGCCGTGTCCGTGCTATGGCGGATTCCATGTCTATGTAGAGGCGAAGGCGCGGGATTGGACACTTTGACGTCACTCGTAGCGCGGCCGATGGGGAATAACCGTGAGGATTAGGCGATGTTGGGAGGAAACGAAAGGGCGTGGATAACAGGTAGCGGCTCAAACGCGGAGGACAACATAATACACTCGGGATAAAGCCAGGGTGAAATATTGAAACAAGGGTCGGAACTATTCTAACGTAACTTCCGTTTCAATTACTTGACATGACACTCGCGACTGTAATGCATTTCCTTGCGTTTCATAGAAACGAAACGTACAACTTTCACTGCAACGCATTTTTTTCATACAGTTGGATGATACAAATAAAAACGTAATGGCCGAGTGGTCCTGGCAACTTTTGGGGCACTACACTTCCATTTTTTGTTTTGGAGAAATTCCTGAAATATTCTTAAATTTCTTCGTTGGTCCTTGAATTTTTTTCTCATCTATATTCTTAGTTCTTTGCATTTTCTTGTGTTCCGTATTTTTTTTGAAAATCTTTAGATCTACTTTAGCCTTTTAGCTGCCGGTCTTTTGATGCAAATATAATCAATCATATTAATTGTGTCTAACTAGAAACGCATAGAATATCGTTGAAATGCATCTAATGCATTTAAATAATAAAATGCATCTAAAAAGGGCGTCTAACCTAGACATCATGAAAAAAATAAAGAAAAATACTGCGAAAAATCTTCATACACTTTATTAGTTGACGGACTGAACATTCATCAATTGAATAAAACAAAAACAGCGGGTTGCTTGGAAGTTAAGAAAAAACGCTGCAACACCAAGTCTACACATTGATTTTTGAATAAGACCAAATAGCATCGCAACGTCGATATTTTCAATTGACGAAAATTTATATGCATAAATTCAATTTTATCGTCGTTCAGGTTTTGCTGTCGTCTCCAGAGGGGGTCAAAAACTCACTTTGGCTTTGCGTATCCAAAATTCATATCGCATATTTGCGTCCCGCCGTAATATTGACGTCGTACAATTGCTTTATCGGGGGTTCGGTATGCGCGACGTCGAGTATTCGACAAGCAAGATTGAAAAACGAAAATAGAAACCGCGCGAGATACATCGAAAAATGATTCGACGATAGGATGAGAGTTGGGGAAGAGAAATGGAAGAGCTTTTTCGGTCTATACTTTGCCGCAGTTCTGCGACATTTGCGCGGGGGATTGCGTCGCGCCCGCAGGATATCGTGGCCTCTTCGCCCTCCCTCCCCCGGTTGGGCGAGTCACGTTTGGTGATTCCGCAACGTTCCGCGGTATGCTGGCTCGTGTTCGCTCCGTCTCTGTCACATCTCTGATATCTTGCTACGTTTATACTCGTATCTCACTCTCTCTCTCTCTCTCGAGCGCGCATGGGAGACCGGCAACCGGCTAACGTTACTCGGCTAACTTCGGCTCGGCAACCCCTAGAGGCTGGTGAAGCAGCAGCAGGAGCAGTAGCAAGCACAGCGCCAGGCCGGCACGCCGCCGTCTGCGGCTCTCGACGCGGTCGATAAGCGCGCCGCTATCAAACCCGCACACGCTCTTTCTCTATCAACCCCTCCGCTTACCTTTCTATCTTTGGTTTTCCCTTCTTCGTCAATTTTTTTTTTCTTTACTCTTCATCCATTAACTCCCTTTCCTTTGCGCACTTGTATACAGTAAGGCTTCACCCCCCCTCTTACTCGCGCTTGCTTTCTTCATATAGTCATCACTCTTGCTCGTGCTTCCTGCTCGATTATTTATTTATTTTTTTTCATCTACCTCGCTGTGTCTTTCCCCGCGAACGATCGCTCGTTCGTAGCAACCCCTCGCTACTTGCCATCGCCCGGCACCCTTAACGTTTCTAGACCCTTTTTATCCACTATGTTAGCCTTTTTACCCTTACCTTACTGAACCTCAGGCAACTTCCTACCTACCCTACGACCGACACCAACACCATCATCATTGCGAACATCGTCACAAGTATCGCCAGCATCTCCCGAGCTTCTCTCCCGAACGACGCAGTCCCACTTCCTGCCTCATATCCCGCACGGATCCTCCGGAGAATAATCGCTCGAACAGGATGGGAATCACCGGGTCGCCCAGCTGGCCCGAACACGTCTTTCTGGTATTATATAACACGAGATTCGTGTCTCGACCATTAACGTCGCCTTCAAAGTCACTTTTTATTTTATTTTTTCAACTTCATGCAAATATTCCGATTCTTTTTTATTTTATTTAATGTACGCGTCGTTATTTTCGCTTCAGTGTCCTCAAAAGTCGATTTAATCTTGTTGCAAATCAGATTAGTTTTTTGGTATTAACAATAATATCGTAACAGCGGGAATTGCTTTGTAAAAGACACAAAAAACGTTGTTATTCAATTATACGTTGCAGTGAACTTTTGGAACGATATTCCTTATTCCAATGCAATCATTATCTTATCGAAAAAATCTCAGAAATATTTCTTTTATTTATTGATTAATGTTGTTTACGCTCGGAGAATTAACGACTGCGAGATCGAATTCGCGCATTATGTGCGCTCATACTTACAATTTTCAAAATAAAAAAACAACGCTGTTCCTACATTTATTAGCTCGAGATTCTATATATCATTCAACTTGATCTACATAAATTATCTGTATGTTATGTATTGCTCAGATAACATTATCGCCATGCGAATACCTCGCGTGACTCTAGTTAGACTCAACGCGGCTGAAGGTTCAATGGCACGAACGAGGCCGCCCGCGGAGGGCTCTGCCGGCAGGGCCGTTTTTTTCCGAGAACATACTTCTTTTTTTTCCGGGCATTAACATTGATTTATACAAAAATCGTGCTCTGGTACTTAGCGATGTCGTCGTTTTAATTATCTCTAAGCACTGTCTTTATCGCGTTGGATAGATGCGAATGGAAAACGAAATAAAATTAAATACATTTCTTTTTCAAACGCGGAATAAAGCGTAGGTCGCATGAAAATCGTTCGACGCCCGGTTGCCCTGAAAACTGCATAGTCCCTAACGACTATGCTTCTTATTCTTTTTCTATAAGAAAAAAAAAAAAAAAAAAAAACAGAATTTTTTTTCTGTAAGAACGTAAATTTCTCAAAATCGAACATTTTGCTTGCAGGATAGCTGGCAGGATGCAGGACTGGTTTGTACTCGCATAAGAATATATATTTCGATAAAAGAGTCGTCACAATTACGTACATGATATCGATGACGATATATGCGGAAAGCCGTATATTATGACGGGGAGGGAGAGGGAGAGAGAGAGAGAGAGAAAAAACAGTTTATTAGGCACTCGGGAGAGTTGATCGAACTCTGAGTCACTGACGTCGGGCCGACCGACCGACCACCCACCAGACCTCCCTCTCTCGTGTTCACCCTCCCGTTCACCTCCCTTTGTCTCTCCCTCCGTCGGCGGCTTGTGACGTCCAGCCGGCGGGATTACACGAACTCTATGTTTTATAGATTTTTCACGTGGTGACCGAGGAAGTTTATAGATTTTTCACGTGCACCTGCTGACGTGCTTGCCCTGTATCAATCCATCCCCCCCGCCTCCGACCTCCCGACATTATTTTTCCAACGTCGGGAAGCTTCTCCGCGGACAGCCGCGAATCGCGATGATATTCAACTTGCGCGAACGTTGTTGCATCGGAATCTGAAATAATTTAATTTAACCTCATCGATCAATCGCGCGCAGATGAAAATTATATTTGTTCTCGCCGTTAAGCTTGATCGATCGTTCGGATCGCATACATTTCGGAGAAAAATATTACTCCCTTGACCGAACACGATGCGAAGCACTCTTCGAATTTTAATGATTATTCACAGACAGTTTTAATGCACTTAAACGAAGCTTTACTTTTTTCGATGCTATATTGAGCGGATTTGGCTCTGCAACCCCTTCGATTCATTACGTAGTCCCGTCCTACGATAATAATTCACATCGACGTTTAAATCTCTCATTAGCGTTGATCCGTTAACGATGTCGTAGACTTTTAGATTTTCAACGTTGTTATAAAATTTCTGTAAAAATTCGATTTCTTTTTAGTGCACTTATCAGCAATAGAAAAATGTGTACTCTTTTTACTCATCTCATATAGGCTTCAAAATCAATGAAATCGATGTCGTTAGAGTTGTTCGGTAACGTTGATGCACAACTTCACAATTCACGCATTCGGCACACTCTCGAGCGACGTTTCTTTGAGTTGCTGCTGAGCAATATGCTCACGGTAAACCCTAGGATAGTTCGTAACCGGTCTTCCAGCCGGAAAACCCGTTTTTTTGTTTTTTTCTTCCGTTTGTCTCGACTTGCTTGTGTGTTTCCTCATCTCATTTCTATCGCCCACGTTTCTATTAATAGTTTTTCGCCGCAACAATAGCTTCCACTTTGAATTTTTCTTAAAAAAATATACGTAAATTTTTTTTATCTCTGTTTCCCCCCGATCTCGTCCAAACGCGCTCGTTTCGTGCGCGCAACGCGGCGAAAAAAACGCTTATTTTTCATCAATGACTAGTACGCATATGTAGTTCCGGTTTCATTATTCCCCAGGTAGAAAAACAGTTGACTTTTTCCTGGTGGGAGTAATAATAAACTGCACATGCGTACTCGTTACCGGATAAACATGAGCATTTCTTTCGATCTTATTGCGAACACAAAACGAGTTTATTTTCAAGAGAAATCAGAAGAAAAAGTATCGTATGCTGCACGGGGGAGAGAACGTAATTTTCAGAATCATGCATTTCCTTTGTAACATAATATACTAATTCGCGACACCTTGACTTATCGGGTTGCACCGAGCACGAGTCGATCGCTCCTGAAATGCTTCCCGGTGCTTTTATGTACACAAGTAGGACTCGAGAGGATTCTGGATTCCAATACCTCGAAGCGCGAGCACTCGAACACGCTCCATCTCTCTCTCTCTCTCTTCTTCTCCTCCTCCCACGTAAGATAGACAGCCGTGGTTCTTGCACTGCAGAGATCTCAAGTGAAACTGCGACAGCGGCGACGGTTTATTTCGCTCGACGATGATTTTGTTATTGACGAATAAGGACAGACTCGAGAATGCTCGGTGCCATTGGCGGATAGATTAATCGATAAAGCGCCAATGGATAATTGATTATTCGATGAGAGTTCGCCCGGGTACGGTGTTCGTTACTATTGTTAGAACTACGAGCTTTGATATTTCATCTCCGACATAGATATTACAGGGTAAACCGTAAAGAGATTAACTCTCGCTCAACCACCTCTAAAATATACATTCACAAAAACCTCGAAATATTGAATTAATAAAATGTGTTTCGTCTCGCTGTAATATGTGAGTGCGGGAGGGCCACGTTTGGAGTCGTTTTTAGAAACCGTTAAAATGACGTACAATATTTTTTTTTTTTTTTTCGAAAAAAAGTGTTGTAAAGGGTTAAAAAAATGTTTTGGATGAAGTTAATTAAAAAATACCATTCTTTTCCGATCTTCGTAGAAGCTTGACTTTCTCCCGAATTCACTTGAGTGATTAGCTCAAGATCCGTTCGCCCGTCGATCAGAGAAGTGATCACTCTATTGTTTACCCTGGTAATAGAGCAGTGCAACGAAAAAATCTCGCAAGTATCTTTGTAAATGCGGGATATCTCTCCTCGGCGTTCGAGAGGAAACTGTAACGACTCTGGGGCTCCTCAACTGCCGTGTTATTATTTTGCCCCGTATATATAACGCGCGAATCCGCAAGAATGCTCAGGATCTACGTATGCCCTCGAGTTACGTCGTTGACCTCTCGTTACCCGAGGTCAGTTATCTGTGCACTGACCGCGCCAGTGAACGAACGAGCCTTTTCTATCCGTTTTCCTTTTTTTTTGCGTCTCGATCCACCCGCCGGCATTTTCTTTCAGTCCGTGTCTTCGTAGTTTTTTTTTCTTGCGTACTGTTCAAGAAACTTGAAACTCGAGTGTCCGAAGTGAATGCAAAGTCTACGAGAATTCTCTCATATTTTTGCCAACATTTTTTCGCGTATGACGAGAAGTCAGCGCGTCTCGAATGCTTGACGAACCGAAGAGTCTGAGCTTGGTCCGTTTCGTTGCGGACGCACCAGAGACTATCGTGAAAATGATTATTATTCTTTTACTTCCATTATTTACACAGACTCGTACAAACTCCATTGGAAGTGGAAAATCTCGGGGGAGCAAAGTACAGCGCGACTGTCTGTCTAATTAATTTTTTCCTCCAAGATGAGAAATTTATTTATTTAATGCTGCCGCGCGGTCTTTCTCCTCGAAACATTGGGTCGATTCTGTGGTTCGAGTACTTAAGAATCTCGCGTATTTTCGTTTCGGCCCCTTCTATTAATTATTATTGTCTTTATTTATTTACTGCGAAACCAACACACAATCGTCGTTAACGAGTATTTCGAAGTCGTGCACTTTATCGTCTTATCGCGACCCCGTTTATTTTTTTCGTCCCTCATTCTCTCAATTTCATTAATGTACATATAATTTTTTTTAGATCTATCACACAGAGTTGAAAAATTTAAGTGAATTAATCACGAGAGTGCGGCGGGGTTAGATGTTCATTGAACCCATCGTCTCCTTATCGTGTACATGAACGTGGAATATTCATTTATTATTTAACGTATTTATAATATAATACGTATATAAGCCAAGGCCTATATTTTAATTATCTCCGCTTCGGTTACAGATCGCACCCTCGGCAAAAAAGCTCTGGGGCGTGGACGAGGGCGGTTCCAAGGACGAAGGGGGTGTAAAAGGCGGTGGGATACTTCATCTGGGAGACCATCAGATGTGGCGAGACTCCACCTGGAGCACACCAGGTAATACGATCTACGCTCAGCGATATAATCGGATCACTTGGTCCATCAGCCGAGTGCGCGCGAGAATCAATGCGTTTCATGCATGCGGACATCGTCGACTCTCTCGTGCAACTCAATCTCCGCAGACTCTCGGTTGTAATACGCTAAAAGAAACAAAGAGACACACAAGTACAGAGTTCCGCAGTATCTCCACTTCCTCCACGAATCATTCTTCGAATCCTTGACTCAAACGCGGCTATCTGTGTCCAATGTAAACACACAATCATCCGATGCACTTCCTGGCTCATCGCGATTGTTATACAATAATCTTGAGAGAAAAAAAGCGGTACAATATCTGCTCAAAAGATAGCCAATCGATGTTGCCGCGGCGACGATAAAGCGCGTATAGTCGCAGACGCGAGGAATTCGATAAAACGAAAAAACACTCGATAAGAGCAACGCGAAACGCGAAGAATTCTAATCGACAGAGCTACGCAACATATGACGACACGCGTAACACTCTGCGATAAGCAATGACGGCGCTTTTGGCGCGCGAGCGAGATACGCGCTGTGACGTTGTATACTTTACGTTACTGTTTGTTTGTATTTTGTTTGTTAATGTTTCTTTTTTCAATTCGTCATTGCTCTCCGTGCAATAGTCGATCTCGCGCGTCGGTTGACTGAAACGCCGCAGAGCCACAGACACACATATACAGATGGTTTACCGAGAGTATAGTGAACGTGCGGAAATATATATGAAACGTTAGATCGCACGAAAGAGAGACTGGAGGTAAGGTAGAGGAGACGAGTGTGTGTGTGCGTGAGCGCGCCATGGTTTTTGCATGTGTGATATTGGCGATGGGTGCAACGCGGCTGTTGCCATGGCGACAGACGCCCGGCATCGGCCACCGGGTGGGGGCAACGTCCCAACGCCCAGGGTCGTACCTACTGATCAACCCTGGGGTGTACACGCCGACAACCCTTCGATCCTCACTCGCTCTCTTCTCTACTAATCCACTGAAATATGCTCTTCGTTTCTTCGCAATTATCGAAAGGCTTCCCCTTGTGCGTGGCTGTTACGTAATGACGCAGAGACGCGAGGCTCTTCATTTATAGAAATTTCGAATGAAATATGCGAGAAGAAAATGCCCGATAGAAAATAGCCTTTGTCGACAAAATTATCTCTCGAAATTTGCGATAATTTTATACACCCTAACATCAACGATTACCATGGCTATATGTTGAGTTGTATTTGTTTGGAGTTTGTGTTAATGAGTAGATTCTTTCTCCGATCATATAAATATGATAAGTGCCGATCAATGCTTGTCACTCGCGCGGTGAGCACGCATCGAAGAAAGCGGTTTATGATAAAAAGCATGACAATTACTAGAATAAAGACTAAGCGAAACGCTGATCGGCTATCGGGACATTTGCCTTAAGTTCCTTATCTCCCGAATTTGCGCATACTGAAATAAACAATTAATTATCGTTAATTAGATTTTTCGCGTAACGATATCGAGACACCGCCGTTGAATCGGAGAATCGCTGTCGAATAATTTACAAGAACTCGGTGAACGAAAATATCGTTTTTCGATTGCCACCGACAGCGCAGTCACTATTTTTGTTGCACTTGTACATGTTTTCCGCTGTTCAAATTTCATACCACGGAGTCCCTAAGGAGAGTGCAGAATTTCCAGTCTCACCCTTGCATCTGATCAATTTTCTAATTTTTTTCTTTCCTGAATAATTTTAGATCATGCAGTATCACAGCCGATCTCAATGGGCGCAGGAAGGCGCGTGGGCGTTGGAACGGGATATCATCATCAAACTTCAGAGGTCGGAGCAGTTCTTAGTCCCAGGAGCAGGTAATTTTTTCTCTACCTATTTCGAGATATTTCTATACGCAATATTTTTTCATGGTTACGAATTCGATTAATTCATCTATATGTTCACTCGACGAATTTTCAATAGTATATGAAATCTGGTAATCGAATCATTGCAGCGAGACCGGCGGTCTGGGCGTCAAAATGGTCGAATACGTGCTTGGATCAAGTCCCACAACACCGAAGGACTTGGAACCCCGAATGGTCTCGCTGAGGCTGGTGAGATGCGTTTTTTTTTCCTGCAATTTTTCATCTCCTTCTTTCGTTACTTTCATTCTCAGTATTGAACGACTGCTAAATTCATCCTTAATTTTTCATTCCAGAACGCCGACGGCGATAAAAAAGAGAAGGAAAAAGGTTCGGCGAGTCCATTCGACGGTTCGAAAGACGACAATGGCCCTCAGGGCAATGGACTTGCGTCGCAAAATGGTCTCGACGATGACAAGGGATTCAAGTGAGTAACGGCGACAAAGAGTTCTCCTCGCGTAATTCGTGAACTGGAGTTGCGAGAACGTTCGTACGGTTTCTTTGGTGTTTATCGGTAGGCAAAGCCAGTGTGCTTTATGCCCTCGACGTGCAAATGGAGAAACCGCGATAGTGTCTCGATGTTTGCAGAAAACAGCGTCGAGCGTTTACTAGATATGCTCGTTCCGTCGACGATTCTGCAAATTGAACGACTGGACGAGAGAGGAGGACGGAATAACCCCTTGTTGTTGAGCAAGTGCCCCGGATCGTTACGAGCGGGAAAGACGGCTCGCGCGAACGAGCGCCTCGTAACGATAGTTGTCAAGGGCGGACGCACTCCACGCGACCGATGACAGCAACCCCAGTAACGCTAACGACCATTCCTCTCTCGCTCTCCCTTTCCATCTCGCGTTTCCGCAGCAATTCACTTCGACTCCGTGTTTTGCTCGGCTTATCCGACAGCATCGCGCCATCTGTCGATGAACGTCATTCCGCGCGTAGAGACTTTCCTTACCGACCAGGATATTCGGGCTCGCGCTGGTTCTTCCGATGATACTCGGGGAATCTCGGAACTCTTTTTCACCGTTTGAATAAAAGCTCTCATTTTTGCCGAGACACGATTCATTCGTTTGAAGATCCATTGTTCTTCTACCTTGGGGACAAACGAATAATAATCGTTCGGCTCGTTGAGAAAATCGTAATCGCGAGCGTCGTTTTTAACGTAAGTCGATAGGAGGCGGTAAAATGAGATAAATTCTAAACGACCTCGATGTTCGATTTTTAAAAAACAGACATTCATTGTTGTGATTCAAATTTTGGACAGAGATGTGTTTACATTCTGTATACAAATTTGGCATCGCGTTCACCAGTAATCGATAAAGCAATATTTTCGGT
Source organism: Ischnus inquisitorius (assembly GCA_963924025.1). Lineage (NCBI taxonomy): Eukaryota > Metazoa > Arthropoda > Insecta > Hymenoptera > Ichneumonidae > Ischnus > Ischnus inquisitorius. Next base: position 15,419,728 of record OZ001243.1, on the reverse strand, counting down.
GCGGTGATTTTTTTTACCATCCCTTTCTGGCAGGCTTCGGTGTTCGGACAACAAAAGTTTATCAGATCGGGCGTAGCGCTGGTCGGAACGAGCTTACGGGGCCTATGACCGTTCGGTTTACACGCTCGTATTATGCACAATGTACCGCTATCCCGTGTACAACATATGCCCGACAGCGTAACAGAGCGTCAGCCTGGATGTTTCAGTTAGGCTATTATTCAGGGGGATTGGCCGTATAAAGATAATAGGTAGTGAGACAACCGCCGTAGTTATGGTCACGATTATAATCATCGCTATTGTTTACGCCAACGCTTGTACAACGTAAATCCCGCGTTTGGCACATGATTCGCGAAGCATCGTTCCCTCGTTTACTCACCATCTTTATGCATTTTCAAGCTGGAGTTTTTTTTTTTTTTCTCGAACTCACCCAACACGTAACCGATGTGTCGATGAACTAATGGCGCTACAATGTCGGCGATCGCTTTACGAGGGGCATTATCGTAATCAATGCGAGAATAGAGAGGATCTGACATTTACGATTGCGTCGGAGTGTGTTCAATGTGAAAATAGAAACAAATGTTGATAGTCGAGCGAGTTTAAGCTCTTTGTACGTATGCCAAGACAGCTTGAGCTCTTCGATTCCGCCAAACGGATATTTACTGATGCATAAAATTTTCATTGATTCATCCGACAGTTTGAAAGTTGGTTATTCAAATCAGAAATAAGTGATCAGACCCACTCTTGGCGGTCGCGCGTTGTCGTTTCACCGGCCAAGTTTCACGGGGAGTACACTATGATTAATTACGAAGATCCGAGAACGAATCAGATATTTCCGCTCGGAAGCTCATCGCGGCAATAATCGTTGAATTCCACTATGCTTTCTAGACTCACGGCTAATTAACTAATTCGCGTTTAGTTTCACGAAGCAATTGGGTCGTGATTAGGTGCGAATCGGCGATTGGCCATGCAACATCGATATTATTCGTGATATATTCAAGACTTCTCTTTGCATTGAGCAATCGCCTTCCGAACGTTATCGTTGCTGCTTGTTTCACGTTTTCGCTTGCTGAAAAAAAGATCGATGGACTTTTATACTAAAAGGAAAAATTCTATTACAGCCGTACACCGGGAAGCAGACAACCATCACCGGGTGAGGAAGAATTTCAGAAGAACGCCGCGGCTACTCTCGCAGTGAACGCGGGAGGCGGTGGAGTCGTGTTACTGAAGCCGGGAGTCGACGTCGTCGGTAGTGAGGAACACTTTATGACTGCCTTCGCGCCAGCACCGCCCCATCATCTTCAGCATCATCAAGCACCGCCGACTCATCATCTCCAGCATCCTCACTCGCACGCTGCCCAGTTGTTCGGCGCTCAAGGACCGCCGCAACCGCAGGGTCCGCCACCGTCACAGCAACAACAACAGCAGCAGGGACCTCCTCAGCAACAGGACACGACGACTCACTTCGACGTTCAGGTAAGTGAGCGACAAAAGAAAAAAAAAAAACCGATAATTTTCTCTCGTTACTAAAAAAGACGAGAACCCAAGGAAATCGAGGAACCCATTGATAGGACCGGTGAATCCGTTTCAACGTGAGGATAAAAAAGAAAAATTGTAGGCTTTCTCGTCGAAGAATACGTATTTTCTAGCTCGCTAATTTGGAGATTGAGCTATTTTTAAGCAGACCTACGTCGCTAACGAGCTATCCAACCACCGGCGGTTAAGCTACTCGACAGTTTTTTTTTTTCGTGCTCATACCCCACACACTTGCTGTGTTATACCGTTCGTTTGGTAACACCCTCGCGTGCATAGATATATGGATATCCATGTATTCACGTATTTTCCTTCCGCGAGAACGAGAATCTCGCGCGTTACCGACCTTGAACGATGACTTTGCAGCTTTGCGCATTGTTTGTACAACAATTCGCCGATCCGGTTGAAATTCGCGAAAATTCAACTGCTATCGTCAGCATTTTTAACTCGTGCTGCTGCTTGGTCCCCATCTGTTTCTCGGCGCAAGCTACTTTTTTTTCCTGCCCGAGGTTCGCCAACTGGAAGAGCCGCGGCTTATAATAAAGTTGCAGGACGCGAGGCTCAACGAGCTTCTCACTGCCTCGCTCGTGGCCCAGACCGACGTAAATAATCGAGTGACAGATTCCACTGACGCGCCGAGTCTCCGATCGCGTTCCCAGCTTGGTTACAGAAGCCGGGTCTTTGAAAAATTATCTTCTCCACTCTCTTACTACGCTGTCGTTTGAACGTTTTTCCACGCGGCCATTAGTCGGTTTCTTGGCTCGCTCGGCTACCCTCCAACGTCCGCGCGTGGATGAACCCGTGAAGCAAGTCGGGAGATATCTCTCACCTGAAAGCGTAATATACCCTTCATCGCCCTCTCGTTCTCGTTCATGCATTGACTCGCGTACGTACACGCTATCCCTCGTTCCACGGCCATGGGGTGGCTGCTTGAAAAGCTCAACATTTCCATTTCGTTTTTCCACCAGGAAATTGATGCTAAACACTGAAATGTTCCTGGGGAGGGCAAAAAGAGGTTTCCCGTTCTCAACTCGGTGAATTCAAGATTCGCTCGTGTCTGTGTGTTGCTGGGAAAATGTAAAAAGAGACGAACGGAGGAAGGGCGGACAAGAGATGCGAAAGTTTCTTTGGTGATTTTCAAAGTTTCCTCGGTTTCGGGAAGCCGAGCTTTGAATTTGTTTGTTCGGTTTGTTTAGACTGTTTTTCATCCTATCCCTATATCAACTATCGCGTTTCAGTTTCTTCAGTGGTGAAACTCTATTTCACCGTACCGCTTCTCGTATAGTCGATTTTCTCGTCTACGCTACGCCTCTCCGCTCTTCGGTGTACCTCTTTTGCGAGGATTCACCGACAATCCCTCTCACCACGGGTTCTCAAGAATTACACAAGGCTTCTTCGTCTCTGACTCCGTGCTCTCAACGTGACGCTACTTTAGCTACCGTCCGACCCGAAACGAACCTATTCTACTGGAAGTAGCGAGCGATCTTCAGATGGATGAGAGAGAGTCGATTCGCCGTATACGGCTTTCTTGTATACGGCTTTTCTTCTCTGCCGTTGGAACATCGGGGAGAATGGATCTTTGCGATGAACTGCCGCAATTTTATGTTGTCACCGAATGCGCGCTCGTGGGGCAATCGCGATCGGAGTTACGAGTCAGCCAAAGGATTCGATCTCGAGGGTTAATTCAAGTTCGTTTACAATTCGCCCAGAATGGGACTTCATTAATTGACTCTCAGTCATATAGTTGCTTCAGTTAGTATGTTAACTTGGGCGGCTATAATGCACAAGTTGTTACACGGACTACGGGAATGAAAATTACAGTTGAGAACTCCATTCTCCCGTAATAAGCCATAAATTTGGGGCGTTATAATTAGCGTAGTTAAGCGTGGAACGACGCCTCGTCGAGCGAGAGCGCGGTCGGCGGAGGGGGTTGGTTGAACGGTGGAGATTCGTGCTTGGCTTTCGTTGTTTCATACGTGTAGCATTGTTGGAAACTCTGCCCACTCGGCCTTGCACGCTACCAACCCTTCTTGACGCTAAAAATATTTTTTTTATCCTTCCTCCTCTCGTAATTTTCTCACTTTCAAGACGAGACTTCAGCTGTGTCCCGGTTTTCGGCCGCGTGGTTCTCAGTTTCGCTCTTACGTCGCACTTAAAAAAAAAAGACAAACATAAAAAGGAAAACAGTAAAGAATATTCTTTCTTGTGTCTACAAGAAACGTGTTAAAAGCATGTGGTCAATAGAAATCTCTTCGGAATCGAAACAATTTTTATTTTCGTGTTTGCAGTACACATAGGATTTATATTTTCTCAGGTTTCGAGGGGTTCCCTCGCACGTAATTTACGAACCGACGAGATAATACGTCATGATCGCGTTATTACGAGGAGGGGGCTCGTGCTCGCCAGTGCATAAACTGATTCTTCCCCCTCGTGTTCGCTATACCTACTCTCAATTCTCCCGACTCACGAACGGTAGCGAAAGAGAAGAAGAGAAAAAAAATAGTATAAGAAAACAGCCATGGTTAGATATAGAGTTAGATGGGAAGAAGGAGCCGGAGGACCGATGTACGGGGAGAATATGGTATTCGTACCAACTGGGCGCGCGGGGTTTGTTGACTCGCTGCCCATTCAGCATGAAGTGCAATGACTTCGTACGATGGAAAAATCTGTAACAACCACGATGGAAACGCAGACACGCCGGCCGCGTTGGACTCTTTGAAAGGAAGAAATTTCTTAACCTGTCGGAATGACTTCCGGTCAAGGGATTCCGATGCGGTTCAGGGATTTTTTCACTGAATTTTCCACAAGGTGGGAGGCGCACTAGAGCGCTCACTGATCAAGCTTACAGAGCTATCGGGAAAGAATGCTTGTACATTTTTTTTTTCTGTGAACAATAAGAATCTTTGTAACCGAATGGCTTTGATAGCCATTGGAACGAAAAACCACGTTTTATTTTTCTTGCGTCAATCAATTTTCGTAATGATCACACCTGCACAAAACGAAAGGCCGATTTTGTTATACACGAATTTCCTATCCCTTCAGGAATTTTGAACTCAACATTTGTCTTTCACAGATACTTATGCACAAATAGTTTGTTTCCATTGAAAAAATATTACGAAATTCTCTGAATACTTTTGTAGCTACACTTTTTTTATCACCACGACCTGACAGACTTGTACAGATGAGTCGTCGAACACCTCCGGCATGACAGTTGGCGTGTTTTATCTCCAATGCGTTTGTGTGGGCAAACACGATCGTTGCACGCCGGAATATTGTAGTATATTTAGAGTGTTTTAAGTTCAATTTTCTTACGTGACGCGTAGGGGTCTACCGGTGATCCACACATGTTATCCAAGTCGTTTACCGCCCGGCTGAGCGAGAAAACCGAGCAGAAGCAAACGGTTCATCGAAGGCGGTGACTCTACTCTTCTGTCATTGTGTCGGTTTTACCACGTCGGCTGATGCTCGAGGGAGGTCGAGTGCTTGTCACTCATCTCGCGTTATTTTTGGATTTGCCTTGCGTAATCTTTCAGAATTTTCGTCTCACTCGTCGTGTAACTACGTACGACGAGAGACGAGGACTTTTGCCCCACTCCCCCCTTTCTTATTCTCTCTCGGAACTTCTCGCATTTTGCTCTCTTCATGCGTCGCCGGTTGTCTTCCTTCGTTTCATGATTCGAGCGTCCACAACGACTTGGCAGCGGCAGCCTCGAACGTATATATTTTTTCCTTTTTTTGTACAATTTTCGCACAAGTTGTTCTCATTCATCTTCAATCTTAAAAATCGTCGATAATGCGGTCACGACAAATTTTTTGCAATTGACAAAGTTAAGATTCATTCGAGGATTGTGAAAAATGTAAAATAGAAATCCAAGGTTTCCATAAGAGAGTTTATATCTTGTACGATACATTGGCTTGGAAAGAACAATGCTTTCCGTGTAAGCTCCCGTAACAGAGCGACAATGCAAAAAAATCCCTGCGCACAGAATCGACGCGAAGAGCATGATAATGAAAAGACGCTCGAATTTTGCAGCGAGGAGAGAGAAAATTTATGCGTTCGAGTTTACGAGCCGTGCTTGTCGACGACTATACTCGGAAGACGGGGCCGCGTGCTGACCGAGACACGTAGAGCAACGAGAGGCAGACTCGCCAGAAGGTCGCACGCGGCAGTGTCTTCACTTCGCGGGGATCGTTTGTCGTGTCGGACAAGCAATCAATTTTGGTCAGTCCTCCTTCCCTTACCGCTTTGACGCCACTAAGTGCTGACTACTCTCTGTGTTGAACGTGTATCACGCTACCGATTTTCCATTGAACCTGCCAGCCGCAGTTCGTCTCTCTCGCCACTTGACTCAATTATTCCGATACCTCTATCTTTCCCCTCCACATGTATCTCTCTCTCTCTCCCTCGCGTGTATCGCGTCGGTTTCTTTGCCAACCGAATCGATAGACTCTCGAGAAGAGACTTCGAGATATCGACAGGGTGAATCCAAAGTACAAAGGTATAAATCGCGCATAATATTATACAGGGGAGAACATTTATTTTCCTTAGCTCGAACAATTGTGATTCACCTTTCGCGAATGTCCGCAGGTATAATATGAACGGTCGATTTCCCCGGGGGTTGAATGAAAACGAGATTTCTTTTTTATCTTCCGGCATAGGCGCGGTTCTCGGGAACCGCTCGAAAAGGTCAGCTCGGCTTTATCATACGAATTCTCATGGCTGGAGCTCCCCCTGCCGCTCTCCTGCAATTCCCCTATCACATATCCTCGATCGAATATTAGAGCGTGGCAATGGAATATACCGAGGCCAATTCCGTTCGAACCGTTGATTTCACAAATTTCATTAAAAGCCGTTGCTTGAAATTTATGCATTTTTCACAATTTACCGTCCTTGTGGGTCTCTCGCAGAGTTCCATTCCATACAATTACAGTTATGAGATATGTTTAAACTTTTTCCTTTCGAAAACTGTTACGCCAGTATATCGTATTCATTGATGATAACTTATAGCATACGGCATACGAATGAGAGGTCAAACGCTTCAATATTTTCGAATTTTTTCTTGGCATGAAACATTTTTTTACGTCATACATGAAATATGTATATGCGTTTCATTCTACGTTTTCGTGTCGGACGGAGGCTCTAATTAAAACGCGACGATAGCCCGCAGAGTTTGAATCTAGGCTAGAGAAAACCACTGGCATCGCTCATAGTCGTCCGCGCCTCTCCACCTTCACCTCCAGAAGCCGTCCACCTTTTTTTTTTTTTTTCGTTTTTAATTTTTTTCACCGACCCCCCGTCGCGTTCCCGTGCAGCCTGCTCTCGTCTCGGCGTTCCTCCTTGCTTTCTTTTCAACCCTCTCTCGTGGGGTCCACCCCCGACGTCGTCACCCTTACGCTACTCATTCGTGGATGTCCCAACCAGGACGAAGGAGGGGAAGGGCAAGTAGAAAACACAAAGCAAACGCTGAAAATCGTGACCAAGTGCGAAGTCCGTGATTCGCGGTTCTCAAATTCGTGACTCTTCTGCACCTTTTTCTGTTTTCCTCCCGCCGAATCGTCGAGCGATGATTTATCACTTATCGCATTTTCGAATGAAGGTTGTATCGAAAATAAAAATACCCACGCTCAGTGTGCGCCGATCGAATTCCCTTTGTTTTTTTTTCGTCATCTTCGCACTTTGATTAATTGTCTCATGCATCGAGAGTGGCCGAAGGCCCTGGGGGACGCGCGCGCCGTTATGCACTTTACATTTTATGTATCGATAGCGAAGTCCGCGCTATTCCAAGCATTCGCATCTCGTTGCGCACTGTCGTTTTTTTTCCTCCCCTCTCCCTTCCTCTCGCGGCATTCTTCTCTGTTTCTTCGTTCTCTCGGTTTCTTTCCACAAAGGTATTATTAATCTGTGGGTGTGTGGGCTTATTTATTGCAACCCCGGCGAGCGATACACAAGTAAGCAAAGGCCCGAGCCCGACGTACCCGGTTAAGCACATACTCGGGGTGTATTTATACGCGGTCGGGCGAACGCGGCCGCGAACACGCGGCCCAGTGCTCATGTGGAAATTTTTCTCTTCTCTTTTTTTTTATCATCATCATCATTATTATTATTATTATAATGAGAGATTCTAGGGTGCGGGCAGCGTTGCCTGCCGGTGGGTGCTTGGCGCTTGTGTTATATAGCCCGTGCTTGTGCTTGTGCCGTTGGCGTGTCTCACGAGGGGGTTGGCAAAGGAGTCAAGGGAGAAAGGAGGAGAGAGGAGTGCCGATGTGTAACACGCTAGCTCGCGTGCTCGTCCATCCCTTGGAATCCGATGGTTCTCAACCACTTCAATTATCTCGCCTCGTATCGCGCGGAGCTTCCGAAGATAGAAATACTTGAACATTACCTTAAAGCATTACAACCTCTTAGGTACCTGACAGAAAAAAAAACAAACAGGCTCGTTCGATCATTCGCCTCGGTTACGATATAGTTCATTTTCGTCGATCAACAAAAAAGCCAGAAATATACAAGGTTAAGTAGAACCTTGCACATTGCTGCCTCATAATTTTCCACCTTTCACAAAGCTCCCTCTGTAAGAAAGTCTGGTAATCAATTTTGGCCACCTTACAGAGGAAGCTCCGCGAAAGGTCGAGAATGATATGCAAGCAATGCGCAGGGTTTTGCAGCCTCGTTCACGATTAAATCTGTTTGCAGAGAAAATGTTAACCCGCATCTCGGAATTTGCAAAATTCAAATCAGAAACAAACATTAGATATTAAGAGAGCATACTTTCTCAAAATCGAGTCGGTATTTTTTTACTTAAAGGTCAATTGCTTCAATTCTAACTCAACTTTCACTTCGAATTCCTAAGAGTCAATACACAAACAAATATATTCGAAAAAAAAAACCTAAATATTCGACGAGTTCTGAGTTCATTAAGAAATTCATGGCCATTTTCAATCGCAAACTTGAGTTAATTACAGTCCACTTGTAGTTTAAATTTAAGCCTAACGATTTCGAGAATCTCGAAAACAACTTTTTTTGAACGAAAACGAAGCTTTCTCTATGAGGAAGCAAAACACAAGGAATCATTATACGAAATCTTGCAAGGCACTCGGCCGATAAAGGCAAAGCATTGGCTCCGCGAAGGATTTGATTATTTATATTGTGCAACGTTTGCGAAGCCCGATGTAGGTAATATGACGTAATAGGGTGGATAAACACGAGGACGCGAGGGCACATATGTGCTGTTGGTGGGTTGCTTTTGCCCGTCGGTGCTTGGGTGTTTTTCTTCTCTTTCTCTACTCTATATCAGCGCACCGAGAGTTCCTGGCATGTAAATAATACAGGGTCTGAGCCTCTATCGTTCCCTCCTTCCGTCTCTCGCCAGTTTCCTTCCGCCCCCTCCCCCCTCCCCCCTTCTTCCTCTCGACCGTCGTATTATACATATATATATCGATACGTGCTGAGCCGGGAGCGAGAAAGGAACGGGAGACGGCGGAGGCTGCCTCTAGACAATAGGCCGTTGGCCACAGGCGACGACAATGTGCCTGCCTCTGGAAGAGAACCGAGAGAGGCACCCGGAGTATCCTCTACCTCGGTTTCCTCTCCCTTCTGGGCTTACTCGCTCTCTCGCTCTCTCCCCCCCTCTCTGTCGCACTCGCTTGCTCTTACCTTTTACCTCATTCTCCCTTTCGCGCCAACAATCGCCCGACGTCCCTCTTGCCCACGACTCTTCGTGACTCTCCAGGCTTCCAGAAGGACCCTCGACACGGCGCATGGCCTCACGTCGAAATTAAAGCACGGCCAATTATGAAAGTAGTGCGAAATTATTTTTCACCGACCTCCGCGCTTCATTCATTTTCGTCTTTGTTTTTTTTTTCTTTTTTTTTGTTTGTGATTTCTTTTTTTCGTTCTCCTAGAAGCGTCGTCACGTATATTGTCTTCAAGGGATGTAACAGTAGGGGGAGATGGTACTTCTTTTTTCGCCACGGGCGAAAACGCAAACTTCGCGAATTCGTTGTAAACTTCGCGACACATCTTTTTTCTTAAATATACGTTCACAGCGGCGTGGAAAATTTGTCGAGTGCGTCCACGCAATTTCGTACGTGTGACGAACTTTTATTTTACATTTTTGAACCAATTAGGGTAGGTGCCCCGTTTTATACCACTTTAGGTCTGATTGTGGTCATCAAATTGTAGGGAATAAAACGAAATCGATTCGAATCTGTGAATATATATGAGTGCTATCGATAAGTCAGCACGCACTCACGAAATAAATAATGCGAAGACATTACAATAGAAATGGCCACAAACGAGAAAAGGCTACTAACGGTCCTCCCCGAATCCATTTCGAGAGACATTCATTTTTATCGCCTTTGCCATGAAACGAAAAAATCCCGAAAAATTCATTTCGTTCCCTTGTTCCATGAATTTTTTTTGTTCCGAGCAAAAGTGACTGCTGGCGAACGCGATGGGGGTCTTAGCTGCCCATCCCCCAAAAACGCGGTACTTGAGAGTTTGGCACGTCGTAGAGAGACAGAGAATGCACGATGGGACAGAGTGAGCGCATAGAACCCGGAGGGACGGGAGGGGGTACACGGGAAGCGATGGAAAGGGGGGTCTCATCTTCTTTGAATGTCAGGAAACTGAAGCCTTTGTCTCACCCTTGCCAAAGTAGATGAGTGGGCTGGCAGTAGAGAGGAGGGAGCCGTGGACACAGCCAAGCGAGTGTAGGCTCTCGCTCTTCTATATCGGTGGAAAGAATAGTCAGATATATACACATATATGTATACACACACATATACATATATATTCATACACACTTATTCCCTGGGTTCGTACGACACGAGCGGGGAATACTTGAAAATCTCTTCATACACTCGCGTCTACGTTCTCTTCGTGCAAACACGACGACCCAGCGGAGTCTCTCTTGGTCCACGGTGTTAGCTACCAAGGGCCGCCAGGGCCGTAACCGGCTTCGTGATTCATACACCAAAATGAGTTACAAAGAGTGTTTCGCCGCGTCGAAGATATTTCCATAAGGAAACTTCTCCGGTTATTGAATTTTTCTTTAAACGATAGCCGTGTACTTTCGCTTGAACTTCATGCTGAATTTGTTGCTTTATTCGAAAGCTCTACAGAATGAAAAAAAAACTTTCTTTAGGAGCGAGCAGTTTTTTTCTTTTTATTTGTGAGATTTATTATCACTGCTGATATAGCGAATTCGAGTCGATCAATTTTTCCACCGAGATCCACGATGAAAAAGTACCAATAGAAATGAAATTGTCTCGCGAATGGCCGGCGAGAACGAAGTGCATTGAGAGTTTTTGTTCTCGATCCCTTTTTCACCGGACTTGGGGGAAAAAAAAAATTTTAAACCGGTATCTTCGGAGCCAATAAATATAAAAATAGCCAATAACGATCGTCCTCATATATTTGGTACAATATCTCGAATGTTCCAACCGCGAGTTTCTTCTAAATGAGTCTGGAACGTTCATTGATGCTTTTGGTAACGAAGGTCAAAATTTCCGTCGAAATGCGTGGGATGCGAGGGAACACGGGGGCGCGTGAAGATAATAGATTTTCCAACAGTCCTCCCCCCCATGCGTCGCCGGTTTGCCGGTTAAGCTCTCGAGAGTTAGTTTGTCCGGTGAATGTCTCGCCGCGGCGTCTTGTGTCGCCGCGCCGATAGTAGATTTGCCAGAAACTCTCGCAGACGTCTGCGAAAGGGCGACAGGGCTTCGGTACGTAGAGTTGAGCGCGCGAAAGACTGCGAGAGAGTCGAAAAGTCGTAATGGGGAAGGGAGGGCGAAACGCGAGCGCGCCCGAGAGCGAGAGAGATGCGGCAAGGTAGAGGGAGGACCTTCTCGGTTTTGTAGGAGAGCGCGACTCCGCGGATCTCCCGTAGCTATATAGCGGCGGCGGGAGGGGCTTGGCGAGGGTGTGCGAGCGAGACGCGACTATACAGCGAGCCGCCGCGGCGTACGCGTCACACCGGCCGCGTCGCGTCACTCAAACCACAGGCCATGGGAGCGAGGAGGCTCGAGAGCAGTCAGTTCTCAACTGCCTTTCTATGCGGCAGCCGTGGCGAGCGCGGCTTAAGCCCGGATTACGCTGGACTTAGCGGGTTGTAACCTCGATCGCTCTGATACACTGAGTGGGATATACATATATATCGGGTCGCTTTTTGCTCGTCTTATCGGCGAGATAACATTTACTTTATACCTTTTTATTTATTTCTTCAACCCTTTCGCGAACTTGACCAATGCCGCGGGAGCTGCTCCGTTGTTGTTTCTCGAGCGCAACGAGCCGAATGTGTGTACGAGTGGTGCGAACTAATTTTGTTCGATTGTAAACATCGAATGACGTACGTGAAAGCGAGACTTGTCGCTCTCGGTATACTTGGAATTATTTCGGTTACGAAAGTACCAAAGGCGAACAACGAGTTAATTCAACGAGCTTTTTAAGCGCAAACTCCGTTGAGCCAAAAGTTTCGAAGCTCCAGAAGAAACAAGAATTAGTAAAACGGAAGCATATATTTGTGTATCGTTGAAACAATCGTGTGTGAGATTTGTCGGTCGCGCGGGGATTATAGAGAGCGCGGCAAACTAACGGTAGTTCGCGAGCCGCGAAGAGAGATCAGTGAACCTATCGTACGAACGTGTGATCTGTAACAGATCTGTGTGAACCTTGCGTCGTTTGTTAAAACGTTGACCATTGAAATAACAATTGTTACAATTTTCTGTTTTTTTTTTTGTAATGAACCAAGTAATTCTTCGGACCAGAAATCATAGATGACATTATAACGTGTGGAATTAATTAACTCCAAATCGCGTTTGAAATGATTCGACGCATTTCGGATTAAAAAGTGAATCGCGTATATTTGCAAGAAGAAAAAAACGGTTTTGAAGAGTGTCTCGTCGTTTCGTTTGCGGCGATAGAGAGCGATAGCGATCAGTCGCAGGGGTCACGCGTGTCCCCGACCTCGTCGGCAAGGTCTACGGATCCGTAGTGCAGCGAAGAGCCCGCCGATAGACAGAGCGGACTTGTTGTCGGTGGTTGTTGCCGCGCGCTCCGCGCGGAAGCTCGCTACCGGAAGCGGACGATCCAGGATACCCACCCACACTCTCGCGCTGATTATTATATTCGCCCACTTCGCCGGCGACGACAATAATTTTTCTTTTTATTCAATTTTTTTATTCCCTCATCTTTGTTTATTATTCCGCGCAATTTTTGTTGCCGTGATATTCCTAACGAGTGTCGGGGGTGTTGGGGTCGCGGTGAAACACGAGTAAATGATACGTACGTTGACGATTGAAATAACTTAACGATATATGTCGCGTACAAACGAGAAGTGCGGCCTGAATCGGCCGAGGGCTCGAGAGATTCGAGCTTCGCCAAAAACAACACACGCGGAACGGAAAAACCTCGTTTGAGAGAGAAAAAAATACCAGCGGATACCGAGTGGATCGAGAGGCCGTAGATCGAGAGAGAAGACGGCTTAATTTATTGGTGTTAAATATAAATAAATTCGAAAAAGAAATCGCGCGGCTCAGTTTGGCCGGCGTGAGATAATCGTAAACATGGTGGTACTCGAGCTTGAAGCGATTTACGCACAGGCAGCGCCGCACACGAAACTTTTGAACAAGAGATTCCTTGGCGCACATCACTGGCTCGGCCCGCTGAAGGAAGCTCTGGTCGCCAGACTCGCCGCTGACAAGGTACGGAATACGTTTTTCGACCGCGAGACTTTTTATCGATTACCGAAGTATGACTCGACGATTCTCATCGATCGTAATCGACGAACCCCGCTCGCACTGCCGGCTGCATTCGGCGATCGAAAATAGTCCAAGCGTCTTTCGGAGGTCTGCGGGGGGCATCGATGAAAGAGCTATTTTCGACGCAGTTAGAACAGTCTATTATAGATTTAATAAAATGCATACAGATTATAAAATAAGAAGGAAAAAAAAACGCTTTTATTCGGAACTCTTCACTTTAACGCCCGTACTTCGCGCGTAAGAGGATTGTATTTTCAAATTGTGATATAAAAACACTGCACAGCAAGTTTTTAGTGCCACTTTCGAGGGGCATAAAAGTCACCGTAATAAAAAAAAAAGCATGACATAGGCGCTGTTGGCCAATGTTCCACAGTGCGGTTCCCATCAGCTAGAAAATTAAGTCTCTGGATAAAACTAAATGTTTATCAAAGCATAAAGCGTGGTTTTTCCTTTTTTTTTATAAAAAGTAAAAAATAAAAAAACGGTCTAAGCTCGCTTTTGGAGTTTTGCCTCGCTGTTGCCGGAGGCAATTTTTTTCTTGTCGAGTTAAAAAAAAAGCAGACCGATAATTAGAGGACGAGAGTTTTAGTTGTCGCGGTGCAAGAAGAGAGGGAGAGTTTCTCGCACAGGATTTTGCTCCCGTAGTCGTACGACTGGAGTGCACGCAACCGTTCCCGTTGCATAATGTACGTTTGCCCCGTGAGCACTCGGCACACGAGCTGCGGTGGTGTACATTGGTCCACGACGTGGCGTGCACACGCTTACCGTTTTGCAAACATCGCCCGATTCCGCGTGTACTACTGCACAAGCGTGTACCGGCGGGGGATAGAAAGGGGCTTAGGTGGAACGGCGCGCTGGTACTACCCTCTCCCGCCGTTTCGCCGCTGCCTCTCTTCGTCCTCGTACGTGCTCGGTAGCTGCAAGAATATTTTTTTTGCCTTCCGACAACTAGCGACTCCAGCCCGAGTTGCCAGGCAAACTCTTCGGCTTTATCTTTTCCCTGAGCCCTCGCATGTAATCCACGTGTCGACTGAACAAACGCGACCGTCCCTTCCTCGTTACAACCGTCGAGATTCGTTAAACATTCACTTATGCCCCCTGGATCGTACTTAAATAATTGGCGACCCGACGGAAAATCCTCTTTGGCAGTTTTTTCGTTCACGCTGAGTGGCCGTGTTTGATTTTACATCAAATCATATATTCCACGAATCCTTCTTCGTAATTTGCCGAACGAGCTCATGAATATTGGCGCTTCCGAATCACATTTGGAGATAAAATAGATCTCTTTGCAATTTGATTGTTAATATTAAAAGATAGAGTGCCGTTGATCCGGTATAGTCACCGCAGACCCCTAGACGTAACGAAGAAAGGATCTTGATGTAAAGAATCATTTGTATGTCGTCGATTGTCGAGTTGAGTTAGCAAAAATTTAAGTTGCGCGTGTCTGTCATGACGCCAGGGTGGTGGGTTAACGGGTTTCGCTCGAGTGTTCTCGTCTGCGTCGACGTCCCCTCTCACTTTCTTCAATATTCCTCTCTTCCTCTTTCCGTCACGAGTCTTCGAGCCCGCTTAGACGTTGGAAATTAAATTATCGTGTAAACCAACTAGCGCACGCGGTGTCTCCTCTTTCTCCCGTTCGCCGCGAGGTGCCCGAATGTCGTGAACGACAACGATACGGCGCTCGTCGCGTTTCTCCGCGATTTTGCACCCCGGTGTCCCTTTTCGCTGCGACAGAATGACGAGAGCCTCTATGCTCTCTGCCAAACCGCCGGGGACGTTTAATTCCGGCAGAACGCCCCATTATCTATCCGTCCCCCTTCTCTCTTTCCACCTGTGAAACCTCAACGCCAAACTCGCTTCATATATATAATATGTATGAATATGTATATGTATATATACACGTGTTCATCATCAACGCTCCAGATACCCCATCACGGAATCTCGTAGCTCGTTTCGCGCGGACGTATTTTCCCGCATTGTCGAAAACACGCAACGGTATATCCACCGAATTTTCCACTTTTTTTCTTTCCACTGTATTTTAAACGCGAAATTCCGGGTCTAAAAAAAAATTGGCAATCGTGAATTACCTTTTTTTAAACGCATCCATGAAACAATATTCGAAATCGATTAATTCGGTTTTCAACTTTCATTCCAATTACAAATGAGACTAATGACGTTAAATTGTAGATCCAATTGTGAAACTGATATTGTATGCAGAACCAAATTTCTATCCAATCAAATATAGCGTATAGATAATAAGGTTTTACACTCGGTCTACTCCACCAAAAATTACTTTTTTCTTCCTTTCGGTATTCGATTCAACTTGATTTTATCCTCTCTAGTCCAACTGCCCACTTCATTAGACCGTTCTTTATCTTTCGCGGAGATACCTTGCTGGAGATTTCTTTCGTCTAGGTCGATCGTATTCATCAATTTTTTTCCATTTATCCGAGCTCACAATGTCATACGGGTAAAGCTTCGACTTGTTCGGCGGTTGACGCCGTGAGTATTAGAGCCGAGGAGCGGAGTCGGGCGGTGGGAAATGCAGCAGACGCGAATCCTTCGTACCACTAACCAGACGCGACTACCCGCCAGTCGCGGTTGAAAAAACCCTCTCACTCTCTTAATTACTCGCCCGCGCGAAGCCACCAATTAACGAGCCGCAAAGTAATAAAAAAAATATATATAAGGGAAAAGAAATACCTGCGCCTAGCATAATGTATACGACAGTAACGCATGCGTGTGTCGCGAGTAGTCCGGCGTACCTCGACTCTCTAGGTTTAGTGAACTTCGTAGCGAGTCTCGTCTGCGCTCATTTACTCATTCCCTCTTAGAATGAAATTCATTCGGTCATATAAAAGACTTTTTTTTTGCTTTTTCTTTTTTATACAACAAGAAAGTACAAAAATGCCATCGTTGTTCCACACGTGTGTTTAACGAAACAACCAACGACGATGACTAAATCGCGATAGAGAATTTATCATTGATGCAACGAATCGTGAAACAGAATTCGCTTTTTACCTTTTTTTTTTGGTTATTCATCGATAATGTATCAGGCACAAACGCGCCTTGTTCGGAAAGATTTTAGCATATCTAACTTGCGGGGCGAACGCGACTAACAGCCACAAACATTGATGGCTACCCCACGTGATATACTAACTGTAAACTATCATATTATATAGTGTAAATGCGGTACGCCATAGAATATTCGATGAGCGCGCTGTGCGAAGTTGAAAAACCTCGTCTCTGTACGCGCCTGATAGACTCTAGTTGGAGAGGAAGGTTACACCGGTATTAAATTTAATCAGCGCGAATTTATCGGCCAATTAAATCGGAGCCCAATTATCCCCCGCGCACTTTCCGACAAGTTGAACGGCCTCTTCCGTTTCTCACTCTCTCGCTCGCACGGCGCGCTCCTTCGTTTCTTCGCTCCGTTCCCCCTTTTGACGGATATAACGACCGTGAAGCGATCTTCGGCACGTAAGAATTCATCCGCGGGATGTATAATGAAGTTTTGGGGAATAACGCGAAGGGCCCTTATTTTTCACGTTTGCGTCGATATTTCGTTCATTTTTTCCCCCCCCCTTCTTCTTTTCGTATCTCCTTCGAGCCAAGCTTGTTTCGCGGAGCAGCGACCTGCGAAGAACTTCTTTCCCGTTTTTTTTTCTTCTTTATTTCCCCGACGTCAAATTTTTCGTTTTGTACTTCGAACGCGAAGTTTCTTCGCGCCGAGATTCGCTCGAACTACTGTCGGCGCTGCAGACGGCAAAAGTTTAACTCTTATTTTCTGCAAACTTTGGTTCTTCCATCTCTCTTACTTCAGCGAAGGTTTGAGAGAAGAAGAAGAAGAGAAACTTAATGATAGTCGTTATGTTGAAAAACATGCGATTACATACATGTTTCTCGTTCTTTCTTTTATTCTCAAATAAAAGGGTTAGTCGCCTGTCGAGGCCGAGTTTAATTATTCAAGCATAATATAGGTATTACAAATTCAGAGCGACTCTGAGTGCAACAAGTTTGTTTTTCAGATTTCTATCTGAAATTCATAATTTCTTGTAACGAGAAGATCTTGGATAATGTTTGAATATTAAAACGTCGCTTGGATCGTTACATTCGAAAGGTCAGTGACTGAGAAATTCACCTTAGTATATTACAGGGAGGATAAGGCGATACGATTACGAAGACCGAGTCTCTCGATCGTCGCCGCGGTGTATTTCTCTTCCTCTTCCTCCGCGGCCCTTTTACTCTTGTTTTTTTTTTTTCTTTTCTCTCGCCGGCGTGTCCGTTCAACCGCGACTCGCGAGACGCGCCGACAAGAGGGAGAGAGAGCCGGAGCCGGAGACTCTCGTTCCCGCGGCGTGTCTCTGGAATCCGATCGGACGAGCGCAAACCGGTAGGACGGAAGAGATGCCGATATTACCGTTGCGCGCGGCGTCTCTCGATCTTGCAAAATCCTTTCCTTCCTTACGTGTGCGTTAATAACGTACGTTGACTCCGTAACGCGTGGAAAATGCAGACCAGCTGTTCCGCAACTCGCGGATACATATTCGTCACGCGATTTTATTTTTCTCTCCATCCTTTGTCTCCTCTCGAGTGTGCAATCTCCGATCGCCTTTTTGTAACTCTCAAACAATTCCCGCCCGGGTAGGATAATTTTTCATTTATTCCAAACGCAATAAAGCCAAAAACTCTCTTTCGATTTTTCCGATTGGTCCTTCAACGCGCGGCTTTCGAGGATTCTCCCAATCTGTAACGATCGAGAGGGTAACCACCGTCACTCCCGTCACTCCGAATGGACAATCGAAAAACGAGACACATTGTAGTCGACAGCTTGCAACTCGCCGGGCTTCGATTCGCTCGGCGTACGCGCTCTGTCGGCTTTTCTCATTTCACAGATACTCACACTCTGTCGCCCGCGGTTATTTGCAATGTAAATGTTCTGGAACCGCGGATGATTTTTGTACCAACCATTCCGGACATTTACATCCTGGCACACACATAGACAGACAGATACGAATGTACAAGCGGCGAGACAAGCGGAAAAGTACGAAAATTTTCCACGAAATCTGACGAATACATAGAGTAAAGATACCGGAAGGGATGGGGCATTACGCCCGACTGTGTGCAGTTGTTATGCGAAATTCTGCGAGCCGCAGGAAAATCCGAGCGAGCCGGTATCTGTCTCGTTTTTGAAAATTCCAGAGAAACCGACTCACCCGTCTGACACGGTGATGCGATTATCAACGCGGTATTTGCATTGTGACCGGCCTATAAAAGAACAAATTGATATTTTCGCTTGCCAATGGACCCTGTCGGACCCTTATTTTTATTG
The DNA here is from genome assembly GCA_963924025.1 of Ischnus inquisitorius. Taxonomy (NCBI): domain Eukaryota; kingdom Metazoa; phylum Arthropoda; class Insecta; order Hymenoptera; family Ichneumonidae; genus Ischnus; species Ischnus inquisitorius. The sequence goes on along the minus strand of OZ001243.1, from coordinate 15,401,109 downwards.
TCTCTGGACTGAAATTTCGATTGAGTAATCATTTTTATAATTAACACACTATAGAATTAATTCATTGAACCGCGATTTAGATTTTATATGGTATTCTGGGCCGAACAATATAATCCCGGATTCTAATTCTTATAATATAAAGTAATAATAATAATTTCCCATTATGCTTGCATTTGTGAAATGATAAAATATTCTAGCGTGCCGACGGAGGATAAAATTTATCGCACATTCATTTCGTTTATTGCGCAAAATTCGATTCTACTGTCAAGAGTGACGGCCTGTCGATGTATCTCTCGAGCGATCTATCGCTTGCGATTTTTTTCTCACCTCGAGACAAAACGTTTTCTCTAGCGCCGTCTTCGAACTTCATTCATAACTCTCTCGTTTCTCCGGCGTATCCTTGACTATACGTATGTAACCCTGCCTCATTCGTCTCTTCGTTATCTGAATTGCTTTGAGGTAAACATTGAGATGTATATGCGATACGACGATGGTCGAGTGTGTATTACACAGTTGAAGCCTCCACTGCGCGAAGTCTCGCCGAGGCGAATGCTCCATCTGCGTGCAACAGCGCACAGTGCTATTTCTCTTGTCTCTCCGTACAGCAGCAGCCATAGCAGTCTCTAAAGCTCCGAGAGTGGTGAATCGTCGGCAGTAGTCACCACCTCGCTCTCCCCCGTTCCTGTGGTTCGGTTCTCGGCTCCTGCTGCTGTCGGCGCCGCAGCTGGTTCTGTTTCTATGCTGGCAACCTTTCCGCGCCCATTGTCCTAACTGGCACGCCATTGATCAATGAGAGAGTGAGAACCGGCTGTGTCTCCTAGATATCTGGCAACGAGCGAGAAATTTGCCTCTTAGCCGAGAACTCGCGAAATCTACGAAAAAAATCCAAACCCTGCTATTTTTGTTACATATTCTTTTTTTTCTATATTTAAAATTTACCGAATTGTACACAAAAGAGACGGTTTTATGTATTGTTCGGTCTGCAACACTGAGCGATTATTTATTTAGCACTGACAAATATCCCAACTAACAAAGCTCTCGTACGAATACATCAACGACGATTCTTTCGCCGCTACCTCCGGTTGTAGATTCTTCGTCAAGTTCGCGAAATACATAAGTTTATTTCGTTGTTTACATTATTCACTCGTCGGAAGTCTGATAAAGTCGACTCTCCGGGCGGATTCGAGATTTTTTTTTTGTAGATTCGCGACTCTCGCTGTGTCGCGCGCCGCCCGGTGATTTTCATTATGCATACGACGAATCCGCTGACGAGGACGAATACGCGCGAAGCGGCGAGCAACAGAGGGAGAAATATATGTATAAAAATAAAATGAGACGAGAGAGAGAGACAGGGGTATCCATCGTGAGTCGTAGTGCGTAACAGCAGCCCATTCGAACAATGAAAAAAAGCCTCGGAACCGGATTTACTCCGAAGATATCATCGGTTGGACTCCATTCGACGTGGAACGATATAGAAAATTCACCACGGACGCGCACCGCTTGCCAGCCCGACGCGGGTCGTGCTTCGATAATCGTTTTACCCCGTGACAATAATCTCTTCGTGACGTGTCTGCCGGCTCCGCGTTATCGAACTGCCTTTTTCCCCCCTTCGACTGAACTTTTTTTCTCCCACGCTCTTCATTCACGGTCGAAAATTCTACCGCTCTTTCATCCGAGAACCGTTGCCTCTTTTGTTTTTTCTATGGCTCTCAATCGACTATTGAGTGGATTTCGGAACGATCTCAGCCATGAATGGAGACGCTCCAAAGAATCGGAAAAACAGAACACTTTTTTCCGCTGGATTGTTGAAACATTGGGAATCGATTCTTCGGTCCCTTCCATTACGGAAAAAAAACACACGCACGCAAAAGATGAAGAGATTACAGATGATAGAAATAGGAGAAAAAAAATAATTGCCGATTTTGATGAAAGTTTAATACGATGCCAAATGGAATGAGCGGTGACCCACCTGCGGATTTGTTTCAAAAAAAATTTCATTCGATCCTTCGTTAATTGAATTATTTTAACGAGCCCCGACGACGCTTAGGTCCCAACAGTGGCGATAGATCGGCAAGTTTGAGCACCGTCGACGAGGGTGCACTAAGCGTTTTTTTCTTCTACTCAAGCACCACTGGGATCGTAAACGCTGGCTCCGGATACTACGTGTCGCGAGAATCTCCAGGCACGAAATACATATCCATGCATAGCTGCCATAAGCAGTAGAAGCAGCAGCGAGCAACACTAGAAGGACCGTTCGTACGGTCCCTGCGACGAGGGTCCTTTACGGCCTTCGTCACGCGAGTCCTCTGGCTCAACTACATTGCCTATCGACTAGGCAGGCATCGGGGTTCGTTTCATGCAGCCAGTACACATACGTGCGGAGGACAATGAGAATATGAAGGAAGAGCGATACGTGTATAGCGAACGTCGAAGCGGACAGTGTATCGACATTTCGCGACCTCGTTTCACTATCCGTCGGTATAAAAAAAAAATATATATTTCAATGCCTCCGTATCGTTCACTCTCGTTTTATTCTCAATCTCCTTTTTTTTTTTTTCGTCAGAATTTTTCTTGCTACGAATATGGAATAAAAACATATTTTATTGCATGCATATCGCTCACTTTCTTTTCACACTTCGATTTTTCCTTCTAACTACGATATGTATGTATATATTTTTTTATGATCCATTGTTAAAATTACGGGCACTTGAAGTAATAATAAATTATTCAATGTCAGCGCAGGGCGAAACATATTGAGAACGCACGAGAGAAAAAAAAAATCGTTCGTCATGCACTCTAACGCTCTTGCTGTTCGCCGAGTCTTTATCCCACGACTTGCGTACTTGCTCTCCGCCCCCGTCGACGTCGTCACCGGAGTAACTATCTTTCGTCTCCCTATCGCCGGCTCCTTTTTCTCGTCTTCGTTCGCAATCGTCTCAACGTTATTTTTTTCTCGTCTCCGCGCTCTCGCTCGTTCGTAAGAACACGAGTGGGATCGGGGTACGCTTCCATCCGTAGGGAATATATAATTGCCGTGGTTGGCGGCTCTGATTACCGACGGTCTCGCATTACCGCTGAATAGACTAGCACCCGCAACGCGATGAGATATAGAGTCAGCAACTTCGCGGCTCTCTCTCACGTTCGCAACTCTCGATTCTTTTTTTTCTGTCTACGCGTCCCTGCGTTAACGTCGGCGACGGTCATTCTTTCGTCACAAAAAAAACAGAAGAATTGATAAATTCACTTCGCGCGTCAAGTTTCATCAAGAAATAGACACTCGTCGAACGAGTTTATTTAATTTACAAAGAAGAAGAAATTCGAAAAAAAAAAGAACGCCGAAAAGGATTTAAAAAAATTGTCCTTGCGAGTCTCGGACAAGCTTTGAAACTCATTCGCCGGCTCGAATCTCTTGGTCGAACTGGTTTATCCGAGAGGTTAAGGGCAAATCCGGTCTCCCCTGGCGCTTTGCTACACTTGCATGCCTTTTTAAATTCGAGGTCATCGTAGAACGTGTGTGGGGTGCCGCTCTCGTTCCGCGGCGTAGTTTCTCGGCAGCCACTCGCTCGTCTCTCTGTCTTACACGATATCCCTCTCGTGGGTATGTTATACGTGTACTATGAGAGTATGAAACGTGACGAGAAGCCGCAGAGAGCACCACCACGACGCTCGGCATCGCGGCCTACGTTGGCATGAAAAAAAATGCTCTCGACTCAGCAGATTGCGTCCGCGATCTCGCCTCTCGTTATCGCCACGGCACTTCCGGTATGCGGTTATTTTTTCGTCGGCTCACGGCCGGAAAGTCACCGTAGCCGGTTTTTTTTCTCTTCTCTATTCTCCATCGCTGGCCTGACCCCGGCTATCATCCTCGTTGAAAAATGAACAATCATTCGGCAGCTACGTAGTAAAGATAACAAAAAAAATGATAGGAAAAGTTTCATAGTATTTCATTCCATAGTAGTATTTTTGCTGGTTACCACATTGGAAGACAAAAGCGATGAGCATTAAAAAAGTTATATTATTTTAAATATAATGAAATTCAGATGTGGCTAATTATCGTATAAGAAATTTGAAGGTTCTTAGATTTCCTTTGATATATTATATCTGAAAAGCATATGTTAGATCTCCGACCGCTTTTACCCTGAAAGCAGCACATGTCTAATTAACATCTCGATTCATCATTCCTATCGGCGATCAAGGAACGGAAAGCAGAAAATCCATTAACTGGTCTAAGCCGTTCTATCTTGCGACTATCTCGCCTCATATTCTTTTTTTTTTGTTGTCTCCCGACTTTCCCGCGCGTATCCACGGATCTGTCAATCTCGCGTACCGTTGTAAATTATGAATTCTCCACCATTGTATGCACGAATATGCATTTTCTTTTTGTTCCCTTTGCATTTTCGTTGTTGTTGTATTCTGTCTGCCCATCGCGAAAGTCCAACAACTCTTCTGAAGAGTCCCACGCTCTTTATCGTTCACCTCTGTTGTGCTCACGTATATTTCTCGGCTCTTCGAGAAGTACCTGACGACCGGAAGTGCATACGCAAGAGAGGTGCAACAACTGCCTAGAGTCGCTTTTCCCCCCTCTGGTTAGTGTGGCGACAAATTATCTCTTCGAGGCGATCTGACACGCGAGAGCACACGGTAAGCAGCATTAAGAAGTTCAGAGACTACAATAGGAGAGTTCGTATGAGAACAAGATGAGTGCGAAGGGTGAGGGTGAGAGAAACAGGGAGGGAGAGAGAGAGAGAAAGAGAGAGTAGAGTCCTCAGATGAACAGCAGTAGTGAGCATAGAATTTCCTCCACTACGGATAACGTCTTGTTCAGGAGAGCGAACCTACGTTCGGTCGGACGCTCGAGAAATGCAACAGCGTGTTTCGTACCGACAGCCAAGAGCGATGAGGAGGTCTCTGCTCTCTACCGCGCGTGGCAACAGAATTTCCGGTCACGTTTTCAACCTATCCGCTTGTTATTTTTATTATTGTCATATATCGCATATGTGCGATGAAATTTCTCGTCGTACATCTTGCATATATATTTTCGAAAGTTATTTGTTTACTTGTTTGTTCGGCCCAGAAAGCCCGTCTAGAAGCCCGACGAGATTTTGAAATCGGTACGAGTTACGAAAATGTTTCTCGGAGTAGCGGCGAACACGAGAGATACGAGACACGTAAACTTGCGGCAATTTTTTCCTCTTTTATCAATGTTATTTCTATAAGCCTAATAATGATGAATGTTGCCTCAGCAACTGCGAGAGAATAAAAAAACAAAGTCATGCCTGGCCTGTTTCCCCTGTGAGAGCGAATATGTTTCTTCGCGGAGGAAAGTCCGGCCAATTGATCGAAATTTCACAAAGGCTTCCTTTGATTCGCGCTGGCAAAGCTTCTCTCAAGCTGCGATTCGCTCAAGACGACGGCAATGTCAGGGGGTGCTGCAAAGTCTTAACTGCTGACGTTGCGTTCGTCCACACCGATCGGCGCAACTTTGGCATCGCGTATATGCACAGCCTTGTAGAATGATGACTGCGATGTACAGAATTGCAACGTTGATGACGCCGATGGATAGACGAATAGTGATGACTGGCTCTGATACGAGCGCGGTTTTTGCCGCATGCATGAATTTCCTTTCCACGTATGCCGACAGACCGTCGACTCGACTTACGATATTGTTCGGCTGTGTGTGTTTGTGTGCGTATTCACAGTTCCGTTTACGTGGGCACATACGTGCACCATTATAGGTACATCGAGGTATTCAACGGTTACAGACACACGGGGGCATTCGCGATTCGATCGTTCTCTCTCTATGCCCGCTGCTGGCGTTGCGAATGGGAAGTTCCACATTTGCTCGTAGCCCGACCGCACGAGGGTACTATAACGATCGTTATTCGTGTCACGGAAAACGTCGGTCGTCGGCGACGTTACGCTTCACTGTTAGCGGTGTGACGATGAAGCCGCTAAAGGCTTCCGTGTCTACCGCTCTAGCGGGTTGATTCTTTTCCCTTTGACTCATGACTGTTCAATATTATGACCGCGAATTTCCTATCGTAACGCAAATCTCGATCGATACGCGAAACGCGCCGATAGCTCGACGCTTCCTATGGCTCGCAGCGAGCGCGAACTAATTTATTTATACATTTTTCTTTGTTCATATATACCGGGAACATTAAAAATTGTTCGAGAGATCTTCGTTGCTGATGAGGTGATAAATATATTTGACAGACTGATAGATCCGTGGTGAACGATAAAGCTTTGCAACATTCAATTTTCTTTATCCTGCGATCTTGAAGGACGATTCGAATCCCATGAAATATTTTGATGCATTCGACACTGGTGCTTGATTGCGAATCCTGGGAATACTGCGTTGTACGGAAAAATCTTTCGGATCGCTTTTCAATGTATCGGGGTGTGGGCGACGCTTTTTCATTTCTCGCGCTCGATGTCAACAGGTCACAAGGCATTGCATTCTTCGCAATGCCGCGCCGCGTAATATCGTCGAGAGCGGATCGATCTATCGAACGGGAGAGGAACGTCTCTCGATTAAAATACCTTTTGCGGCGATCTACCGTCGAGGATCTTCCTCTCGCGCTTTCGATCCCCTCGTCGTCGCTCTCAATCGTGTTCGTATAATATAACACGCTCACTAATTAAAGCGGTTTCCAATTCCAATTCGCGTTCGCCACTCGAATTCAACCCATCTGCTCACTCCTCCTCCTTCGGCCGTGGAGTCCGACGCGCGCTCGCCCGCTCGTTGTTCCGGCTATAAATTGCGAATTAGGAGTTACACGGTGACCCCGCGGTGCCGTCAGGAGAGGAGGAGAAACACTGACATCCCAGTCACGAAGTAAACTCCTGTGTTCTTGTTACGTTTTGACGCTCTTGTCGATGACTCGCCTCGTCTAATTCATTCGGGAATATTTTCGGTAATTCACGCGGGATGAAAAAAAATTGATATACATATGCGTTAATAATTCGCGGGTGAAATTTGGACATGCTTCAACCATTCGTGTCGACTCAACGTCCCAAGAGACTTCGTATTAATCCTTCGGATATGTGGGTTCTCATACAAAGTGAACTCGAACCTTGTCCAATTATAAAATGCGTAATTGCTAATTATAGAATAAAGTATCATCGACGTATTGCAGAATTTTTTTTTTTAAACATACGTCAGAGTGTACTTTTTTTATGGTACAAAAATATATTGATTATATACGCATAGTTTTTACCGTCAAAGGAAGAGATAATATGCGTTAAAATTCCTTCTGGCATTACATCACCGATATGTGAATTAACTTTCTCATATAACAAACAGGCTCTTCACTATTGATCATTAAAATCAGAGCTAATAGTTTTGTATTTTCTTAACAACAGCTCATGTACTTTTTTTTCGCAAACTTCCTTCATTCGATTTCCTTCTGAGAATTTCCTTTTCATAGAGAAAACTCTCATCATTCGCCGCTGCATTGTTCTATTCTCGTTTCGAGAGAACCTCGTCTTCGAGGGATTGCCGTTGCCGCTGTTCCTCGCTGCTAAACCGGCGTTTGTTGACTCGTAACGGTTCAGGCGGGATTTTACGATTGCCCTGCTAGTGAGTACCGTTGCTCGCGAGACATCGCGCCTGCCGAGACTCGAAGAAGAAGAACCATCTACTTTCGTATAATTATTCCGGGAAACCTTCGTGGTTCTCGACTTCACGGAATATACATAGTTTCGCGTTTTGGAGTGCTCTTAACACTCTGTGCTTCCATTTGATATTGCACCAACCTAACCGACCATAATCAATAAGAAAAAATTCTGGAGGTAATAGCGCATAACTACGCTTACCCATTTTCTCATTTTTCGCATATTTCCAAATTTTTTTCTTTGTTACACGGATGAATTCCGGCCAATTACTTATTGAACTTTCGTCGAAGGTTTGAGAACATCCCGCGAAAAGTGGATAAGGTAAATAATCGCTCCACGCTATCAGGTTCTCATGGAGAATGAGATAAATGGTCTCTGATAGGTTTGCGGGGGACCACACCGAGAGAGTGGGATTGTGAGCGGAGTACACTTGGGCATTTCAAGCGAACAGACGTTATATCTCGCCACGTAATAATATCAGGGCACTTTGGGGGCCGTGCCCGAGTACGCGGGTTCCACATCAGGGTCGAACGTCCCCGGAACACACGGCACCGCCAAAACTTTCGAGAGTTTCCGGCGAATTCTGCGTCTCACTCTATCCGTAATGTGTAAGCTAGTCGAGTTTGGCACTCCTACGGTTTATCGTGTACCTTCTCTATCCCATCCATCCCCCATCAACCCCCCCGGACTGCGCCACTCCGGTTCATTCTACGGGCTATCTAGCCAACGGACAAGTCAGGCAGGCCGCGCGATCGTGGCAAACGCCCTGCGCGGTTCACCGCAACGAGTTTTAACTTCCTAATCGAACTTCCAACGGCATAACGACCGCATCTCGGGGAAAACTCGTCATTAAACAGTATCGCTTCGACACTTAACCTCGAGAAACCTGTTTCACTTTTAATTCCAGTCTCATTATTAACTCGCACTGCGTTTCAATTGACTCTGGGTCACAAAAAAAATCAAACAATCACTTTCGTATTTTGCAATTAATGTTTACTTTTTGAACTCTCGTTATTAGTAATGGGGAAACATGGAATTTCATTTTTTAATTAATTTTACTGATTGCAGTTCGAACTATCTGACGTAAAGCTTTTTCTTTCGTTTTTTTCAACGTTTTGCTTGAAAAATATATTCATCGTAAAATGTTTTGATCCGCATTGAAGGGTTGGTTTTTTTGGGGGAAAAAAACGTATTTCAGTGATTGCACATGGATATACATGTTTTTTTGAATTCCACAATCGCGATGATGAGAAGCAGGGACTGCGAATTCATCGATCGATCGTTACAGTTGAAATACATCGTTCGACGTTGGCCCGTTGCACGTAACCGTAGGGAAAGGGCTGTATTTCTGGGTGCTTCAAGTTTCGTTTCTCCGGCGGTGCTTCGGAACCTCGCCTCGACCGCTCCGCCGGTGAATTCGTTCGGAAGGAGCATGTCGGGGGTTGGTACGAACGATCTATTCCACACACGCCCGTCGTGTGATACCGAACGATATTTCGACGCTACTTTTACCAGGCTATAAGCTATAACGCGTATAACCCCGACAGTCTTATATCCATGTTATATCGCGCATCGACCTCCCATGCCGAACAACGATTTTTCACGTTATGAGAACGAGAGATAGAAATATAGGTAAACCAGCTTCATTCTCGTAACGTAACGTATATATCCTTTTTTTTCCGCGGGTATAACACTCTCATTACATTCTGCATAATAATAGGCCATTAAGATTAATCCACTTGCGGCAGAGCCATTCGCACAGACGCAATAACCGCGAGCGCTGTGGAATTAGGAAATTCTAGTCGCCGTAAAAGACATTCTTTATTAATCGACGGTAGAACCCTCGCGTTCGTGTATTTCATTTCTCAAAAATGACTCTCGCGCATGATTTTCTACCAAAGTTTGATCCGAGGTGGAAGAGAGAATTATCATCACTATTGTTACCTAATACGCCGAGTACTCGATAATATTTGATATTTTCGCGTCTGTTGTTTTTGCACAGTTTTCAACGCTACAGCCCTCGAAATTTCGATTCAGCGAAAATATCAATTGTGATATAACGACAATAGGACGAGAATATACAAAGCAAGGCATCGATTTACCCGGTGTACGGTCTCATTGTCGCTGGTTAGATTTGAATTTTCGAATACGCGGGGAGAATCTCTTTCCCGAGCGTTTATTATAGAACGACTCGCACAAGCGGGTGACTCGTCCACCTGTCCAAGCAAGAATGTTCTCCCGTCTCGTTTGCGCACAAGTATATATTCATATCTTCCGCGTACACTCGTACGAAAATGTCCTAGAGCGTAGCAATCCGTTGCTCATACATTGGAACAAGAGCTCTCGCGTCTCACGTCTCTTGCACTGTTATCACTGTCTCACTTTACCACGGAGTTTCGAGAGAAGAGCAATCAGGGCCCACAAAGGTTGTAGCATTTCATAAAGGTCACAATCCAGCCCTCGTCGTACTTCGCTTGAGCTCCCTCGGGGGTATTAAAATCGGTGGAGCCTTCTCGCACGTCTCGCGTCTCACGGATGAGACAAGACACTTTTTTCTTTTTCTTCAACGTTCTTCACTCTTCACATCGTATCTCTTATCATCGTTTTTCTTTCAATTTCCATTCCTTTTTTTCCCTGTTCATCGAAAAGTACGATAAAAAAATGTGTCTCGTGACACGATTCATTATTCTTCGTCTCGCTGAAACTCGGTAGTCTGGAAGAATTCTGCGCGATTACCATCCTCGGAATACAGGTGTGTATCTTACTCTCGAAAATCGATTTTATCGTTGCCGCGGCGTCGATTATGTGCAAGGCAAACGCGTAGATCACAGTAGTCGTTAATGATGGCAATAGCCTTCGATGACCCTCGCGCGATGCGAGATCTTACAGTTTATAATTAAAACGCACCGTGACGTGCTTCTTTTGTCCCCTTTTTCCGGGTTCTGCTCTCTTCTTGCCGAGGGTTACCGAGGGTTACCAAGCTTCGTTGCTGCCAAGGTTTGTTCTTATACGCGTTCCAATCATGTAGAGCAACCCTATCGGCTACCGCGAGAGTCCATCGCCGATCCTTAGATCGCCCGCCCTCAAACGACAGAGCCAACGCGACAAAACGATAAGGATAAAGGTTAGATACAGCGTAAGAGCTGCCTTCACGGGGGTTGGCGTGCCCCGGTTGGTATCTACACGAGCGGGCTCTTTCTCTACCTTCCGCCGCTTTCTCCTCCTCTACCTCTCCACCCTGCTACTATATATAAGACATTCTCATAACTAAAGCCTTCTCGTATACCCCGTTAGTCCATTTACTTATGATCTAGATACGTTCTCTATCTATCCATCTATTCATCGCTCCTATTCACTGTATATAATATATAGTTAAGTAACGTCTATATGTACTCGCGTACACGTATTGTGATACAAACTGTACTATCGCTGATGGAAGTCCGGTGGGCTGACATAAGGCCTACCACCACCCCGCGTTATCCTGTACACTTAGCTCATCGAATATAGCCTTTTCCACGTAGTCACGTACACCTCTTCACCCTTTCTTTCGCTCGCGCCCCCGACGCCTCTCCCCTCCCGTTCCTTCCTTCCTTCAGCCAATACCCACATGCCCGTTTTGCCATGTATCGCGGAATATCGATATTGCCGAACCCTCTCTCCGCCGCCGGATACGCCGATAAATCGAAAGCGTGATGCGGAAAATGTTCGCGTGGCCAACATCGACAGGATATATAAATCGCTTTGCATGACTAGAAGCGCTCAACGGCTCTCACAGTAACACACGAATCCGACGCCGGGACTCCCTCTCCTCACGTTGCCGTCCATGTTTATCATTGAGTTAAGCACAAAACATTCGAGTTTCGCATTACAAAATTGTACACAGCATCGAATTGATACGAGGAATACTTAGGCGATTGAGCGATATTCCTACTGGGGAATCGCGACTGAAAAGAACACCGCGAAGTCAAACAGTGTCGGTTTGTTCGAGTGATAGGAATAATAAACGAGAAATATTTTTCACACGCGAGGCGAGTGAAATCATTGCTACGGTGGTCAGAAACAGTCAGTCCTCTGGTAGGTTTGTATTTTATCGCGCAGCCGGTTCGATAGCGTTGACAAAGTGGCAAAGTGAAGGCAAACAATCCGTCGTCGTGGCGTCGCGATAACGGCCTAATAAAAATCTATCGGATGGCTGGAAGGGATGGGAAGAAAAAAAAAGAACGCGAACGGGACTACGTTACAAAACACCCTCGGCATAATACCAGATGCGTGGATATATACATAGCCAGTAGATTGTGGGTGTACATGTATACACGTATATACGTGTATATGGAGTAGATGAAGTTCGATCCATCGGAGTTACCCATTTCCTGGCTGTAGGAACACCGACAGGTCGTTCTAATAAAACAAATTGGACGCCTCGTCGCGCGCGTGTTGCTTTGTCAAGCGTGTTGTCGGCGGAGCGACGATGAGGCAAGGCTACGTACTCCCTGGGGGGGCCTCTCGTGCTTTCTTCTCGCTCTGCAAAACCTGCGTCACGCCTTCGACGTCGCCCGGGGAAGTCGATGACACCGGCGGCAAGTGTGACTCCGCAACGGGGTTCCCCTTTCTCAATCACGACAATCTTCCCCTCCTCGTCACGCACTATCATTAATCATTGTCCGCGATCTCAATTCTTACAATCTGTAATCTGCAATCAACTAACAGCCGATGACAAATATGTTCTTTTTATTTTTTCGTTCCTTTTGTTTCCATCGCGTTGAATGATTGCTTGTTGGGACGGATTGGTATGCACTGAGAGAAGGATTTATTTATAGTTAACAAACGTAGAGTTGGATATTGTGAAATAAATGCTTCGTCAATGTTAACAAACATCAGTTAAGGAGATAAGATTTGTTAACGATTGTGGTTTAGAGTCGGTCGACCTAATGAAACATTAATTGGTTTAACTGCTATTTATTGGAGTATAATCACTAAGTCTCGAAGTGTTTACTTTTTACTATCCGAAGAGTTAAGGATTAGTGCGTGACATTTTTTTAATAAAAAATCATTTAACGAGAGGGCTTCTCAAGCTCTCGGTCTGAGCTTGCGTTTTCTCGTTCTTTGCGCTCCTCGCGTAGTATTCCAATTCGAAAATCGTAATTCTCGCGAATAAGAACATATTCTTATCTGCAAGAATACATTTTTTATATGAAAGGATATTTATTCTCGCGGTTGAAAATATTTTCGTAACTTCAAGAGTTGAGATTATTTGGGTCTCGTTCGACTAACGAGTCTTCGAATTGGACAATTTGTCACAACACCATCGAAGTCGCAATACCCGTAAAGGTCAAACTCCCTTCAATCGAACAGAAGCGAAGTCCCGCGATGAAAAACTCGCGAGTTCGAGAGCCCCGTTCAAACACAGATGGGAGGGACGAGAGCCGGTTACGCTTCGAGACACAACTCCTCGAAGGCGCAAACAGCCGCGAGATTCAATCGGGCAATTCCCCGAAGCCTTTTTAGAACTATACCGTTCTACTTTTCCCAAAGTTTTTCCATCGTCCTGTCGGTGCCGTGTCGCTTTCAAAAGTCGAAAAGTATCGCGGTACGGCAGACCGGTGAAGGGGGAGGGGATAGGGTGGTCTCTAACGGTATCCGTATTCGATTTCGACTCTTCCGGTACGTCTGCAATCGTCAACAAATAAAAAAAAACAAAGAAGAAAAAGAATCAAGTTGTACATAAAAGTTACAGCAAGTAGAAGTGGGCAAGCTCAGGTCGGACACGCTTTCGCAAACGCGACGACTGAGGGACACGCTTTCTCGAGTCATCGGTGCGCTCCTTCTCCGACATTGCTGCTACTCGCCTCTCAAACGTGCTCTTACTAATTGCTCATAGCCGAGGTGCCTTAATTGGTGCTGGAAACAACGAGAAGAAAAAAAAAAAGTGAAAAATAACGAGAGAGGTCATAGAAAGACCCGAGCGTCACAAGAAAAAAAAAAGGAATCCAAATTCTCCAACTCATCTCAACGTCACGATTTTGTTTCGTCTTCGTCGTAGACACACTCCGCTTGCGCAATAGACGTAAAATCGGAAACTCGCCAATGCAAGACGAACGTGTATTTTTCCAAAAGATTTCGATGCCTGTCGCAAAGGTTATTCGTGACGAGAACAAGAATTCTATGGGCCTCGTGTCACCGAATATATTCAATGGCTACTTCTTTCTTTTTCGATAACCGGTGCCAACAATTCCTAAACGCCTTAAGCATTATATTCCGCTTCGGATTTAACTTCTGTTTCATCTTACGTAAGTGAATAAGTCCAATAGGCTTTTAGTAGAGAAATACTTTGTGATATTCCGTCATGAAGAACTATACACCCGATTTAATCGTTGTACGCCGCAAACGGGAGGGTTCTCAATGACGATTCTCGTCGCGTTCGAGAGCGTAATATGCCACGAGTCCGAGGGACCGAAGAAACTCGAGAGAACTATACGACAGATGAAGTAGAGAGAGGTACGAAGCGAGCGAGCTATAGAAAAGTTACCGGTGGCCGCTGTTATTGCGCCAAGGCAATTCCTTTCTCCTGAGTTTTAGGTGCCACGCCGACGACTTGCGCCGGCTTCCATATACTCAATACTACTAACTAGCTATACGCTCGGTCTACTCGCGCCGGGCACACTGTGCGAATATAATACTTTCGTAATAGCTCCCGCATAATAAATATAAATATATCCGCGGGGCTGTTATAACAGAGCAGCGTTTCGAATACCTCCTGTTCGTTGCGAATAACAGGATACATATCCTCCTCTTTCGCCCGCGCGCGTCAGCCTGTGCCGCGAAGACTCACGACTGCGGACGCGCACCCATCTTCGCGCAATTCTCGAGTCAACTATCGTAATATTTTTCTCTTTTCCTCTTCGACGAAACTTTCTTATCTCGCTCGCATCGGAATACATAAAAAGCGTCAAAGTGGCGGAAAAATTACGTTTCTGCTACGGTCAAAGTTTTCTCGCGTCCCCCCGTCCGATGAGAGATAAGAAATTATGATGTAATTACTTCTGTATGCGAGCACTTTGGCAATATAGCGCTCGCGATTATTTTCCTTCATTCAAACGCGAACTCAAACTCGAGACGGCGAAGGCGCTCGTTAATTGCATTTTTTTTCTACGCTGACTTGTCTATCAAGCCCGTTGTCTGCGATGTCCGATAAACGATAATGAATCATTGCTGCAATAGTTTCTTTTATCGTTATTATTTTCTTCTATCATCTGTAGAATTGTAAAAAAATATTATACAAGAGAGAGCAGCATTCAAACTTGCTCGTCGCGTGAGAATCCTACGTATATTATTAATTACTTAAATATGATTGCGCAAGTTTATCGATGCCGGTCGGCCGTTTTCTCATATGAGTTACAGAAGGAAAAGGAGAGGAAAAAAAAGGCGAGGTCGGTCAGAGGTATTCCCATTAGTGGACGGTTGTGATGCCATCCTGGCACACCCCCGTGTCAAGCCTCTATCCAATAATAAAATCTCTCTCGTCATTTGGCTAAAAGCCACCCCCGCGTGGCTCGCTTCTCTCGCAGCTAAGGGTATCCGGTATCAAGGTGTGTCTCGGTTCCCTTATCACGCGACTTCCTCACTGCATTTCGTCGTCGTTCTCGATTATCCTGCTGGCTCAAAAGCACCCCCTCTGCCATTCTGCCTCTTCACTCTCGTCTCCTCTCTTTCTCCTCGTTCCGTCGTTGCATTTCCACGAAGTCAACGCCTTGGGCTACTCAACCGATAGATTATAGCTGTATTCCCCGCAGGCCTTACGTGAAACGTTCGTGTCGAGCCAGAAGCGCGGAAAAACGCACAAAACCAAAGTATGTATATAAAAAAAAAAGATAAACAGAGGAGACTCGAGGAAATCGGTCGACGGACAGGCGAGCAACAGCCAAGCGAACGACGGTGGCTTGCGCATAGAGATGAGGAAAGAGATGCCTACAACGAAGAGAGTTTATTTAATTGAATTTTGCAACTAGGCTAACGTCTAACGGTAAAATCGTTGCGCGACGCGAAACATCCACATGTATACAGAGAGGAAAATCCTCCCACAATGGCTATTGTCTCACTTGGTTGGTTATATATATCGCGTATATTATCCTCCGTGCGAGAGTTGTTGTTTTCGTGCTACAGGAGGGAGAGGAGAGACTCGAGGGAGAGAAGCTCCCGTCGGCTGTAGTCCATTTACGAGTTTCCGCGTCCATATCGCTCGGCGCGTTACAACCCGAAGGTTCATCCTCGGTGCGTTTAAAGGGAAATTAAACATCAAAAAGGTTGGAGAATTCTCGCAAGCGCTTCGCGATGTACCGGGGCGAAAAATAAGTATCACAACGTTGCGCACTTCACTCCGAAGGGAATCGCATTTTAATCACATTTTCGACCCGCTAAGAAAGTTTCTACTGAAACGTTCGCCCCGATCGAGAATGAGAAGGGAGCTTTGATCACTGCATTCGCGGCAATTCCGTGAAGGTTAATCGAACTTCGCTTTGAATTCCGCTAATGGCTTCGAAGAGTACCGGAGATACGAAGCAGGAAAGGATTCTACGATATATTCTTTTATTTTTTTCTCTCAACCCGTACATGCACCGTCTGGGGATCGCAGGACGAGGAACGTGCGTGCGCGTATGTACGTGTCGCATCGGCGAACCGGGATCAAGACGACGCTTCTCTCTTCTCTCACATCTCTCCGCTCCTATCCTCGATGTACCAATCGCTACTCTCGTGAGCTACTACGGGTTGCGCGGCAAACGTCGGGACGAGGAGAGAGCGAGAAATTCGTATGCGGAACCGGTTTTTCTTGCGTTGCGTCCGTGAAACATTATTAGCGGTACAGCAACAAGCGGTTCTTCCAAGCTCTTTTCCGCGACTTCGTGCGACACAAGCCGGTATAGAGAACAAAACCCGACGACGTTACGTCCGGTCTAGAATTTCTGTAAAGCTTCTGGCTTGTCAGTCGTCTGGCTCTTGTACGAGTTTTATACGGTATTATATCGAGAACAAGGCGGATAGAGGACTCGGCCTCAGAGTTGAAAACTCGTAGTATCAGCTCTGCCTACGTTGAAGTAGCTGGGAAAGTTTGCGATTCCCGTTTATAGCGTATATGCTCACACTCGCTCGTTGGCGCCACGTTCACACTCGCCCGCCGATGTAACGAGAACGAGATAGGAACCGAAAACCGTCCGTTGTTAGGCACAATATCCTTGTGTACTCGGGGAGAATAGGACGAATAGCTGCATAGAATCCGACATTTGGGAGATATAACACACACGACTATCTCGATATATATCTCTCCCGAAGGCACGCTGATGAGAGGCCAGGTCCGCGAGCTTGCCGGCATAGTCGCACCTGTGCGCAACGGGGCAAACCCTTTCGCCCTCCCCCGGCCGAGGATTAACAACCTGAAACACGCGATAAACCGTGTGCATGCGGCACGCACACATTGCCGAAGCCCGCCCCCTCCCCCCATGTGAGATCATCCGGAATTTAATTTTCGTTGATTAACTACCGAGAAATCATTTTGTAAACGCAAAAGGAATTTTTTTCGGCGGGCGAAAAAGAGGTTATTAAATTAAATTCATTTGTGTAACGATACGAGGGAGGCGCACGCCATCGCATCGTTTCGCCGCGGCCTGAAACGTGTTCTCGTAGGTTTTTCGAGAAACTTTGAGGCGCGCGGGGCAAAATAATGATAAGAGCATGTAATTTCTTTCTGTTTCCTTTTTTTTTTTTTTACTGATGGTTGGGATGCGAAACGCGATTCTGAACGTTGTTTGCTACGATGTAGCGAGCTGGTATGTTTTGCCTGGAGGCGCGCTTCGGAGACACCCTGTATTCCTTGCACGGTCGCCAGGTGAGCTAACGGTGCCTCGGACCCGACGCGCGGTTAAGTAACGGGCTGTTGCTCCCAAGCCGATTCGTCGTTTGAGTCGTAATTTCTCATCTCTCGGGTCTCGTTCTCCATCTCTTTTTCTCTTCATCTTTTTCCATCTCTCTCGCGCGCTCTCCACTTTGCTGGCTCTTGATGACCTGATTTTTTTTTCGCACGGATACCGCGATCCGACAAACGGCAATAAGTTACAGATCTATTCTTTTTTTTGTTTTTTTCTCTTTCATTAACGATTTTTTCGAGATACACGAGATATCGCAAAGCTCTTTACGATGTCACAGGCAATTAGAATAGCAATTTTCCATCTGTGCAAAAGAAATCTCATTCGCTTCGCTCTGAATGAGCTTTCCGTTGAAATCTCCATCGTCCGTGACCGGAGGGAACGAGACACCGGAGAGTAGAAAAATATTATTTTAATTCGATGGAATTAAAGAAAAACATTGCCGGCTATTAATTGAGCATATTTTTATGATTACAAGCTCATTAAAAAGTTCGAAACCTTAAATTATTTTTCTTCCACATAAGAAACGAATTCATTCTCGAATCCGAGTAACATTTCCTCAAAAAATACGAAATATTGCTATTTTATTCCGTGAGCATTACCGGTACGTTGTGAAAGATCTTTCGACATTATATTTCGCGCTACCGGTGCTCAACGTTTCGTTTCCGGATAAGAGAATTTTGTCGCGCACAATTGTCCGAAAAATTAATTCGCTTTGGGCCGAGTGGGCCGAGTAAATTACTCAATATCGCGAGACTCCTTATCGTCGAGCTTGTTAAAGTTGCGTACCGAGTGTCGCGAAGAATTGAGAGGATGCCGAAGAGACGCAGAGAGGAGGGAGTCCGTCTGTTTATTACGGAGGTCGCAACTCGCATTCTGTAAATTACACGCCGGGGGTATTGTGATTGCGACCAATCGCTATATAGGTCATCAATTTATACCGATAAAATTTCAATCAGGAAATTTAAACCCTCCCGATAGTTCTTCTATTTTTAGTTCAAAGTGTTTGTTCGTGTTTTTTTTTTTTTTTTTTTTTTTTTTTTTCAATTCGACGAGATGACGAATGTGTCCCTTATGCAATCGTCAGACGAGCTTCCGGATGAATACCAAATAGCGCGACTTCTACTGTACTCGGAGCATCGACCTTTTTTTTCAACGGTACATTTTATTTACCTCGTCGTTCGTGGCTCGGGCATAAGGACAAAATTCTTCTTCATATATCTGTCCTTTTCGCCCGTTACGTGTCGCATGGTCACGTCTCGTCGCTCGGTTGCCGCTTCGAACTTTTATTTCGTCTACGCGGCGTCTTGGACGCAACGAGAGAATCGATACATCGGGTTGCCCGAACGTCGTTAGTTATAGACTGGGATTATAAGCTTCGAACGGAAACCTTACTTGTGTCCGGTTTGTGAGTCATCCTTCCAAGAACTTCGCAACCCTCATCGACATTATTCTCCGCTGCTAATTTCTCCATTATACGCGAGAAATCTCATCGTCATTGTCACGAACGTATATTCATTACGCTTCTTATTCATCCTCTTCGAGAATGTTGCGATCGTGTAATTGTTCGTTAGCAGCACAGGTGCACGGTAATGAACAGATCTTAATCTGCCATTGAATCATCGCATTTGTTATTTATTTTTTTACGGTATTATCATTTTTTTTATGTATATTTTATAAATAGGATTAATTGAAAGAGATGTATGAACGGTGTGCAAAGAGTTGTTGCCTCACAGATTCTCGGCAGTGTAACCGTAACCTTGAGAGAGAACGAGAGACAGAGGGCATTAACAATTCAATGCGAGGTCGATAGCCGAAACGCATCGGTGCCTCGGAGGGCCGGCGAGCGTGTCACGAGTCGTTGAATCTCTCACAGCGGAGTGAGAGGGCCTCTTACGTATATCAGGAATTACGTGTTTCTCGAGCACCACCTCCTCCTTCTCTTTTTCAACGATGAAGAGAGCGAGGAACGAGGGTTACGGCCTGATAGATATTCCACCGCCGTGATACCTCATTCGCTTGTTCCCACCCGCGCTCTCGATCTTCTTCTTCTTTCGTGCCATTGGACTCGACTTCGTCACGATTTACACACGTACGAAAAAAAACAAAAAATAACGCAGACCCGCGGACTGTTCCCTATACTTTACGGTCATGACCGCTTTCAAGGTCGGCTACGCGGTTACCCACGTGGTTCTCAGAGCCGAGGCGAAGAAATATCAACGAATAAGTGTAAGGTATAGGGGAACTCGAGGGGGGATATCTTGACCTCGGAAACTCGCCAGACTGCTCGACGACCGAGCGAGACGGTATCTCTATCATTCAATAATTGTCGCTCCGAGAGATTCTTACCATATCTATTCTTAGCCTTCATTGGGGAAACCGCTTAAAACAGCAAAGAGACTTCCAGCAACATAGAGCCCCATGTTATAATAGCGATTAGGCAATAATAAAACGAACACAACGACTCTACGGACTGTTTGCTTCATATCTCTGCATGAAGTACAAGGATAACCCGACAATTGAACTTTGCGACGGAGCTTAAGTTCACCGAACTTGGTTGTACGGTTAGCGGTCAATTAAAGTGCCCCGCGCGTTACCGTAGAGAGCCACGGCGATGTAACGCAAAGAGGCAAATGCTTGTCGGTGAACGTCCGCGAGAGTTCGTCGACCCTCGGACCCACTACCAACCGAGAACAGCGCCCCCCAACTCGGCTCCGCGGTCTTTCGATCTTCTTCAGTAGAGAGCACTTCTCGTTCCTACCGCCCCCTAACTCGCCTTCTTCGTTTCCTTGGGCTGCGTGACCTCCGACGATGTTCCTCCTTCATGTTGCTATATGATCGACGCGTGTCGATAATTGTGTTAATTCTTTTTTTCTTTATCGCTTTTGCAGCAACTGTTTCGCAGTCAGCCGCAGGGAGCCACACCGCAACAGCTTCAATTGCTCCAGCAGCAACAACAACAGCAACAACAGCAACAGTATCTCGCGGCATCGCAGGCGCAGCAACAGCAGCAGCAACAACAAAATTTCCCGACCGCACCGTACACTGTTATCAGCGGACAAGAGCCGTACGTCAGCGCTCTTATCGCCGGGGCTCCTTCGGTTGTTCCGCAATATTATGGAGTCGGACCGTGGGTATATCCGGCGGGTTTGCTGCCTCAGGCACCCCCACAAGCGGCCGCACCTCCACAACCGCGAAGACCCCTGACACCTTCCTCCGCGGCAGCTGCCGCCGCTGCAGCTCAGGACAGCGCGAACAATCTTGCGCAGACGGTAATGAAATGCTACTCTTTTAAACTTTATCATCGGTTTGAGTTACGTTCTCGGCAATAAAGTCGACGCCAAGCTGGTTTTTTACTTTTTCGAAAATCAACCTCCCGATGCTTCGAATGAAATACGAGAGCTACCCATGCGATAATTTCTACGAATCTTAACGTCGCGAAAGAAACATTATGTTTCCAACGTAATTTGCCGGTCTACCGACGAATGCAAAATTTGTCGTTGGAAGATTTTTTTCATCCTCCTGGAAGTTACTATTACCGGATGAAACTTATTTAGTATCGGATTGTGCAGATAAGTTTCCCAAATGCTAAAGCTTAGGGAAACTTAATAAAAAATGTTCTTCGCGTAGCCAAAAGAAACAAAATGTATTGTTCCATTTTTTTCACACAAGCAATAGCAATGTTTGCCTGCTAATCTTACAGTAAATTAGTTCCTTCCGGCAACACAATTAACTTCCTGCATAAATAAAAAAAAAGTTTCGAATACCGTTGGTCTGAAGCGTGTCGATCGGTAAATTGTGGAAACGATAATCGGTGCATTAACGTTTACTGCCGTGTGAACGAGAAGATAATGATGCCCGACGTGAGATATAAGTGATCCAGTTTCGTTGACTGCCGCGGTGCGATAATCGAGAATTCCATTCGATTTTCAGGTTCAGGGTCAGTATCAGGTGATACCGGCTTATTACGATCAGAACGGATCCATCGTTATGGGAGGCGTGCGAGGCCTCGGTTCCGCAGCCACACCCATGAGATTGGTCAGTCCAGCGCCCGTTCTCGTAAATAGGGCCCCGTCTCAGCCACCTCCGGGACCCCCGGCACCTCCGCCACCGAGTCTATACTCCCAGCCGACCCCGACATCTCACAGCAACGCCACGCCTGGCGAGTGCTTAGGTAAGAAAATAACAACGCACCTCACGATGAATTCCCTTCTCGTATAAGAACTTCTGATATTTTCTCACGCACTTTCGCAGGAACTCTCGTCGCCCTTAGCCCTTCTCGCCTCCGCTCTTTACGATACATTAGCAAAAGTCATACGGTAGAATAACATTCACTTACACCTTCCGCGTAATCCACGTGAATTTTCTGTACTCTGTGCATAACGTTGGACTTTTCTGTACATAACATTATACCATCCAGGCCTTTATCGACGTCGCGCATTCATTAACCCCCTGTTGCTAGAAAGAAAAAGAAAAAAGTGCCTCAAAGAATGCAGCATAGAAATAGGTGCACGGATCGCGAGCGATAACAGTTTAAATGGCCCAGTTCCCTCTCGAACGTGCATTCTAATTTTTTTTTGTTCTTATCAACCCATGAAACAGTATTATGCAAACTGTTCGAGCGGCAGACGGCGAAAAAATTTTAAGTGTTTAATTGTAGGGATTCAGTGTTGGATTTGGTAAAAAAAGAAAGCTGGGTCCTTTACATTGCGCCAACTGTTTCATGTTTGTGAATGTCTTCCGTGCGAATACCGACAGATCATTCATGTGTATGCGAGTATGTGTTATTGTTTTTTTCATCAATGTAAAATAATACGGTGTTGGTAACAAGCGAAAGAATAAAGCAGAACAAAGAACGAAAGAAACAAAAAAGCTAATCGATTGAGAACTAAACGAACGCGCGTGGGTTGTGGGCTTTTGGTGCAGGTCTGGCAGCGTGCAGTGCGGCGGCAGTGGTTGCGCAAGCTCAGGCAGTTGCGGTGCAGCAGGCCCAACAGCAGGGCTCGGGACTGGCCGCGGGTTTGGCGGCTTTGGGTTACAGTGGTTCGCCTCTCGGTGCCCTCGGCTCCCCGGCCCAACTACAGAGCACAGGTACACACGATGACGAGGCTCTACCCCCACGCTTCGTACGATATATCACAAACTACCCCTCTAGTACAGGCTCTGACGAAACGTGTGAATCTACCAACGGGTTTTTCTTCCGAGCAATCAAATGTCTCTTTCGCGCTATTCCGTCTCCCTTTCTTCCATTGTTTGTACATATACAATAATTAAATATCCAGCATTATTTCGCAAGCATGCTTCTCTCATCCTCCCTGCGACTTCGAGCTTTGCACTCACTCTGTTTAATTCATTGTCAAGTACTCATCGTCATCTGTTCGTGTTTCTAACAGTTGTC
Source organism: Ischnus inquisitorius (assembly GCA_963924025.1). Classification (NCBI taxonomy): domain Eukaryota; kingdom Metazoa; phylum Arthropoda; class Insecta; order Hymenoptera; family Ichneumonidae; genus Ischnus; species Ischnus inquisitorius. The sequence continues at coordinate 15,378,180 of OZ001243.1, read as the reverse complement.
TAATTATTCGTCCACACAATTATCACAAAGGGCCCGCAACTCTTTATAATGTACCGGATTGCTTATTATTTATTTGAAAAAAAAAGAAGAAGAAACAATACTATCACATCTGTGACGGTTGTTATTTCTGTGCTCAGGTCTGGGTCTCGGCGCATCATCGACCGGCAGGAGAGATTCATTCGACAGGAATACATCAGCTTTCAGTCCAAGTTTGGAGTGCAGTCGAGCCAAATGGGCCCAGAGTTACGGTGCCTTGGGTAAGAATTTTTTTCTACTATGTTTCACTTTCCTTCTTTTCGGCGTCTACTAGTTTGAAAAGAAAAGAATATCAAGTCCATCGATCAAAGTCTATTCTCATCAAGGTGACGCGTTTTATCGGTTACGTCGATAGGACATTTGACCAAATCTCACTTAATTAACGCGCGCCTCGCGCGCTCTCGTGATTAATTCATTTGGCGTGTCCCACTTGAAGCCTTAGAAGTGCATCGCTCGGCATTCTGCGGTAGTCAGGCTAATGCTCGGCTTGTTCGCATATACAAACGATTTATTTGGAACGCTGTCGATGCCTAGCACGCGCGCGCACAGTCCTTGACTCGGAATGAGCCAGCGCGCGCAAGGACGACTGGCTAACAAACGAATCATCTCGTGCGCAGGCCACTTACGGTTGTAAATCTTCGACAAATTTTTGCATCACTCCATGAAGCGCTCACCTCAACGTATCCGATTGTTCTTGCGCAATTCGTTTTATCTCAGAAATCTCGCGATAATCGTTTCTGCATTCTTCGAGTTTATTCAATGACCTTTTCGAATGCGCGCTTTCGCAGGTACGGTGACGGCGTCGCCAAGTCCTCTAGGACTGTCACTAACACCGCCGCCGACCCTCGGCGGATCTCTCGGCGTTCTCGTCGGTGGTGCGAGTCGCGTGTCCGCGGCTCCCGGCGCGGAAGCGAAATTTCGCGCGAGCGCCGTTCCCGCTTTGACCGCGAACGGGGTATTCGGATCCAGCAGCTCGCTGTTCCCGAATCTCGTTGGCAAGCCTGGACGTGGAGGAGCAGCGGGCGTCGGCGACAAGAACGCCGGTGGACGATCACGTCTACTCGAGGACTTTAGAAATAACAGGTCAGTTACTATTCGCTTTTTTGTTCCAAGTTGAAGTTCTGTTCGTCCCCTATATCGTTGAACTGTACCGAAAGAACATTAGAGGACATGTTTGCGAACAATGTGGAAAAAAGAACCATTTTACGAATCGCAACAAGAAATACGTAAAAGCCAATGATGGATATGAAATCCTTAAAACGATTGAGATGGCATCGACAAAATCTCGCCGATATTTCATTAACATTTGTCCCCATACTTTCAGATTCCCGAGTCTTCAGTTGCGGGATCTGGCTCATCACATAGTCGAGTTCAGTCAAGATCAGCACGGTTCACGATTCATCCAACAGAAGCTGGAGCGCGCATCGGCGAGCGAGAAGCAGCTCGTCTTTCAAGAGATCCTCGCCTCCGCGTATTCTCTAATGACTGACGTATTCGGCAACTACGTTATCCAGAAGTTCTTCGAGTTCGGTACGCCGGAACAGAAATCAACGCTCGCGCAAAAGGTAACTATAATTGGACGAGACTCTCACTTTTATTGTTCTCTACTTTTCATTCTTTCTCTCGACTCCGTTGAGATCACGAAGCGTTGGCTTCTATCGCGTGATGACAAATATGCGTGTCAACTGATGTTGTCTATGATTGACCCAGTGCTCACTGATAGTCGAGCGATGACGATTGACGCTTTCGTTCTTTTTCCGTTATTACATGGCCTCGACTTCTTTATGCCCCCATTATTTTAGGTGCGCGGTCACGTACTGCCGTTAGCTCTGCAGATGTACGGATGCCGAGTTATTCAGAAAGCACTCGAGTCCATCGGGCCGGAACAACAGCAGGAAATTGTGCGTGAGCTCGACGGTCACGTATTGAAATGCGTCAAGGATCAGAACGGCAATCACGTCGTGCAAAAGTGTATCGAGTGCGTCGAGCCCAGAGCTTTGCAATTCGTTATCGGCGCTTTCGCCGGACAGGTTTATTCGCTCAGTACTCATCCCTACGGTTGCCGGGTTATACAGCGCATACTCGAGCACTGCACGCCCGAGCAGACGCAAGGAATTCTGCAGGAGCTTCACTCCGCTACAGATCAATTGATTCAGGATCAATACGGAAACTACGTTATCCAGCATGTACTCGGTGGGTATACGCCAAACAAGAAAAGTCTTTCTTAAGTTGAAACTCCTGACTCTAACCACTCATAATCTTTGTCATTAATTCAGAACACGGAAAAATCGAGGACAAAGCTCAACTGATAAGCAGCGTAAGGGGAAAAGTACTAGCCCTCTCGCAACACAAGTTCGCGAGCAACGTTGTTGAAAAGTGTGTTACACACGCGACTAGACAGGAACGTGCCGTTCTTATCGAGGAAGTGTGCGGCTTCAACGACAAGTGAGTTACACATTTGAATGGCGGAAATAATATTCTTTTTCTCGTATTACCCTTCCAATCGCAAAAAAACAAAATGATTTCAATACATTTTTCACAACGCACTAAGTTAAAGTTAAAACTCGATAAACAAAAAAAATCTACGCTTTCACGCTTCGGTGATACAAATGATTTATTATCCCTTACATTGCTCGTTGAATCACCGATAAGTTTATGCAATTCGAATAATTTATTGTGCCGAATGATGTTTGCTTTTAAAAGGTTCTTTTATCGAACATGAAAATTTTGTTTCGCAGTGCATTGAACGTAATGATGAAGGACCAGTACGCAAACTACGTGGTTCAGAAAATGATCGACGTCGCCGAGCCCGCGCAGCGCAAGGTGTTGATGCACAAAATTCGGCCCCATCTCGGCAGTCTCCGCAAGTACACATACGGCAAGCACATTATAGTGAAACTCGAAAAATTCTTCATGAAGACCGCATCGGCAATGGGCGTGACGACGCCGGCTGGCTCGTCCGCGGGTACGGGAGATCTCGGACCGATCGGTCCTCCGGCGTCGTCCGCCGGTCCCGTTCCAACACCGACTCAACAACCGACTCAGGTTCTATAAGCGTCGAGATCTCAATAAGCGTACAACCGAAACTACACATTTTTTTAATGCAAGCAACATCCGCCGTGAAAATCGGTAAGAACTACACACGAGACGAAAGTAGAAAAGACGAACGAATATAAAAGAAAAAAGAACGAAGCGACACAAACGAACAGGAGGACTTAACTCTAAGTCGAAAAATATCCACGAGCTAACCGTGCGTACACGGCCGGTACAACTTTATATCGTTCAACGAGTTGCGGAACGCGATTTCTTTCGCGTGTGTAGACTCTCAGAGATTTCAATAACGCCTAGACGAGCGACTAAGGTCACTTGCAGAAAAAAAAAACAATGAAAAAAACGAACGATAGTTGTCGATTGATTGAGACTTCGTTAAGAAATATAACGATTGTGGGTAGATTTCTCAATCTAACGGACGGTTTACTCGTCTGGCGATTCTTTTCAAGTCTTGAACCGCGAAACATCAATGTTTAGAGTGAGCATAAAAAAGAAACTGCGGGATTTTCATGTCGCAATTAGGCATTGAAACTTCATGGAAAGTTTTCGATGCCCGAGCGACGCGGAGGGATGTTTACATTTCTAATTATTGTTGGAGTAAGAAAAAAAAAAGAGAAATGAAGAAGCACGATCGTCGAAAAGAGATCAGCTTGCGAAGCCGATATTCGTTTATAAAATTTAAGCTATCGGACGAGCAATATGCCGACAGGTTTACCTCTAAATCGAGTTCGATTCACGATGTTTGAAAGATTGAAGGAAAGTCTAGGCTATCTAGAGTAGAAGTGCTATTAGTGTTGCATGCATATTTAACAACTGTACGACAAAAAAAAATTGCGCGCGATTTGATCGCGGTGAGACGCCAAACGCCTAATGGAGCTTCGCGTCTTGCCGCGTTCACGTTGCCAAGTAACGCGTTTTTAACCGTAAAAACGATAGGCGACGACCGATCGGTTCGAACGAAAAGCTTGACGAGAATCGATTACGAATAGAAAGATTATAGGCGCTACTGATGTTTCAACACTAGCGTAGCATTTGACATGGGAGTAAAAGTTGAGCACCCTAGACCCGACCGCCGACCGGCACCCCAAAAAAAAAAAACTTTCCCCGCAAACCTGCTTCTCTCGACACTCGCACGGAACGATTTATATCCCGATCCCTATTTTCGTTTTATGTTTTCTACTTTCGGGGTTTAAAAGCGAACAAAAAAAACATTACGAAGGATGACAATGAGCACATGAGAACTTCGGTTCACCGTTAACTTCACGAGAATAGATGCGGAATTTAAAAAAAAAACGACGTTTGAACGTTAATTGAAAGAGGGTTGAGTTTACTTTATCGGTTCTCCCTCAGTTGTCATTTCAATTCAACAACCGAGAGAATGAAAAAAGGCATTTCTCTGGTCAAAGGAATGCCCGAAAAAAAAAAAAAGAATAATTATGGAAACGCGTAATTCTCACTACGCCAACTTGTCGTGTTTTCACTTTCCTCCGAAGAAATCCTTACTCTCTTCTCCCCTTGCGAATTTTGTAAATTGTGATATAAGTAAATAACAAATGTGTATAGATACATGTCCCCCCCCCGGCCCTCCTAATCTCGCGAGACAACCGTAAAATTCAACGATAATTTCTTACTTCTCACGAATTCCCCGTCTCAATTTTTTTTTTCAACGGACTCTGTGAATATTGTGTATTATAATAATTGCTAATTAATTAAATTAATGAGAAAAAAAATGAGTTACGTTCTAATGCCGCGGCCCGAGCCGATACAGATGCAAAAACTTGGCCCTATTGTTTAACCTTCCCGCCGGAAGGGATGTTCGAATGGCCCCCCCAGGAGAAACAAAAAAAACTGGTCCCCGCGTTGTAAAATACGAAATTTTCCGACAAAGAGAGCCACCAGCGGAAAGTGAATAATTTTAATTGTGACCCCTCGGAAGATAAAAAATTTCATCGCACTCACTCAATTGGCGTGGTATCTTTGAACATATTTGATCTTAATTGTATATTGTATAAACAAATGCCACGTTCTCGGGGGAAAAAAAAATAGAAGAAAAAGAAAAGAATCTTTCAAATCAGCTCGCACAACGCTAATGTAATTATCTCTTGTCCATTTCTCCTGATAGCTCCTCGCTGTCATCAGTCCTCCCCCCACCCCCCACTATCGCTTTTTCTTTCTTCTACTGTTTTGATTGTGTAATATCGAATCTTCTTACGGCTTTTAGCAAAACAGCCCCTCGCAGCGATTTATCAACACTAGGTATCGAAGTGCGTTATCGAAGTTATACTTTTGAAATGTTCAAATGAGAAAAAAAATATATATATATACTGCCTCGGGGATTTTAAAAAACTCCAGCGTTCTTGGAGATTTGCGACGCGCATTTCCGTAAACCGTTCGTTCGACACAGGACATTGTTTCTGCCGTCAGCTAAAAATTCGTGAAAGTTTTTTCTCCGGAATAATTATCAAACTAAATGAGTGATTGAGAATAGGAAGGAAGGAACAAAAATAACGCATGAAAGTCGAGTACGGCACGAACGCAAAGACGAGATTTCTTCTCTCGATAGACACGATAGTGATGAAAAAAAAAAACGCGATTTTCAGTGCCCGCATGTATTAGCGGCGTGCTCGCGCAGTACCGCGAACTTGGAACAACATTTTTCAAAACGGGCCGTATTTTGTTTACTGATAAAACAGTGAGTGATCCGTTAAGTATGGAATATTAATAATCGTTCCGAAAGACATCTGCACATCCGATCGAGTTGCATCCCCCTTGTACAATGTATAATATTTCGTTAATTGTAGATGTTAAATAAATGAAGGAATAGTGAAAAAATAAAATGAACAAACTAAACGGTGTAAGCAACTCGTGGTCAGTCGTGAGATGCTGTATAAAAGGAAAAAGAATAACGAAACGAACATATAGGAAGGAGAAACGAAACGAAGAAAAGGAATTGTAGCAACTTTCTTTGTAAAATATTGTATATAACAATTTATTAATCAAATTGACAAATTCGTAGGGTACCTTTTCTCTCAAATCTTTCTTCGCGCGGATATTACTTACTTGATGAAAAAAAGAAAATACGAAGAAAAAACAAAGAACAAAAGCAATTGATATGCGGACGTGTCGTCGTAGAACGTTATAGTTGAAAAAAATATGTCATCCCACATCGGTATTCCCGTTCATTCTTCTCATTTAGTGTTGTCGTTTAAATGTTATTTGGGACAATGAAAGAAATCGCTGCAGGGGCTCGAGGGTTGTAGAAGCTACGAAAGAGAACGATAATTAATGTTAAAATGTCGCACGACAGTCGGGACAGACAGACATTCCAGCCACCATCTCTCGGTCAACAGGACATTTAATAACACGAATTATATAAATACGATATGAACATATTATGTAATAATATTTAAGGAATGACGAATAGTTCCTTCATCTTTGTAAATCGCGCGTCATCTGTAAATTAAAGACAAAGAAACGCATCATTTATAATAGTATTACATATTACATTATATCACTCGTCGTCGGAGTTGAAAAGAACGTAAAACAAACAAAACGAAAAAAGATAAAAAATAAATAACAAACGCTAAACGAAGGCAGACACAAAATGGAAGTGAAACGAACGCAAATCTCTCTCATGTCGTATCAACTAAGATTATCGATTATTAACTATACGATTAATTTTCATTATCGATTAATTAATTACAGCCTACCTATTATTTTTTAATAATTATAAATATTGTTTGATTAACGCCACGCCCTCCTCTATTGATTATTCATGATCGCTAATACTAATCACTAGGCATATTATATATATACATATACATATAACGAAAAAAATCGTAAGCAAGCCCGCATATAACACTTTATAAATAATGAATATCAAATCTTTGAAAGAAAAAAAAAAAAAGAAAAAAACAGCGTCCTTCCACGATCCATACCGCTAACGATCCTTACCTTACTTAATGTTTAGTATGAACGTTAGTGGTACTTTGAAATACCTTAATCTCTATCTCTTTAATCTACTTAAGCTCCTTAAAACAAATTCTTAAACGACTTTTTGATTATAAATAGTGTAAATTTTTTATATAGTGCGAAATGAAATATTATTGACCGCTCAATACTTGAGACACGACGCGGCCATGTATAAAACAGAAAAATGAAAAAAAAAAGAAAAGAAAAACATCTACATTCAATTACATAGTCTTTCGATCTTTTAAACTACACACACATACACATACACACACACAAATATATTTCGTTATTTTATGCCTGGTTTTTGAAAACGCGACGCACGGCAAAGAGCCGGCATGGAAAACACTCGGTTGGAGCAATAAGAATATATTTGTAGAGGTCGGACAGAAGAAAGATGGTAATTTTATTCATATACTCGAATAAAGCATTGTCGGCGTACCGAACGAACACTTTTACAACATCCAAATTGTGTTTCAATGTGCGGATGATGATATGAAGAAAAAAAAATCATCGCCTCGAGTAAATATTTCCTCGTTTAAGGGCTTGTGCTCCCGGCGGGGGGGTTGGAGAGTGTGCTCCATCGAGCAAGTTGGTCTGTCGAACGCAAACTAAATTTCAATTGACAAGTTGGCCCAATGGCGCCAGTCTGAAATTATCTTGCGGATGGAAAAGGGATCGTTCGATAGAGGGAGTTAACTCGATTGAAATGTGAAGCAACAGAATATACCGTTAAACTTCAGAAAAGATCAAAGCGCGACAATGTTGCCTTCGAGCATAAAAGCCCTTTGTATACTTCGATCGGAGCTGCAACATCGAGGCGCTCGCCTCCCCCCTCGGGACTACCGTGAGGGTTCTAATGTGCGAGTATAACATAAAGGAACAAGAAAGATTGCGTAACCCTATAAATATTGATTATATATATAAATATATATATATATATATCTGTATATGTATACCTAAAAAGCATAAACCCATCGGTATGATGATATATATGTAATAAGTACTATTTAAATATTGTAACAATTGTATATGATTTTACTACTACTACACGCTAATTGTATTATATATATGAAAGATCTGCGACCTCCCACTTGTAGAACACACAACACGGACAGATATCGCGTGAAAAAAAAACAATGCGCACGCGAGAGCAATACACTTCGAGACACACAGTTATCGCAAAAAAAAAACTCGTTCCATTGTCCCACCGTATTCAACTGCCATGGCGCTGGCATAATTAGTTGTTGGTTGTTTCGATAAGGGTTGTACACACTCTGGGCTTGGTTTTTTCATAAAAGAAAAAAAAAAAAAAAAATGAAAAATAATAATCGGCGAACATCAGTGGGAATGGTGCGCCCTGATATTAAGACTGATGTACAGTAGCGCGCTATTCTCTTAAGTCACATCTCTTCGATTCACCCGTATCCGCAAGGACCACATTCTCATCGCTCACTCATTACAACAACAACAACAGAAATCCATTGAAAACAAAAATGAACAAAAATATAAGACACTAACACACATTATGCGTGCAACAAAATTTGCAGGGCCAATCGTGTAAATATATCATACATAACGTTTCTCGATGATTTATTTATCATATATCTACGCGCGCAGGACTTGCGTCCCCGCTGGCTCGTAAAACATTGCACGTCACAGTTGTATCATTGTAGAATTTCGAAAAAAAAAAAAATATATCGAATGAATCCGATTATGGAAGAAAAAAACCGAGAATGCGTGAAAATTTCGTAACTGGTTAGAGCGTTTTCACTGACTCTAAAAATACTCCGAATGATCTCTGAATTATCCGCGTGCAACAATCGTACTCGGTGTACGAGCCAGCGGTGTTGGAACGCAGAATGAGTGAAAACGAAACAGAAAAAAGAAAAAGAAAACAAAACATGTGTATTCCAAATAGCAGGTAATTAGATAAGTGGGAAGGACAGGTATACGGAAGAAAAAAGAAATTGCATAACTTGTATATTAGTGTATAGAATGTAGAAACGACGAAATAGCCACAAAAGATGATCATTTTCGACAATGTTTTTTACAACAGGCAGAGCAGTGCGAATAGATATGTCATTGTAACATTTAAAGAAAAAAAAGAAAAAGAAAAGGAAGCATTCGAAAGCAGTTTCATAAATGATGCACGAGTAAATCCCCCATTTAACTCAGACATTACGATTACACGAAGCATTTAACATACACAGACACAGAATCCTGACACACAGAACACACCATCAGAACCATCTCCTCGTAGGAGCGTAGATTTTTAAATAGCCGATGCGACGATAGCCGATTTAATCATAAACGAGACGTGTCGTCGCCGATGAATAGAGCCCCTTGCCAGACTTAAAGTTCGAAAAAAAGGCAGAGTCCCTCTCGTTGAAGCAACTTTATTTTCTCCTATTTGCAAAGCTTTCTCGGCTTTCCTTTTAGTTTCATTGCAGTTTATCCATCTAGGCGTGCTCATTTAACGAGAGTCTCAACAGTGGCCCATAGCTTATACCTGCAATGGTAATGGAAAAGAAGCCTTCGATATCGCGACCGAAAAAAAAAGAAATAAAAAAGTTGGTCATACGATTATCGATTAGCTTCGCTTGCTCTTTTCTTCCCCGCAGTTACTCTCGTGCCTATCAATTTCTTTCACCGTACGCGCCGACTAGAGTTCGATTTACAATTAGTATTCGATTGACGTTTGTTTGATTTTCGTTTAATCCTCTTCATTGATACCATCGTTTTTTTTCACATAGTAACGACCTTAACAGCCCTTTTCACCCTTTAACGCGCTATTTGCGCAACGAGGGCGTACAATACATTTCTCGAAAATGAACAAAAGTAAATGTGTGAGAAAAAAAACAAATACAAATAAATAAGAAGAGACGAAGCTTGAAACTTAAATGAAACGAAGTAACTGCATTTTACACAAACAGATGATTAGAATGTTACAGTCGATTATCGCGTTATTCTTAGAGTTGTTTGGTAGAAGCTCACTTACTCGAGCCGTCTGAAAAGCCACTTGAATAATTAAATAAAAATAAACGTTATAAATAATCAATTAATCAAGTTATTATACATACTTCATTATAGTTATAAACAATATTTGTTCGTGCTGCAAAGGCATAATTACGGCGTAGATGCAATTATTGATTACACGTTACGGATAATTACATAATATTGCTTTCGTCGCTTGAGTTCTGACATTTAGATATGATATACATTATACGTTTTTTTTTCTTTTCGTTTCGTTTCGTTTCCTTTGTACGCGAGGAGCATTTTCCATAGTAGATCTTATTTATTGTCATTTTTCGCAACTTCGGTTTTCAATACAAATTGAATCCATGGCAATCTACGTTGACCGTCTCGAGGCGACACCAAAGGAAATTGATAAGTGCATTTTTCATTCGAAAACAATTGTCCCATCAGGCATTAGGAGCGTAGATCCTTTCATTGAAACGTTTTTTCTTTACTCCCCCTTCGTTCGCCACAATTGTTAAATAAATCTCGATCATGCTCGTTCAGTGACGTCTTTGCTTCAGCTCTAAATCCATTAATAACGCGTACTTCAATTGTATAAAACAAAGAGAAAAATAATTGCAAAGAACTCCTTGAGCGGAACTTTTAACGCAGAAGGCCGTGCTACTAGTTTGTCTTGATTTCAGCAACATTTCACTCATAACGTAGGCATACACGACACACGCCAGGTACACAGAAAAACACGACACATTTTTAAAAGAATGGTAATAAATTAACGGTAATCTAAATGTAACATGTATATGATGGCTGTACAAATGTAACATTTTTTTCCATTATGTATGATGATAAAAGAAAAATGGGAAGATTCGACGAAGAAAAAAGAAAGAAAACAAAATCAAGTAAAACCCAGAATATAATCGAACAAAAGAATTCGCATACGCGCGTGAAGACGGTCGATGTTAAAATCCTCCGTGTCACACGTTGATGCGATCGATTTGATCCACCCGCGAGTGATTTACCAATAAACTACTATTACTTTTAATTATAAAATACCATTTCTGTAATAACATTATGATATAAAACCATACATTGAATGGCAAATAGCGTGTGGTTTATGGTCCTTGTACCTGTACATAGATAAGTGCTTCCCGCTGCATGCTGTAAAAGTCGAAAGGGAAAGGGTGAAAAAAAAAATTACCAGATCACGAAAGTCATTCTTTTTTTAGGCACGTGTATATTTTCATGTCTCGTTTGCTTTTGTTTTGTCTAACACGTGACAATACTCGATTTCTGATAAAATCAATAACGGAGTCGTTACTATGCAGAAAAAACGGCTGTTGGTTTACGCGGGTATACGCAGCTTGCATTATTCGAACTTCATCGCATTGCGGAACGTAACGCGTTTCGTAATACGTTCAATCGAGCTCATCATTCTTTTGTACATCACATATAAAAAAAACAGGCTGCATGTTCCGTGAATATTTTGTGTATTCCCTTCGTTAAATAATTATCGTGTCACGGACGAAAGATGCTTCACGCACGATTCGTCGATCACATACAAATTGGAATTATCGGATGTTCTTTTATTCGCTCTCCTCCTTGGAACGTTCTCGGTCGGATCTACGAGATTTCTTCTTCCTACGGCTCGGACTTCGCGATCTGGATTTATGTCGGCGCGAGCGCGATCTCGATCGATGCCTGTGCCTGAAAAAGAAAACCACGTGCATTATCGATCGTTTGGGTACAATTGGAAAAAAACACATTTTTCAAATGTGAAAAGCGATGAAAATCAAAGTACCTCTCTTTGTGACGATACTGCGATCTCGATCGATCGCGTTCTCTGTCCTCGTCCCTCGCTACCGAATCTTTCTCTCGTTCCCGATCTCTCGCGACGGATTCTTTGTCCCTTTCGGTACGATCGCGTTCGCGCTCCCTTTCCCGTCCCATCGACTCCATCTCCCGTTCGCCGCGCTCCGGCCTTTCGCGTTCTCGCTCTTTTTCTCGATCTCTCGAATCCCTCGAGTCCCTCGAGTCTCTTTGATCTCGCGGTGGCATCAGCGGCGGTATTGAGATCGGCGCTACCATCGTGGGTATAACTTTCGGCACGGAATCCTTGTCGTCTTCGATTTCCGTCATTGGTATGGCCAAATTCGTCGGTTGCCATGTCTGCAAAAAATAAAATAAAACGTTACAATATTAACGAGGAACAGGCAATTATTGCAAATGAATATTCTACAAAAACAAGTATCTCTTTTGACTTATTTTTCTAATTTACGTGTGAGATTAACTTAGCGAATCCTTACCGGATCATTGCCCCATTGGCTGTCTTGGGTAGGTTCGTAACTCTGGTAATACGGATCCGTTTCGGGAATATAAAAAGGCGGAGGTTCACCGGGATAGCCGGGTGGCGGCATATCGAACGCCGGTGGTATAACAGGCCCCGGTGGAGGTACGCTCATATCCGGGAAACCAGGTTTTCTTGAATATTCCCTCCTGTCGGCGGTCATCACCTGTATAACATTCTCTTTCGGCGGTGACTTGTCCAAATTTCTTCGCGAAGCGAGACCCGAACTGCCGATAACGTCTATCGTTCCAGCCATTTTTCGTCCGGGCGGCGGACCCGCTCGCTTCGGTCCCATTATACCGGAATATTTGCTATTGTCGTTGGTGATCGCCACTTGCGGTACTCTCGTACCACCGCCCGGATTGCCCGCGCCGCCTCCCGCATTCAATATCAATCCGACGCCCGACTCGCTGCGCATTCTTTTCTGACGCTCGCAGTAGGCTCTCCACGTCTCCTCGTTGAAGCCGTAATTAAAGTAATCGGTTATATCGGCGCCCGGCTGCCTCCAGGGTTTGTCCTCCAACTGATCCAAATTGAATTCGTGCGCGGGCATGCCATTTATAACGCCGATCGTCTCGAACTCGTCTATGCTAAATTTTCCCGGCTGTTTGTTCAATTTGTCCGGCACCCCCGTCGTCGTCGTTAAAAGCCCGCCGCGTTTGATATTCAAACTCCCGTACGCGGGCGTCGACTTTATGTCGCCGATAACGACGTGCACATCGTCGTCGGAATCGGAATCCGTGGGCGCATCTCCGTCGTCTTGATTTGACGCTTCCTTGCCGTCGTTACCGTTTGTCTCGGGGCCGCCCTCTTCGTTTCCGTTAGTCGCCGCCGGCGCGGTAGTTTCGGCACCGGGAGTTTCTGGCTCACCGGAAATCTGCGGATACCGCGTTCGTTATTAGTTTGCGTTGCCGCACGAAAGGGTAAACATGCGCATAGGACGGAAAAAAAAAATGTTATAAAGCATATCGATCGTTAAAGCTATCGACAGCGTTGTTGAAATAAGGCTGTCGCGATATTTAAATAATTTGGAATTACAGTCTATCGTAAACCAAGTTTTCGTTCGAGCATCGAAGAGAGGTTATGTTTACGGCTTACCCCGGGTGGCCCGTCGGGCTTGTCCTCTTCATTTTCCTCGTCGCCCGTCCGAGATTTTTTTTCGTTAGCCTGTGAACTATCGTCCTTTTGAGCGTCCGGTTGTGCTTCGGCACCGGAATTATCTTTAGCGTCAACAGAATCACCGTATAACCACTGATCCTCGTTCTCGTCCGCCATTTCTTTACAACTGTGGCTGGCGAGCCGCGCGTGAGCGAGAGCGAGCCCATATCGAAACCAGCTGGCTGCTGAGGAGTGGGGATGCGCCAATCGTTCCTATGCACTACTATGCACTTTCCCTTTTTTTTTGTACTGCCCTTTTAGTTTTCGCGTGACAAAAACGAAACTAAAATCACCGGAGTTACTTGGAAAAAAGTACGTATATTTCGAAGGGTACATTAATGTAGAAGAACAGGTTTTTAACGACCTTGAGTAAATATGAAATACGACAATATTTTAAAATCGCATATTTTTTTGAATTTTCACGGTCATTTGACCACTCGTGAAAATGCCGGTGTTTTCAGGTTTTTAGCTTTACCGGCTTACTTCAAGATACTGAAAGTAATTGCATTTGCGTACAATCTTTTCGTTTTCGGGATGCGAAGTTTATCGGAAATTCAGTGTTCGCGTCCCTAACGAGGGGATGGTCAAACGTTGAGACTTTGGAGGTATTTTCTTCTATTCGATCGTATTACCGCGTTTTTTTATGACGTGTACATTAGAGACATTGACCGACGAGCGACAACAGTGACATCGCTTGATCGGCCGGCTACTTCTGAAAACTAAAGGAACAAGTCATACTTCAACCAACTGTGGTACATACAGGTGCATTACGCGCTGTTTGAAAGATTCATTGACATTCCGTTCTCGGCCATTGAAAAAGAAGAATCTCCATCGTAAACATCGTGAAATTTTGTTTTCGTCGATTAACGAAAAGTAACGATTTATTGTATTTTTATCACTCAACCTGTCAACGAATAATCGTGTAGCTCTGCCTTGTTTGCTTCTGCGATTACGACATCGTGTCGATTATTGCCGCACACTCGAAGTTTCCGGAAATTTCTAGGATACGTGTCTCGTTGCGTGTGGCTTTTTTGATACCGCGTTGATCTTAATTATGCCGGGATCCGTGAAATTGTTGTTCGTCGTGTTGTGCTGCACTGTCAACCTGTTGGCAAACAGTGAAAAGAATGACAGCACTTTTGTGCCGTCGCGCGAATGGCAACCGGTGAAAAAAGGTGAGTTTCAGTATTTTTTTTGTAATTCTAAACAACAATCTATCATACAAAATTATTTTTATTCGTTTTGTCAATACATTTCTTTTTATTCCAAAAACATATATTTTTATAGAAACTGCTTTTTTCTAATGCTTGAAGTTGCGAGTAATGCTACTCAATTTTTTATTTATGTTTCACTACAATACATCGGTTTCAAACAGTTTTATCGCTAACTTGCAATTTCCATTTGTGCACAGCAAAAGCAACAGCACAGGCCAATAAACTACTTTTTATGACTCGTTTCTGCTCTCTGATTCGCAGGCCAACCCATACCAAGCGGTCTTCACGTTCGGCATAATTTTCAAACCGGCCTGACGGAAGCGAAGCTGTTGGATGAAAAATCGGAAAGCAACTCCGATAACGACGACAGCGACCTGCAAGGAAAATCTTTGACTCTTCATCCCGATGAATCTCTTCGTCACTCGAACGACGATACCGGAACGATCAATGGCAAACGCGAGGCGGACAACATAAAAATCTCGCACGAAGAGCTCAAAGCCAGACTAAAAAAAATCAAACTTTCGGACAATGAAATGCGCACCGAATTGAATGTGAGTCTACAAACAGAATTATTTACTTATTGTTATTCCAATTCATTTGGAAACAATGTTATTGTTATTTATTTTCAAAAGCATCGGAAAAAGCACGAAACGCATTGAAAAAATGAAAAGCGAGAAATAATTTGTTCTACATCAATTATAGTTTACAATGTTATCGTTTCTTTATTGAATAGGATTAAAAAAGAATATTTATTCATTACAGATGAACCCCTTTTATCAATTGGACAAACAGTTTTAACATTACAAATGATTGATGCCTTTGCCCTCCAATTACTACCAATTACTCCACGTCTTTGATTAATATTAACGGTACAACTGATAATTGATTTCAGGACGAACCATCGGAAGCCGAAACCCAGGAGCGCTTCAGAAGCTACACGAATCTGAAAAACGAGTTCAAGGCACTCGAGGTTAATGTTACCACCGACGCGGAGATGCTGACGACGTTTTTTCAACGCTTCGAGAACTACAAGGATTCCGTAGCAGTCGAATCGCTGACGAGTCCCGCGGCCGAGGACGTGTTGCAGATATTGAACAGCATGGAGTATCTACTTCATCAGATAGACAACGCTCAGACATTCGCCGACATGGGAGGGTGAGCCAGAAATTTCGGAGACACTCAATACGAATACCGCCCGTCAGTGTTCAATCGTTTTCTAACATTTCCATTCATTTTTCAGTATGTCCAAGATCGTTTCGCCCTGTTTTAACGCGACAAACGACGAAATAAAGGCCGAGGCCCTTCGTCTTTTGGGCACGGCCGTTCAGTCGAATCCAAAGGTCCAAGCGAAGGCTCTCGAACACGATTTCGTTCAAAAGTTGCTTCACATATTAGCCGTTAACACCAAAGTAACCGTACAATCGCGATGTCTCTTCGCGCTCGGGGCTCTTATTCGTCAATATCCCGCCGCTCAAAAGGCTCTTATCGACCACGGCGGTTTGGAGATCTTCGGCGCGATACTCGAGGAGGGTCATCTGCAGACGCAGTCGAGAGTAATGAAACTAATCAGCGATCTCGTCGTCGAGAGGAAGGACGATCACAGCGACGCCGACGAGATTGTTCGACGACGCATAGCGAAGGAGTACGCGAGCACGGAGTTTGAGCAGAAATTGTTGGCGCACAATTACTGCAAACATCTGAGCAATCTCATGATCAATAGTTTCAGTAACGAGGCTTTCGGCGATTCGAACATGGAGGATTATGTTTTTCTCACCGACATACTCGAGAGTATGATAGCGCTCGGTACGATTTGCAAGCGCGATTTCCGCTCGGAAAGATATTCCCTTCAAGCAGTTGTCAGAGAAGCGTTGCGTCATTACGAGAGTGTCAGAGACGGTTCGTCGTCGGACAACGATTATTCGTTCCGACACCTCGTTCTACTCTTGGTCGAGTTGCGAATAAGTATACTCGAAGATTCTCACGATGAATTGTAGATCTTTCAAAATTTGTTTCATCGACCAAAGATACTTGCAATCGTTTCGTGTTGTCTCATGGTTTCGCGATAATCTTCCAAACCATTCCGGTTCAGTTTTTTTTCCATAATCCGTTGTTGGAGGTCATTACAACGGTACAGACTAGTCATATGAATCTTTGCACAAATAAAAGTACAATGGCCTGAATATGTGTTTGAAGAAAAGCCTAAAGTAATTTCGAGTTAGTTTTTATTTTATTCACAATGGCTGAGTCATACTGACTTTGTCCCTTCCGACAATGTGAAAATCACCGCAAAAGTTTTTCAACCCCTCGTGAAATTCATGAAAATTCTGTAGACTTCACATAAGATTTGATGATTTTTCAAGGATGACAAAATATTCATTCTTCGAATACATCAAGCAAGAAGTTAAACAAACAGAAACGTTCAGTTTAATTCGATATTTTCTATCTGATAATAGTTCGAAAATCGTCGAAATTATAAGTAAATAAAAAATGATGAGACCATAATTCGTAAGACTTGATTTGTTGTTCGTCTAGATTGCCAAATTGTTTTGAGCCATTGAGTAATCTGTTCTTTACAATCCGAACGAACTATTTCACAGAAACAGAACATCCGGAATGTTGTTATTAAGTTTGCCATCCTTTTATATAAATTGTTATTTATTTCTCTTTAAGCTAAGAACGCGTTTGATAATATATAATCTATTATTGTTCTGATGTTCGAAAATTCGAGCAAACGATTGATTCGCGCTTCGACAATCGCGCCAGTAGACTGTACCTTTGGAATGTTCTTCTATTAGAAGATGGATGTTCGAGTCTTTTTTCTATGAATATTATGTACAGTGTATTATAAGAATATAACGAATGATTGAACTAATTTGTACGAGTGTTACGACGAAAGGTCGGAGACTGTTTGCCAAAGTTACGGGCTACCGATGAATTCACCGAGGTGGAAGAAAAAAAATGAGAATAAATAAAAACATAATTTAATAAGTCACATAATCACTTTATTTACAAACCTGTCGTTACAGTTCGTTGGAGTAAGTATTGGATACGAAATGTGCGAAAGAAATCGATTGTCGGGCTTGAAAAATTCGCCCGTTGGAAATCTGGACTCATTTATTTACAGACGCCACGATATGGCACTCGAGAGCTACATCCTAAATGTAGAAAAACAAAAGTAATGAAAAAAAATAACAAACGACTTCTTCTCCCCCTCCCGCTCTCGTTATCTTTAATACATGGTTGGCTTTAATTCGTGAATCACCCGGGGAGAACAGAAAAATTTGTTATCCAAAAGTGATCTTAATGGGTTATATATGTCGGTCTGGACGGTATCCAAAACTTACTACGCATCCAGAAACTCAACTTTTGGACGTAGGACAACTTATAAGTACTATCCGGACCGACATACGTAATCCATTTAGATAACTTTTCGAAAACAAACGTCTTTTTGCTACCTGGGCCATAAACGCGTGCCTGAATTCAAGGATTTTAGTGAGATTGAAAGAAAAAAAAATTTAGAAAACTTGGTTCTTCTTTTTGTAACACATGCGTGACGATACTGGCGATCGTGTCAAGCCAGTCATTTCCATTCGTCAATACATTATAAACGTAAGGTCAACCGACCCTGATTGCGGAGTCTGATTCCACGATATCGTGTAATAATACTGTCTCACTAGTAGTATATAACAACGTAATTTGTTCGGTTAAACGACGGCGTCGTTGCGTCGCGAGGAAGAAGTGTGTGTTCGGTACCAGATCGTGATTCGCGGAGTACCAATTCGCAGAAATAAAGGAATATAATAAAAATAAATGCGCGCACGCACGCCGTGATTTTTATACCATATACATAGACTACACTCATAGAGACCTAAACATTTCTTTTTTCTTTTGTTTCCGGGATTGTTTGAAAAATAATTATCACGGAAAGTAAATCACCGATCGTGCGGGTGTGGTCACACCTGCTCGATTCATGCTTTTTTTTCTTCTTTTTGTTCTATGTATCGTCTCGAATTATTTACACGTAAGACGCAAACACTAACTCGATTTAAATAACCCTTCACAAATCGACACGTCTCAAAATCACTTGAGGCGCAAAAAGTGGGAATCTCGTCGCGGTATGAAGGGTTAACATTTAGACCTTTGGAAAAACCCCTCGGAGCGTCTCACTAAGTAAACCCTAGAACTCGCGTCCTGCGAAATTGTTTTTTATAACGATGAAAAATGGAAGAAAAAAAACAAACATACAAACTCAAAGTAAACATCGTCACCGAATGGGGTTCTCCAGAGTCGCGATTTAACTGAACGCGAGCGAAAAACTTGTCAAACTTTGAACACTATAAATTAACTCAGTATCTCTCAGCTGAACAATTAATTGGCGATAGCCTCGAATCTCTCGTGTGACAGTCTCGCTCACTCCGATTTAGCGTTGCTCGCGCGTTCTCGTTGCTTTCAAACGTTGTCTCGCGCAGCAACGAAACGTTTGAATGGTGTATGAGAAATTTTCGGTATCTCAATAGCGTTGCGGTGACAAAAATCAGAACGTTGATTCATCAATCGCACAGCATCGTCAATATCGCCATCACGGTTATCCCGCTGAGTAGAGCGCCCAGTTGTTTCATGGATTCCTTTGGGCTCGATTCTTTGATGAGCTCCGGCAAAACGGTGACCATTCCTATGTGTAAAAAGCCTCCGGCGGTGAAGGGCAAGATCCAGCTTGTTCTCGATTCTGTTAGATTAAAAAAACAAATAATCAGTTTTATGCATGTCTCTCGGACTGCAGTATATTAGCATTGATATGGATAAAAGTCTCATTTGTCCTAATAGACAGAAGAGTTTGTTGTTTATATTATTGCAAAGAAATTCGTCTAGAAATGTTTTATAAAATCGCTCCAAATGTTCGTCGAATCTGGGTAATGTCTTTGCAGAAGTTGCACAAAGTACATATCAACAAAAATCACGGTTTACGGATGCGTACAAAGAAGTCACGTAAAATATTTTTATCGAATTTGTTACTCACCGATACCGCTGCCGGAGCACAATACAGCAACGAGCGCGCCGATTATTCCACCGGTCGCCGTCATTAACTGCGCCTTGGCCGCGTCCCACCTGTTGAAACCGCTCTTGAGAAGAATCGCAAAGTCGCCAACTTCGTGAGGAATTTCGTGTATGAGAATGGCGAATGTCGTCAATGCGCCGAGCCGGAAGGATATCAGGAAGGATCCACCGACCGCAAGACCGTGCGTGAAATTGTCTATGCAATTAGCCATGAGGTTCAAGTAGCCAGTTATGTGTTTCGCTTTCGGTTTCGCGACTGTGACCGGTTGTACGTTCGAGCCCAACGATGCGTCGTTTGTCGAAATCTTCTTCGTTTTCGTCGGGGCGTTCCAAACTTCCTCGTTCGTCGGTACTTTCGCGAAACCGTTGGGACGATTCGCTCTCTTCAAAAGTCCATTGACCCGTCTTTCCTCGTTCGTGAAACAGTCATCGAGCATTGCATTCTTGACGTAACCGTTCTTCCGCGTGTCAATCGCAATCGGTGCCTTCGCGTAGCCGTTCTTCGCCTCGTTCAATCGTGACTTAACGCCCATCGACGACCGCATCACTTCCGCGTCCCTGTCGTATTTGAGCTTGGAGATGTCGTTCTTCGAAACGGCTCCGTTCAGCGTCAAGCAATTGTTGTTCTCCAATTCTTTGTGCTCGTTGTTGTTGTGACACTCGTGATTTTTTTCTCTCGCATCGTCGTCGACGAGCCCGTCGATATCTTCATCCTGATCGCCCTCACCCTCGCCAATGAACATTTTCTCGGCGATAATGAACACGAGGAAGCCAGTCAGGACCCACAGACCGCAGGCCATTGGCCGATGACCGTCGGGATTAGCTGCAAGGAAATAATCAATTATTATCTCATCATTCTCTCCCTATACCTTGACATGCTTCGCAAAGGCGTTTGTAGTCGGTTAGAAAAAAAAGGCGCGTTGGAATTAAAAGTACGAAGATCGACGGAAATCGAAGAATGGTGGCCTCGCGATTGTAGCGTCGAAAGAGCATAACGAAAACAAATTTTGTTGTAAAGTTCTAACTAACGTTCGGAGCGATCAGCGCCTGAAATACGCGATAACCCACATCGCTCGTAGCTTGAACTCTGTATTGCATCGCGATCTGTGTCTATCCTTGAAATTATTCTCGATTACCGGGCATTCCCCGATGACTTCGTCATTGATCTATCTAACGGAGCGGCTCATTGTCGCGCGCTTCGCAGAACGTTATGCTCATCGATTATGCCCATTAGAATTATTCCGAATCAAAATCATATCGAGATTATTCAGAATCGGATGGTACAAGGCGTCGCCGAGGTTTGAGTTGTCGACGCATTTTATTATTTAAATTTTTTCATATTCAGAAAAATTCAGAACAATTCTAGAAAAAATAATTCAACTATATAGAAAAAAAAGCGGAAATTCTAGCGATTTTTTTGTCAGTACGAAAAAAAATTATAATATTGAAGAACGATTTTTTCCAAAGATTAATGTAATTTTCAAATGCACGCATCCTCGATTGGAGGAATACCAAATAATTCGCAATATCAGAGCACTTGTGCATTCGAGGATTTCAAATATACGTCCAAAACTGCTTTCTGTAGCTGTGAGACATTTTTTTTCGAGATCGCTATCTTCACAGTCGGTATTTATTGAATGGCCGCGGGTTCGAAGTGCTCAATTGAAATTCGCAACTGACTCACAATGGAGTACGCGGATGTCGTTTCAGAAGCGTTTAAAGAGCCGAGAATTGTCCAGATGGGAACTCCTCTCTTGGTCGCGCGTTCGTCTGTTCGTTCGTCCGGATGGAAATGTGGTCTCGTCGTCATCGGTGCGCAGCCTAGATACGAACCGCGCGACGCATCACGACCGCGCGCGAAACAAACGTTCGGTGCCAGTGTCCGATCGAGCGGGTGAACACGCGGTCCCCATGTGTCTCTTCATATCAGCAGTTAGGAAATTATCGCGCATTGGGGAAAGCCCGTTCTTCTATCCCGCAATCACTGCAAGCAGCTTTTCCTCGTGATCATACGAAGTGTGATGCATTTTTAATCGCTCCGCTTCGTCGACGCTCAGCGGTTCACGAAGCGCGTGTTTAAATGAAAACTTGAACTTTGATGTCTAGCTTATGTATATCCGTAGATTACAAATCGTGTTGGCCTCTGTTCGCATACATTCCTTTTTCGTACACTCGATATTCTACCAGTCAATGGTAGATTTGATCAGAAATATCGGTTGCGAACTGCAGTAAGATATTCATTACGTTATTTGATGTCTCCAGTTTATCAGATTCTCAGGATCTCGTTAACATTCGATTATTTTTCGTGTCAAAGATCGAGTCTTTCAACAGTTCAAGGAAAGCAAAAATTGGGATTTTTAGTACGATTGAGTATACTATAATTATTACAAAGCGCCGCAGTGCGTCGAGTAACTGACTATTTTCGTACTTTCATCGCGAATGGCGAAATATTTACGAAAACAACTTGAAAATACAGGATTTTCGTCCTACATTTTTCATCGGCAAATGTTAACTTTGTGTTATATTTTTTTTTTTATCCAAGAACAATGAACCCAATCGGAACAGGGAGCAGAAACAGTTTTGTTCGGGTCGAATAATAATGGCTTAATATTCTAGGATAACAGTTGACGAATTGTCTATTGTTTTCTCAAGACGCGTCGAAGGCTGCACGGAAGCTTTTTCTAAGCGGCTATTGTTCTTCGTTGCGCGTTGAATTATTCACGAATCAACAAGGCAAAGCGTCGAGTCGTAGAATTTCCTTACCTATATTCAGCGCTTTGCTTGCCCAAGCTTCCGGCAACAAATGCAGGAAAACGTCACCCAGGAGACCACCGACCGCAAAACTCAGAAGAATCTTCAGCGTTCCAGCGCCAGCTGTAAAAAAAATCAAACATTACCACAAAGTTGAGTTTTTTCAGTAATTCGCTTTAAACGATCCCGCAGGTGCGCATTAGGAAAACCAAAGAGTCGTTATAAGTAGAAAACGCAGCGCAGTTTCGCGATCTGACGGCGTATTGCCCTTCCGAGTTCCGTAAGGATAATTATCCGATGGTCTATTTAAGAATTGATTTTAACCCCAGTAACACCGTTGGCACGTGTCGTCAAACATTGTCTTATATCGCAAGAGGAATCTTGACGGCACATACGTCAATCGGTTCAACATATAGATATAGATTTCGAGAGACCCCCGCCCGAGTCAATGTGTTTCACACCGATAAATTTGGAGCTCAGCCACGCGGTGAAATTCAATTTGCACTGTTGCGAGAAAACTTCTCACACGGACGTGAGCGTCAGTACGATCCCGATGAGTCGAGATTCGATCAAGTCGAACAAATCGAAGTTTCACCCACACACTGCGCTGTGTGGGAAGATGGTGGAAAATAGTTATTTGCAATTTTCTGACACTACGTGCAATCGAGTGAAATCGAAGATTTTTCTTTAAATACTTTTTTCTATAAAAAATGCGTTTTTGTGCAAATTGCAACTCTGTAAATATTTTTTTCTTGTTTATTTGTTTATTATTTTTCTGGTTTATTATTGTTTTTCTTGTTTATTTGCACCTTTCCGAAGCTACGAAGAGTCGAATGAAATTGAGGATTTTTTTTCGTACTTTGTTTTCGATGAAAAATGCGCTTTTGAGCGAAATTCAACTTTGTAAGAATTTTTCTTCTTGTTTATATAGATCGCGCGTAGATCGTTTGCATTCGCATCGTCAATAGCGATCTTAGTTCTCGGAGCAGACGGAGACTTGAACGGTGCTAACGAAGGTTGCCGAACTCTTCCTTTGTCCTCGCGATGCGACAATCTCACTCGGTACGCATGTCCGCGTAGCACTGGTGCAACGATACGCTCTTTCATTATTCGTTGCAAAGTCCATCATTCGCGCGGTTTTGTTACCAAGCGAGTATTGAATAATCGGAGTTCTACGAACGCGTTATGAGCGTAATAATAATAAGGAATTAGATAAAAAAACAAAATTTGCATAACCAGTTTTGCATTCACTCGTTCAATTATTAACTGGGCTTTCGGGTCGAGGCAAGAATGAATCTATAACGCAAATACGGAGCAGTCATTCAGCTGTACGTCGCGGCGTTTTCTTTAATTCGGCTTGGCACGTGTTGTTGTTTGCCGACTTCGAAGTATCGCAATTGCATGCAGTTCTCCGAATTATCTAGAAGCAGATTATACGCGCTTTTCCGCGAAAGAAAATATCTATACATTTTTCGACGATCTTTTTTTTATGGTGACAATAAACGAGAAAAATTTGGAGTAATCGACATTTCTTTTTCGTCCAATTACAAAATCTGATCATTACCCGACGATTTTTTTTATACATGAAAAACTACTGAACAATCGAAACGAATAATATTTCAAAATTCGTTGCCGATCGTCGTAGCGCATGAAAAATCGGTCAAATGACTCAACAAAGGAAATGGGTGGCTGCAGCAGTCAATGCGGTATATTTTTAATGCAGATGCGCTGCAACAGTGTTATCATTTTGCGCCGTCGGCGGAACGCATGATAGCAATGCGTTCATCCATTTTCGCGCCAACTCGCGCTTTATTTCCGACGGAATGCGCGGCGCCGCAATGGAGTTTGAAGAAAGAAAGACGGGTCGTGCATCGCGTCGCAAATAATCTATTAATAAATTATGACAACCAAGACGCAGTAAGCTTTTGTTTCGTTGATCGTCGACGATCGCGTCCGCGGAGACGCATTCATTCCGGGTAAACCGGACGTGATACAATTTCATAGTCATTATAACAGCGCGAGTGGGGGATAGAACAGTACAAAGAGCTTATCAAACACACGATTGAAAAAAAAAAAAAAAACAAGTGTGCGAGGCAAAAACTTTCCTCCGGCACGTGGCGAATACACGAGGTGTTTGTTCGACCGATCGAAAGCAAAAAATACTATTTCGTGATATTTTCGATATTGCCTCGAGTTGACAATGTATTGTGAATCAGTCGCGAGACGCACAAGTAGATCGGTCGCGATAAAATTACGCTCACGGGTAATCGCCGAGAAGGCGGTGTTGCTCATTGCTAATTAAGCATAGCGATTCATTTCCGTCGTCTGGAGCGGCAATTGCTCGTCTTGGGCCGATCGGATACATCGGATCGATGCAGAGCGCGGCGAAGAGACGAGCTAGGTCACAGCAGATAACGATACGCTATCGATACGTGTTCGATTGTGTAACGCGAAATCTTTGTTCTTTTCGAGCTCTCTCGGACGTTATTAATCGCGGGAATGCCGCGTTTTGACTCGACGCTAACCACTCCAGGTGTTGCCGAAGATAAATCGCAGTTGAGGCGATAAGAATAAAAAATAGAGAAAAGCGAAAACCGATTTGGAAGCAGATTTTTTTTTTGCAACAGGCTCTTTACAATGCAAATGATTCCGACGGGTATTGGTCATGTTGGATCGCGTCTGAATGTGTGTATTTAACGTCGCATCGACATTCGTGCGCAGAGGACGAAACACGAGGCCGATCTAATTGCGACGCATCGCGGAGATACGAGATTCGCGCTAGTGTTCCGCGCGCGTTAAAGTTTTTCCTCGTCGTCAGAGACAGGCCACGGCCCCGACCCGTTCAATCGCTCCAGTTGCAGCGATCAAAATAAAAACTCGAACTACAACGCCGTCTGCAACAGATACTTGCAATTCACGAAAAAACATTCGATCGCGTCTCCGTCGCGCTGTTACCGGTTGATTCCCCGAACTGACCTCACGCACGGCTATCAAAAATGCAAATGATATTCAATTTATTCTTCTTTCGGTCATTGAAATTTGTAGTTTATCTGGATCAGTGTTTTGCATAATGAACTCGCGATTTGCATGAAAGTAAAGTTCTGAATCTCATTAATCGGCGCGAGCGATAAAATAATCCGTCAACTGAGAATTCGATAAATTTCAACATTTTTTGTGAACAATTTTGTACATCGATTTTTCAAAGCAATTGCTTTTTTTTTTGGTAATGCAATTTTACTTCTTTACTGGTTTTTCCCGCTTATGCAAGGGAATTAAACGTACATTACCGTGTAATTATAACGACCTGGAACTCATTGTTGCAGAAAAAAAAAATTAACATTTGTATTTATTCGTATTTATCTAGGCCCAATTTATGTACGAGCGTAAAATATTCAATTTCTTTCATTTCTCAAATTTGATTGGTAATCTTTAATATTTCAAGGTCATAGATTGCGCGTGGACTCGTTAATGCCGACGATATTACGATTTTCCGAGACCTCGAGCTCTCGCGTCCGGGGTAAATGTACGACCTTGACTGAAAGCTTCGTTGATGACGAGTCGCGTGCGTAATACACCCCAACGAACTTCCAAGCGGTAAATCGATCCGTACAAATTTGCGTAACGCGTTTACCTCTACGACTGCACGTTCTCGCGCATGTAAACGATCTCGATCATGCGAGTGAGCAATATCAGTTACAGAGTGGACTGAACGACACTTGTGACAATCTCGGGACAAGCACGGAGCTCGATGACTCTCGCGCCTCTCGAGTAACCGCGCGACGTTCTTAGGTAACGCTGCCGTGGATTTCATTGACTGCAGGTGAACATTGAACGCAGCATTGACTCATTGACATAAAGCGAATTTAGAATAATTGCAATGCAGCGAGGAAGTAATGAAGTCGTCGGTAAAAGTTTAATGAAGAAAAATAACGAAAAACAAAAGCACGACAAAAAATACAAGATGACGAATAAAGAAAGAAATAAATGTATATTCATAAAGAAGATTGCACGATGATGCCGGATGATTGTGTATGCTAATATATGGTCGTTAAATGCACGATCACCGTCGAATAATCCGGTTGAGTTGCATAGGACGATAATGCTTCGAACAAAGCAAACTGAACGGTTTTACGCTTTCGCAATCTTGTGGATTATCAAGTATTCGCGTCGCGAGACCACGAGGCGAGAAACGTGCATCCGAGACGCGAACGCTATTTCGTCTTCATTATCCCCCTCACTCCCCGCTCTATCCCCTCCACTCTCCCCCACCCCCTCGATATTAACTGAATTATAAGGAATATTTTTTTTACGAACGTTAGAAACATGTATATTTTTTCATCCTGATAATGAAAAATAACCATCGTTTCAAACCGAGCACCAAGTCATGAAAGTGTATAGTTATTTGCAAATACGACGTTTGATTTCTTCGCGCAAATTCGCGTCGTTAAAACGCATTTATTTCTGTTTTTCAAGGGACCGAGTACTGTTGCATTTTGTTACGCACGCATAGCAAAATTTTTCGATATTATATAAATAATAAATATTTCCCGAATTGCAAATTCTTGATTTGCAATATTTCACAAATGCGAGAAAAAAAAAAGAAATACTTGCGAGATATCGTTTTAAGAATTTGTGGCACGGAACGCACTATTCCCGGCTCGATACCGTTTTAGCGTACACGGTCTACATGAATTTCTAATTACCTTGTTAAGGTACAAGCAAACGAGCTCGATCGTCTGATGGCCACATGGCGCATGCAACAAGCTTCGCTTGTTTAACGCGCAACGATATTCCTAGCAAATATCGTTTTAATAGAGGTCACAAAGAAAATGAATTTACAACGCGAAGCCCACGTAATTCGAGTACGCCTAAACAACAATTTAATATGCAGCGCAAATATCAAAACAATCGTTAAAAAAACTTAAGGAGGTGATTGCTCAAACTTTGCTGTTTTTTTCTTATGAATTTCTACTCAATTTCTATTTTTTTTTGTTCCAACGATATGTAGTTCGTGCTCCACGAATCTCACGACGTTAGATAATCGATTTCTCATCGGGTTTCGATTGGACCGGCGCTCGACGACACAAAGGTAAGCCACGAGGGGCAAAAAAATCGGGCATTGTTGCCAAATCTGTGATGCAAGAGTTCGTTACCTCCGTTCTTGAGATCGGCGCCTTCGTCAATGGGAATGACCAGCAGCGGCAAAACGCCGGACAGTCCAACCATAGCGCTGCCGATCAGCGAAAATATCCACGGTTGATACTCGAAGTAATCGGCTACTGTGTTCCACTGCGCCCACATCTCGTTCGTCGCCAATTCGTAAAGTATTCCCGCGTTGGTACAGTTCTCCGCGCACATGCTCATCGCCGCCGTTGACGCCATGTTGCTTTCCGCTCGATGAGCACTGTCAAGGTTCCTTTGCCTCGCGCGTTCCGTCTTTTTACTTCGTCAAGAACACCCGATTTACTCGTTAGTTTCGTCGTACGCGCGAGATAATTTGGCGATCGATGTGCTCGGTCAAAATCGCGTACTGTCACGGAGACGTTCCGTCGTCAAATGATTTCGTTTGCTCTTCCCTTCGCACGTCATGCGGCCTTGTCGGAACGGAATCAAAACAAACGTTATTCGTTCCGCGAAATCGCGTGATCTCGCGATGTTTACAGTATCGAAATAAATAGATATACAATTGCAAGTTTTTGCGATTATCATGAAGGCCCACAGTTGCTTTAATAAACAAAAATGACAAATTTCTCACGAGTTCGAGGGATTTTCTTCTTTGTTTACACGCTCCGACGTCGTCGACAAGAATCGCCACGGATAGCCTTTATTCGGCATTCGCTCGGACAACCGTACAGCACTTGTTTATATATTTTTTTCCCTTCTCGAAATTTTGTCGAAGTCGTCGTCACTGAAGTTTTTCAACTCGTCGCTTCGCCTCTGTATTCTCTCGATCCGTCGTGGTATTTTTGTATCGAGTATTTCGTCGAAAGCAAAACAAAGAAACGAAAGCGCGTAGTCGACGCTCGGCGTAAATCCCGTGAGCCGTGGGCCGAGGGATGTTCTCGTGGCGTGGAAAAAAAAGAATCCCTCCTAGAAGCCGTCGACGTGTTTTCGAACAACTCGGAGCGACCGACTAGCCTACACTGAGGACTGAGTACGGACGCTTTAAGTTGGGGCCTTCTGGGCCGCTGATTGAGGTAGCCTCCTATTATTTCATCCCGCCTTCGTGCCGAGATAGCGACGATTCAAGTGTTCCGGCCATGTGACCCGGCCCAGGTTCACAACAGTACACCGCGACCACTGTGCACGATACGGCTCTCTGTCTATAACTTCGATATTTGCGCAATCACGCGATCAACGAACGAGACGTTATCATCGACGACGCACCGGATCAACGAATGACGGAGGAGTCAACGCGGTTAATGCGCGTTACTGCCAGCCTTCCGACGCTTTTATAGTTGGGAGTCTGTGGTAGTCACGGCGCAGCTGCGCCTCGACACATTCGTTAGAGTTTGTTCTCTCGTCTTCTGTCCTTATGCCGGTCAAACGCAAAAACTCGGTGGCGAAAGAGAGACGGGCATAGGACATCGAGAGAGAAATGAAGCTGGAAAATGTAGTGCAACGGGGAGAGGGAGCGCGATGCGAGAACTTCGTGCGACCGAAGTGTTCGCTGTTATGATCGATAGAGGCGCCAGCGTCCAAGGGCCTCGTTGGCTTCTCGCTGCAGTCTCGACGAAAACTCGATAAACAGTTCGAGGAGCTACCGACTCTCGGAAAGCGCCAGCATTCGAAAGGTCCCGGAGAGTCCCTGTGCAGATTCCTTAATCACGGTGAATTTAATAATTCAATAACTCCTGGTAAGTTATTTGTTTCAGGAGAGCTCGAACACGACGTGGGTAACGTCGGCGAGCCTCCGTGCGAATAAGAGCACGATCGTTGATCGGATCACTGTACTCGGTATGCGATAAACTCGAGCTTATCTCAAAGTCTACTGATAGACACCGATAACGGACAATCCGCAGACTAGGATGGGAAGGAGATGTCGATGGGGGCCCATTTAAAAAATTTACAAAATGCTAACAATTGTGTCTGTATGGACATAGATTAAGTTATATGTCAAGTGGAATATCTTTATGTAGGTTTCAATAGGCTTGGTGTAGGGTGTTGGATTGATTTTATTGACTACTATAGTTTTCTATTGACTCCACACTAATGTGCAGTCGGAATATCTCTGTCTTTGTTTGTTTTCGGTATGAAAAATGCATAACTGGGACAGACATCGTGCAATTCGATACAGTGTATCTCACTAGCAAAATATCGGAATCTTATTTACACTGAAAAACACGATGAAATTGAGATATTTATAAATGCGCATATTTCAGATTGCCAACTTACGTTTTTGTAATGTAGAAAAATCTGGGATGCGCTTCAAAGGGAATTTAAAAAAACTTTTTACCATAGGGATTTATAGTTTAAATACAATGCGAGTAAACTTTCGCATCAAGCGTGGCTCGTTTCTCGACTCATGGGTCACCAGAATAAGTACGATTCACCATAGTCACTCCTATTGAAGGAATACACGGTTGCCGGCAGTTGCAGTAGCGTAGATCTTTATTTTCTATAAGCTTCGGGAGAAATAACAGAGCCAGCAGGGGTGCGAATTTACTCGACGCGATTGGCCATTATGGTCGATTGCCGACCCGGTCGTAAATAACTCATTCAGGTAATGTGATTCAACGAATGGGTTTTGGATTTCCCCGAATGCAACAATACTCGCCATTGCTTTGTGTCGATTGAATATCGTTATCGCTGTATTTACCTTAGTTTACAGCAGAAACAAAGACAATCCCACAGATGCTTTGATCATCGAGGAATTTAAAAAGGTACTTCCCCATGACGAATTAAAACATGCATGCAGGACAATATAAAGAATACTTTTTTACTAATATCTCGTATTCTATATTTATTTTTTCCAGTTTTTTTTTTCTTCAGAAAAAAAAATGTATCCTTTTTTTGATTTTTGAATCGAACGATGAATTCGATCCTTTTCATTGACTTATCAAATTTATACGTGACGTGCATTCGAATGTATCGAATATGGTAAACACGGTCATACCGTCGTGGCGACGTTGTGATGCACGAACTATCTGATCAACAGCAGGCAATGTCGGTAACTCGGTGTGAACACGGGGAAAAAACAACCGCAAAGTGTCATCTCGCGGCGCGCATAATTCATTGGTAAGAGAATTTACGGGGGTCGCCGAAGACCGGGGGTTACATTACACCGGCTTTAATTTAATCAAATTGCTCGTTGGCGAGTTGCCAGAACAGTTTCCCTTTGGCGTACAATCAAATGTAACTATCCGAGAAGTCACGGTCCCCCGAGCCACCTGCTGTCGTTTACTCGATGCAATTTGTCTTCGATTACTTTTTTCTATCGTCGCAAGCAACGAGGCACTTACGCGAATCGAAAAACGATTCTACGCCGAGTCGATGGAGAGCCCGTGGAAAATCGATACAAAAAATAGATATAATAAATAATCGCATCGCACGTGGATGGAAATGGCTTCGAAGAGTTCGTCAATATTCGAACAGTCCCGCCTACGACCGGGAGACGGTTCTACTCACCCGTAAAAACTCTTTCAGCTCCTCCAGTGATTCTATTTAAAGACTCACAGGAGAAACTTGGTTAACTAATTTTAGGTTTACGCTTCGTTTTTTTCAAGTCGCGTAGCCAGCCGAACGGAGAGAGAGATGTTCGGCTAAGCACCGAGCATTCGCATCCATCATGACCGAGTATGTTCTCTTCTTGTTTCGCCATGTTTTTGTTTTTTTCCCCCTTTTTTTTATTTTCTTTGCTTTCGCCCCGGTTACGTCACAAACTTTCGCGGTCTTGCCATCCACTTCGCCGAGCTAAGTCAATCGTGAACTGACCAATCGTCGATGTTCTCATACTGTGGCTTCGTTCGCGATGCATATACGATGCCAATACACGGAACAACGCGCAACGGAACCGTGATCATCGACGAGACCAACGAGGCTGGCCTCTCGTGTCATCGTCGGGATTTCAAGTCCAAACCGTGAACTTGATAATCCGTGTGAAAAGAAAAAACGAAAATTGTTATAAAATTGAAAGTTTGAAGTGCGAAACGCGTGAAAATTACACGAGAGTGTATAAAAACTCAATCGAAGAGGCGCGGACTTCTTTGTTAAAAAAAAAATTTCTTTTGTTTTCACGATATAATATTTACGTGTTAATTGTCGAATTTGTTCCTCGTCTTTTTTTTGTTATTCATGTTGATGAATTAGTGATTTTGTTGGTGTTGTTTTTATTTTATTTTTTCATTTTCGGTAACTTATATCTCGTTAATTCAACGTACGTCGACGAAATATTATCATGGATTTGCGAAGAATGTCGAACTGGAACGTGCTGAGCGTTGAGGCGGCACTTCAGCAGCTTCAACACGACGAGGATGGCAACGTCAAAGTCGTTCAACGCTCGGATACGGTGAATATACCTTCTTTCGACGAATCGTTCGGAATCGTTTAACGACTCTATTTCTTTCGCGTTAGATTGTTCTGTCGCTCGATTTGCTCGATAAAACGTTTACCAATTATCGTTGCAATGTAGCGCGCAGGGCACGAAGGATCCGCGAATTTTTATTTTCGGACTTTCTTGTCTTAAAGCATTCGCGTGACCAAGCGAAATTCGCGATGAGCATCGTCGTCATTGCGTCTGCGAAACGCAATATTTTTTCGTGACTGAAGAAACGAAAATTCTCGAGAGAAGAGACAACTTTTCTACGCGATCCTCAAGATTATTCTCGATCGAATAGTATTTTCATCTTGCATGCGTCGACGAACAATAATTAGCAAATTAATGCAACGAGAAATGTTGTTACTGGTTCTTTTTGCGTTAAAACCGTGATAATCGGCAATTTTCGTTTTTTTTTCTTTTTTTTTTTTGCAAAATTATGAAAATTATATTACTGATAGGCATAAATCGTCGAGTGGGGCTCTTCGAGTAGTTAATAATCATAGTTTGTATGGAACACGGGGAATATGTCGATAGAGACTGCCCATTCTGGCCCCATGCCTGACAAGTATTTATAACTAATTAAAGCTCACTCAGTCGCAAGTGCCGACTCCTAGAAACTGGTCAAGCACTAATGGAGCCCTCCTCCGCGATCAATGCTGCGGGAACGTTGGACTATGTTACATCTCGGCGGGATAAAAAAAAAAAAATCGTTCCATCATTACGGCTTGATCGTTAACGAAACTACGTTTTTTTTTTGGAAAATCGTTAATTAACAATAAAAAAAGATTCAGTAAAATTTTTATTGATAAAAACGGATAAATTCAAATATCCGCATATGCCGTATGTGTTTCGGGCTTCTCGTCGGTTTTACCTTTTCTTCTTTCCGTCACACGAAAAGATCGAAGCGGATGTGCGCGCACTTGTCGAAGCTCGATCGCTTTCGAACTATCCGAAAATAGAATTAACCGGGACTGCAACAAGTGACAAGTGACAATAAGCAGCCGCGGTGAACCATCCGGAGATTTCGTCACTCAGTCATTGCTTCCGTCCGTATGCTCGTCAAAATCGATCGATCGTGCGAAAAGTTCGAGTGTTCGCCTGAATATTTAATCGTGCTATAAAAAAACAAGATGAACGTTTGGAATCAGTTGAACGTCGAGCATGCAACGACCGCTATCTCGAGGGACGATACGAATGGAAGTATAAGAAGAAGGCAAAAGCCGGTAAATCAATAAAATGTAGAGTACGTGTGATTAAAAGAATTTTTTTTCCTTTTCCAAAAATACAATTTTATAAAATAAAGGATAATAAATTCGAATATTGACAGTCGATATAATATTTTAGAACGCAACACCTCGCGGAGAAATTTATTAACAAATGCTCTGCGAACAATTTCAACATCCTCAAAAAATGTTTACGCAAACAAAATCGCAACTTTTGATTTTTTGTAC
This sequence comes from Ischnus inquisitorius, assembly GCA_963924025.1. Lineage (NCBI taxonomy): Eukaryota > Metazoa > Arthropoda > Insecta > Hymenoptera > Ichneumonidae > Ischnus > Ischnus inquisitorius. The sequence goes on along the minus strand of OZ001243.1, from coordinate 15,344,634 downwards.
ATATTTGGAATCCGAGGAGTGATGAATGAAGCGGCGAAACGCTGGCCTCGTTGCTATACATATATGAACCGACGCGGCAATTCGTCAGGGATTCTGGTGCGGTTGATTCATAATTTTGGCTTCGACTTGACAGCATTACCCGGGATCAAAGAGCCTCGGGACTCGCTGTGTGCAGTCACCGGCAATGTCACTGGCACGTAGAAGCGATTTCTCGAGATACGAGTATGATTAATAGCGTTGTCATATAATTTATCATATCAGATAACGATATATTAAATTGAAAAAATATTAGAATTATAATATAATATATGATAATAAAAATATATAATAATAATAATAACATTATAGTTATTATAATATTAAAAATCAGGAAAAGCATGAATGGCCATTGAATGAGGAATTTGAAACAAGATCCATTCACGTATTTGAAATATTTCAAACAAACGAAGTTATTGTTAATTAATCATTTTCGATACATCGAGTTATTGCGTTATGAATGATGCAGACTCTACAATGTTGCACAGTAATGATTGATGGAGTTCCAAACGATTCCGGGTTGACGGAATCTGCTGTTCAGTCATCGGGCGGTCGCGAGCCATTGACGGTCTCCGATCCATCGGAAACACGCTTGTGACCGGCAGTAAATTCTACCCCCTCGTACAATCGGCTGGTCTTGACCCATTCGCGGCTCAATTCGACCGGTCAAGATCGTTCCTCCGTTTGTTACCGTTTCGCATTAGACGCGTATTGGATAAAATGATCGTGTTTCAGTAAAACACAATTGTCGATTAGATTCGCATTAACGCACATGCCGTCAGATCGATTGTGTTTCTACTGCAAACCGGGATACGTTCCAATTAGCCGCGCGGGGTACGTGAAAATAAATGATGCTCGCGCCGCAATAGCTCGTGTCTAAGTCCCGTCGTGGTTTAAAATTAAGTTTAACCAACGGCCCCCAAGGATTATATTTAGGATGGACGCGCGTGCGCGATCCGATTAAGCGTCGAGAAGACTTGTCGGATATGCATCGAATATTGCATCTAACCCGCGTATGTTACCTCGTATGCGCAACCTCGTGCAGCGAAGGCGTTTCGGTTTCTCTTTACGCGGGCGTACCGCGCGAAGTTACGCCACGCTGTCGTGACTAGAGTTACGTTTTTGTTGTTTCTTTTACTTACTTATAAATGGTTATCTTTTTGTTTTATCAAATAAATATTCGGCATCGATCATAAGCGAAGATCGGTATCGATCGGCGGTAGTTTTGATTCGATTGTGTAATACAAAACATAAATCATGGATCTGGGGGGTGTCGACGTGTGGGGCCAAATAGCCCTGGAAACATCGCAGATGTACGTTGAGGAGGGCGGTGTAATTAAGAGCCGTTTCGCCAGCACCGTAAGTCACTGTCCGCTATCTCGAGGGTCGTTTTTGCCATCGAGCAAAAATAAATAACTCAGCTTGCGATTCACTGAATTGACCGGAATACGCATTCTCTTGGCACGAAAAACAGTTAATTAATTGCAATAAGAAACCTTGTAATTTGAAAATTATAAGAATTCTAGGTTGTTTCAAATAGATTCCGATGATTCCGTTGACGTGTATTTATATTTACTCAATAAATGTTTTAGACTTGATCAAAATAATAGAAATGAGATTAGGACTAAGGCATTTTGTTGATTAGTATCTGTATTTTATCGATAAATTATTAATAATTTTTTTGGATCAATTTTATTCGTTTTTATATAAAACCATGAAAACGCTTCGTGGCGCAATCGGGAGAATTCGCGAATATAGTCTCGTTCAGCCAGATGAGCAAACTATTATGATCCTCAGCTAGTATAAATGTGCATTGCACTGTATCACTGTATTGCTTACTCATCGCGCATAGTTTCTTGCATTGTGTCGGAGCAGTACGAATGCGAAGCTTGGGGAAGAGATTCTTCGACCCTTGACCCATTGAAATTAGGATCTTTTTTAAGAGCTCCAAAACGCAGTCGTTTGCCAGACTGCGGTAGGTCAAGTCCACCTTTCGTCTGTGACATAGCATCTGAAAAATACCTTTTATGAAGAATTTTGCTTCTGAATCTGACGTCGCTTTTGCGAGTCCGAGTTACGGTGAACTTTACTCTATTTCAATACGCTTTGATATCCCAACTGAATTCAATCAGTTCCAGTAAAATTTCAATAATCAATTATCACTTATAATGATTATCAACGACGATTGTAAACCGGTATTAAATTTCGGATTTTCTGTGATAATAATCTATACAAATTTTTTGTTTTTAGACAATAGATAAATTACCCGACAAAGTCCTACTCAACATATTCTGCTACCTGTCCCATCAAGAGATCAGTCGTCTTGCGCGGGTGTGTACGAAATGGCGAGCTGTCGCTTACGACACGGCACTCTGGCAGCATGTATCCTTGAGACCGGAAGTAAGCGGTCTCCACGTCACATCGCTCGACTATCTTCTTCAGCTCATCAGGTAAATTTTATTCCCGGAACGTATGCGTTTTTTTTAGAATGATTAAAAAAAAAGTTGTTTTGGCTAGATTCTTATTATTGTTCTTTTTTTCCGTTGCTCAGCGTTCGTTTTGGCGCTTCGCTGAGGTACATAGAGCTTCCGATCGAACTCATAACTCACACGGTTCTTCACGAGCTCGCGAACAAATGTCCGAACTTGACGCATATGCTTCTCGACTTCTCGACTGCCATGCAGATGCACGACTTTTCGGAAATGCAGGCATTCCCAACGAAGCTAAAGTACATGTGCATCTGCCTGTCCCAAGTTATCTTCATGGAAGGCTTCATGAGGAAAGTCTACAACTTTATCAACGGCCTCGAGATTCTTCACCTCATAGGTTTGCACTCCGCGATAATCCGTTTCGCATTAATCTATCGCATTCGAGCTGTTTCAAGAAAATCTTGTATCTTTGAAGAATCGTAATTTTCTTGTGATTTTGTATTTTTCTGAAAAGTTTCGTAACTTCTGCAATATTTACGATGTCGATATCGAGCCTCGATAATTTGATCGTTCTGCAAATTAATCCATCACAACATTTCCGTGCTTTCTCCAGGAACATACGAAAAATTTGAAGAAGAGGAGGAAGAAATTTACGAGGTGATAAACGTTTACAAGCTCAAATCGGCGACGCCGAATTTGCGCGTCATCAATCTGTACGGAATAAACTTCGTGGACGATTCGCACATCGACGCGTTCTCGTCGAATTGCATACAACTCGAGTGCCTTGCTGTGAACTTTTGCTCGAAGGTCACCGGTTCGACGATGAAGACGCTCTTTCAGAGAAGCCGACGATTGCGGTGCCTACTGATGCAAGGAACTAGTGAGAATTTGCAATTTTGTTGTCTATTGTGCGAAAAGTAAATAATAATGAGTCTTACGAAAAGTTGGTAAAATTTTGTCTGGTTTGTTTAAGATTAATAAGAGATTCCAATTCAAATGCTGTACAAACTTCCCCCGCTGCGAGACGAATAATCGCAATTCAATTGTGTAACACGAATTGTTTCAGATCTTCAGAGCGAATTCGTCATGCAGGTGGAATGGGAAAAATCGAGTATCCAGGAGTTGGATATAACGGCGACGGACCTGTCGACCGAGTGCTTGATCGACATGCTCACGAGAATTCCCGGACTCCGTTTTCTCAGCGCTGGTCAACTGAACGGTTTCAACGACAGCGTGCTGAAGGCATGGGCCGAGGTTGGAAATCCGAGGAATCTCATCGCCCTTGATCTCGACAGTTCGGACAATCTGACCGACGACGCGTTGCACAGATTCTTATCGAGACACGGTCATCAACTCTGGGGCATCGCACTATCGGGAATGCCGCACATAACCGATCAACTTTGGCAGAGCGTCTTGCCAATCTTGACCAACGCAAAGTAAGATTAAACTTCCAACTTGCGATCGCGTTGCACAATTGGTTTTCTGCTCCTATTTTTTTAAAATTATAGTCCAGATTCTTTTACATTATAAAACCATTGATTTCACAATCGAATTCAAAATTGTGAAGACGGTCGTCAATCGCCTTCGCAAAGTGTCCGAAAAAAATCGGCAACCACAATAACAACCGGAAACCGAACCGGTGGTTTTGTGCACAATTGTGACCATTTAAACGACCGGTGAAGCAACCACTCGTTAGAGAAGTTTGAAGGCGGTTTTTAGATCGTGCAGAGGTCGCTTTTCAAAAAGATACAACGAGAATTAATAGAATTATTGATAGGGGAAGCTCGTACTATTTACTTATCGTCCTTCAACCGGGAATAAACGAAGAAACAGAAATAGCATTGCCATGAATATCATAACATTATAGCGAGTTAATTCAGTGGCTAAAGTGATTCGTCTGGAGTTAAAAAAGTTCAGAGTTTCATTCGCAACTGCGGCAGTTTTGTTTTTATTGCTTTGATATCGTTTTGCTAGCGATTGCCGGCCAAAAACGCCTACCAGTCGATATTGCGGTTAAGTGCCGACAGGAGTCTGAAAAATCCACCGCAATTAAGGTAAAAGTACCAATGGCGGGACACTTAACACAGTAGACCCAGTCCCTGGACACACGTGTAAAAGTATATTTACATCTCTCTCGCACGCACGCTTTGTCCCGACATTGGGGCTTGTCCTACCATTGGTACGTTTACCTTAGTAGTTGCAGCCGGTTTCGTAGTCGTCGTTTGTTCGGCTGTTGAAAAAAACGACCGGACTTTCGCAGCTCGACTGGCGGTTGTTTAGGTCGTTTCATACTTGCGGAAAACGACCGGTTTTCCCGGTTTTGTAAATGCCGCACTTCTAGTTGCTAAAAATGCTAGGAAGTCCATTGAAATTTTGTAACAATCTGCGATTATACTAATTTGTCATGATTCGTGGTCTGTACCGTACAATTAATTTGTAATTCAGAATCGTCGTTATGGGAACGCAAGAAAGGCTCGGCGTCAACATTCACGTCGACCAATTGATGGATGGCATAGCGAACAATTGTCCGAATCTGGAGCGACTGGAGTTGCGCTGGGATCCCGAGAACTTGCGATTTTCGGACAAGAGCCAAAAAGCAATCGATATTCTTCGAGTAAAATGTATAAAACTCCGATGTTTGGTTTTGAGGTAAAAAATGATAATTTTATGTAACAATTTGTACGTATTCGACGATGCAGTCTGAAAACTCATATTTATCGTGTCATTTTTTTTTCACAGCGACGGAAGATACTACGAGACGGTAAAGGCAAACTTCGAGCGTGCCGACAGAACAACCGTAGTTCGTACGACGACGTGTTGCAGAGTTACGAACTACTACCTGTTGCAGAATTACAGGGACTTGATCTTCAATTGACTAAGGTTCACGGACGTTCGAGAAACGTTCAGACTAAACGAAATATCGATCGCCACAGTACAAAGATGCCAAACTAAACACACCTACAGTGCGAATGCAAAACTTGTGCCAAAGTGTCGTAAATAATCGTTGAATGCTTATCGCGCGCATTTGAGTTGAACGACGACGGAATTTCATTCAATTCAATCGCCAATGATAGTATGTTACATGTTTCTTTTTTTTTTCGTTGAGGACGACAATGTCTGGAAGTGGTTTTCCTTGTACTATATGAACTTCTAAATCCAGAGTATATACTCAATAAAAGAAAACTATGATAAAACGCAATATAGATTTTGCAACAGTCGACCCAAATTTTTGTTAAAGTAGTTCTTTCTAAATAATGATAATTTTTAAAAACGTTCTACAAATACGATACGATTTTGCTCTTGTGCTATTCTCAAAACTTCTCCACATAAAAAATAATCAACACCGAGATTTATTAATACTCATTAAAGAAATCGGTTATTACATATTTTTCTGGCAACTTGTTCTCACTTCGCGAAATTAGTGGGTTTTCGTAACCGTAAGAAGCGTACGCCAACGACGAGTGTACAGGATAAACGAATGAACTTCTCCTACAACCGGCGAAAGGGGTGAGTTACTTCGGGGGTAGTATCGTGTCCGGCCGTGTGGTCGAGTGGCGCGCAGGCGCGTCTTTTTTACACGCTAAACAGGTGCAACGGTGGGCAAGTCTGGCATTGGATTGACACAGATCGTCCAACACGCGGGGGTCGCCTTATCGATTATTTGCTAATTTATTCATGTTGCCCCGATGGAAAGTCTTCGGCCCTTCGACTACGGTCGATTCGCCGTTCGGCCAGTCCGACAAGTTGTCAGTCTCAGTTGGCCGCGGGCATTTTGGAGCGACGGACGCCCATCAGCTGAACCACGCCGTATCGGTAACATACGCGCGGACAAGAAACGTAAAAAAGAAACTCACATATTCGAGAAATTATCGATGTCCGAGCCTGACGAGGACTTGACGGAGAAACGACTCAAAGTCGTTCTTGTCGGTGACTCGGCTGCAGGTAAGGTAAGCAGTTTAATCAGTGCTTTCATCGGAATATTATAACACCGGTGCACGGAAATCATACGGTACAGGTTGTCGATAGAGTACCTATATTACCTGGGTCACAGCGTCGTCCAATGTCCGGGTCGGAAATGTTATTTCTCTGAATATTTCAATGCCGTTATAGCGTAAGTTCAAAACTCAACTTGGAAACTGACGCGTAGTCGATTGATAATATTTTTTTAACAACAAATATGAAAATTTCAAATTTGGAACTTTTTAAAATCTGAATATGAACATAAAAAAAATAGAAAAATTCAAGGCTGAATTAAAGAGTGATGCTTCGTGGCACTTTTTTTTACACCATTTTTTTCTCGATAATTATCGACACTTGCAATTTTTCAAAGTTCTACAATTGCTCTTTCCTTAATCGCAAATATATTATCGAAAGTTTCATTAGTCTTAATAAACGATTCAATATAGAAAATATGTTGCCTTTCAATTATTCCGGAATTATTGCAATAGTTATCGCAATCGAGTTACTGTGACGAGGCTTTATAATTCATACGAAGCTATTCAACCTCGTGAAACCTTCGTTCACCAGCATAATCGAATTGTCGAGCGTCACGTGACTGTCGCGTTGAAACGAATCGTTACATTCACGAGAAAAAGCAGAGTAAAAGCACTTTATTGATCATTATCGATTGCTAACTGCAAAATTTGTCGACACGACTCTGCTCCGCGCGACTTGATACAGTGATTCGTATTTAAACAAAAACGTTCGAATGAAGATAGGTCAGTGCGATCGCGACAGACTAAAACCTGCACGATATTGTTCGCACAATCATAGTAATCGGTTGCACCTTATTTATGGAAAAAAAATATTTCAGATATCTCTGATCAGTAACGACTTCTCTTCGCAATGAAAAACTGTATTATTCGAATTATTATCAATATTGGAGATGCTCAAGTGCCTTTTTTTTCTTCAGACAAGCATTGCTGTGAAATTCTGCAACGACGAGTTTTCTCGGCAATACACACCCACCGCCGGAATAGATTTCTTCACGAAAAGTCTAAGTTTGGGCTGTTGCAAGAACGTAAATCTTCATCTATGGGACGTGGGAGGTCTCGCTCTGCATGGCACGATGCTGGACAAATATATTTTTCATGCCGACGTAAGTTTCGTTTTTTAATTTGAAAATATAATGTTGCCAAACATTCTAGCGTTCGTGCAGAGATGCAATTTAAATTCACGGAAACATACGGAAAAAAAATAATCATATAACAAAGGATAACAATAAATAAAATAATAATAATAATATATCCGATATATTCAAATATATCAGAAGTCGGATGTGCTCAATTTTTCTATCAACATCCGTGAGAATCTTTGCACTTTCGCTAGTCTTGTTTCTCCGATTGTTAATAATAATTACTAATCAATTTCTACGCAGCTCGTCCTTCTCGTGTACGACGTGACAAACAGTTCGAGTTTCGATATACTTGAGGAATGGATAACGGCGATACAAGATATAAACGATAGCAACTTCCAGAAGAAGCCGCTGATGGTATTGGTGGGAAACAAGTGCGATATGGAGCATCAGAGAACGGTGAAGAGAGAAAAATCGCATCGTTTCGCTGCTGAGAATAGCTTCAGCTACTACGATATGTCCGCGAGGACAGGCGAATCGGTGAGGGAATCATATCGGCCTGTTTTTCAGGAACACTTTACGATCGCGGTTGTGAGAAATTGATCTTATACGAAGAAAATAACGAAAATAACTCGAGTAAACGGAGCGCATTGTTTGTAAAGATCTCCTGCGCGTTTATTTAACTTTGTTGCAAGTCGGTTATCTATTGTTATCTGATTTAAGAACAAGACAAAAATGGAAAAAATCGTCTGTCCACTGGTCTTTATCATTTCAATTACGTCCAATCGCAGCTAACGAGAATCAATGTGTCTTTCGTTGAAGAGTTCGATCGTCATAGACTTTTATTCCTGCCTCTCACAGGTATCTTTGTGCATCGCCAATTTGGCTGCCAAAGTTTTGGGAGTTCAACTCACGAGGATGGACCAAGAATTGCACAAACCAATCGTCATAGCGGAAATCGGCGACACCGTTGACATGGCATGCGTCCAGAGAGTCGTCAAGAGATATCCGAATAAGAAAGGTTTTCACATAAACGGTGGCACGAATCTTCCACTATCCAAATCATCGGTCTGCTGTCTTCAGTAAATAGAAAAAGAAAAATTACCAATAACTGGTGTACCTAAGATAGCTAAACAATTTTCTCGCGGGCTCCAAAGACAATTTCTACGAGGATGAGTTAGTGTTCGGCGATGAATTTCATACATTTATAAATAATCGATTGTGCCTTAATCTTCGATAAGAGACGATTGCATGTTAGGTGTTGCTATGTGATAAGTGGAACTATCGCTTGGATCAGAGTGTGCTGTGCGCATGAATAAACTTTCGACGATAAATTGGAAAGAAAAATTTATTAAACCTCTGCCGTATCGCCCGGCGGGTAGTCATGACAATAAAAATTTACTCGATTACCGTTAATGATGTAATGCTGTCTATAATAATATTTTCACTCCATGAATATCGTTGAATATTCGGTATCAATAAACGCTTAATGATATTGTTATTCGTAAAGAAAAGAAACTAACTTTACGTATAAAAAGAAACGTGAAGATCCGAGGGAATAAAACGATGCTGCAACATGTTTCACAGTTTTTTTTTATTAGTCTCCCATTAATAAAAAAAAAACGCTTCTCGAAGAGGGTTGCAAATTATTTTTTTACCCCCTCCGAAACAACGTTCTGCATTATATTCTTCACATCTATCCAAGTACCTATGTGATTTGTTTTTCTAAGGACATTGCTTCCGTGAATATAGTTTTTCCGTGTAATCTCCAAAACAGATTTCACTCTTGACAAGCCCTCGTTCTCGTTTGTTCGTGCACAAATGCAATGTGGATTCGAAGAAAAAATTAATATTGGATTTTTATTGGCGCATAATTCCGAAGGGCTTAGTACACTATTTTTATGAAGATACTACGACGCTGCGTGAATTGACTTTGATTCTCAGTGTACAAAAAACACTTCCTAATATAGATAATAAGATTATTATTGCAATGTCAACGCAATCAGTCAGTACTAACTACCATCATATATCACTCTTACACGTACGCATTGGCGATATTTGTTTATTTATGTTTTTCGTTTCACTCTTCACACTCTTTATCTATATCGCGCCCGTAGCGTGTGCATGTCATAAATACTTTGTTTTTATCTGAGATTTGCTAATGAAAAAAATTCTACATCTGATCCGCGATGTATCGTGTCCGTTAGCCGATTTCCGTCTTGATAAATAACGCCGAATTATTTCTCGCTTCACTCAAATCGTTATGATTGATTTCGAAAGAAACTTTTCATTTAAACGATCTGTGATAGTTTTTCGGCAAAGCGTAACGCGTCCCGAAAACGACAGCGCGATACTGTTCTTTCAATGGTGCGATATGTCGATTGCCTATCAAGATTGACAAAAAAATTCGGCTCACGAATTTCGGCTAAAAAATTTGGAAGAATTCTCGATTTTCCTTCCGGCTACAATACAATAAAAATGAATCACCGAGCCACAACGATCTTTGGATACATTTATTCCGTGCTGCACGATCGCTAAAAGACGCAAATGCTGATTTCTAAATACTTTTTTCTTCAACAATGTACATTGCGATCCATAAAAAAATTGAACGTTCTATCAAACGAATTTTTTCCGATAGAAATTATAACAACGTTCAGCATATATTGTCCTGAGCTGCCAATAATTTTCGTACTCAACAATAATTCGACCATAAATATAGCTGCAATGTTAACTCGCCCGCGCTGCGATCCTGTTCATTTTAAACTCCAGTTTGAATTTCCAGAGCGTTAATAAAAAGTTTGACAATTAGTGCGATGATTACGAATATCTTCGTTATAGAAGCTACTTCTTTTGTGAAAATTAAAAGAAAACCATACTTTTCATCCAAGATTTCAAGCATATGCAGCTCGCTGAGAAGACTGATCGATATCTCTTATCGGTAGATTTTACCCTATCATCCATAACAAATACTTAAATCGTCAATTTCTCGCGAAGCATAAAATTTTCTTTCAAGCTGTTCCCGGACTACAATTTCAATGAAGAAAAAACAAACGTGTAAACCGTTTAACAATGTGCGCAGCTTGACGGTAACATTTGTACAAACATATCGAACGCATTGCGAATTGCGGTATCGGAAATTCTCAAGAAAACATTGCAAAGATAAAATCTCGCGTCTCGGAACGTCTCCGCAAGCGCGAAGTGATTCTATCGAACAACGGGAAGGAAACAATGAAAGAAAATTCTCAGGAAGCTCCGTCGGCTGAATTTGCGTACTACAACTCGTGTCTCGTTAGCGGTCGTCGTGGCCACTCGTATTTGTCCAATATCTTCTCTTTGGCCTCCCACAAATTCGTAACTTTTTCGTTCAGCGGCGCCAAGAAAGTTTCCAACCACTCGTCGATCGTGTAAGCATCGTATATGCCGTTCATGGCATCCCGCATCTCCTTCTCGATGTACAATATTTCCATCTTGTATCTATCGAGATCGGCGACCGCGCGTTCGACGTGACTCGGGCTTGAGAACGCGTGTTTGATGTTGTACGGCTTGAGCCAACCCTTGAACGTATTGTCCTGTTCCATTCTGTTCAATTCTTGCTGAAGCGTGTAGAGCCTCAGCGTGGCGGCGTATATCTTGACGCCTTGGAAGGTGCACCTGGTCCATCCGTATTGCGGTTCGGGTATGCTCAGCGACACCGAACCGTCGCATCCGAGAGCGTCGGAGACGCGGGCCGGCAAGTCGCTCGGGAAATTGTTGAGATGCGAGCTCTGGAGAACGGCGAGATTGACGGCCAGCGACGGAACGGCCGAGGCGAACAATTCGCAGAGCACGCTGAAATGATCGTATCTCTGCCAGCCGGTGAGCATGGCGCCCTTGAACTTGATGCGACGCGAATATTTGCTTATTATCTCTAACCAACGTTGATGATTCTCCATGTGATACGATATATCGGTATAATAGCGATCCGGCTCGGTTGCGCCCTTGAACGCCGTCGCTATCCACACCGACGGCCAAACGGCCGCGTAACTGTCCCACAACTGGTCGGTCAACGAAGCCCCCGGATCCGTCGTGTATTTCCACACGACCGGCTCCACAAGCTTGTTCAATCCGCTTTCCCGTATCTCGCCCGACGAAATTTCGCGAAACTCGTCGTCCCACATGAGTATCGTCAAGTGCGGATATTTGTTCCTAATGTAATTCGCGACCTTCGTCACGTGACTGAGAAACAATTGGCGTTTGCCCCATTGATTCTTTGTCATGGTGTCCAAGCATCTGGGGCATTCGCCGAGATGATAAACCTCGTCCGCGCCGATGTGCAAGTGCTTCGTGTTCGGATGAGCCTCCACCACTTGATCTATCATTCGATAGATCAGCGGCAGCGTTCCGTTGTAGGTCGGACACACGACTTGCGGATAACGAAAGACTTCTCTGAAATCTTTGTATTTGTCCAATTTCAGTACAAACTCCAAGTGTCCGAAGGTCTGTATCAACGGTATGACGATAAGATCGTTGTCGCGCGCCATTTGGACGATTCTTTCTATGTCGCTCAAGGTGTAGCTATTGGCAGCTCTGATAGTCTCGATTTCGCCGTGAAACGGAAACATGTCCTCGTACTCCAGGAGAATTCCCGTCGCGCCGAGTTTTTTCAACAGTGCGAGCATGTCGGCGTAGTAATCGACGACGGGAGGAGCGCCCTTGAGGTCTAGGTGAACGATCTTGTGACCCTTGAAGAGAGCTTCGCTCTTTTCGTAACTTTCGTACCTGGAGCTGTCGTGACTCTTCTGTCGCTCGTCGCTTCTCATGCGGCCCATTATCTGCGCCTCGTACTGCTGTCTTCTCGCCACTTCCACGGGATTCTCCGTGATGTCGGACAGCGGATAAACGTCCTCTATCCTCAGACGCGTACTCGTCTTGGACGGCGGCGCGTCGTCCACTTCGCTGCTCAACAGGTGATACATTATCACGAGAAGGGCGAAGACGATCATGAGAATGATCGTCAACGACGTGCGACCCCTAAAGCGGCTCATGTTTTCGTACATTCTTCACGACATTTTCAAACACTTCGCGAATCGACGTCTCGCGCTTTCGCACTAAGTATTCCTCGTTGACCGTGACATAATCGCACGTCAGTCGGGCTCGGCTACGCCTTTCGGACGATACGACTTTGCACGGCTTGTCGCTCGTTGAACAGTTCTTTCTTTATTGTTGTTAACACGCGCGTACGCAACTTGTGCACAAACTCGAGCCGAGTTGTCCTGACGCCTCGCACAAAATCGATTCAACTGAACATATCGTCAATGTTCGCCGATCGATTATCGCGAATTCATTTTATTCGCGGCATTGCGCGTAACACTTCTTGGACGGTTTTGTTTTTCTTTTACTGATAAAATCAAGCGAATGCAAATTGCAAATTGTGCTACGGCGATAATAACTGATTTATTGCGAAAAAAAATGTATTTCGATACCAGCGCCATCTGAGCTTGGGAAGCTCGAACGTCGGGTGCTTCACTTTGACGGGATATCAAAACTTTCGACAGTACTGTGCGCGGCTCTCGGTCGAGCAGACACTCGTAGGTAACTTATCAACGTTTCGCGGTCCGGTTCATTCGCGATGGATGCAACTTCATTGTTTATCGCGGCATAAGCACAGTGACTCGTGCACGTGTGATCATTTATTGCTACATGTGCGATGTAATACAATTCGCTCGTAACCGCGGTATGCACAGTAAATCTCAAATAGCGACGAAAATGCAAAACATTAAAAAAAACATATGCGAGTTTTGAAGATGAGATCGTTGACGTTCCGAAGGTACAGTTAGCACAAGAAAAATTGTAAACCTTAAATTTCTACATCGCACCTTATCTTGATGAAAACAAAAGATTTGTCGAACTTGCAGCATCTTCGACTGTCGGGCTTCGCGCACCGGCGGCAAATCCCGAGTTTCCCGTCCACGCGTTCGATCTGATCGGTTGTTGGAAAAGACAAAAAGGCACTCTGACACATCAGCTGTTGCACAGGTATTCGATACTTCTAAAACGATTATATAGCAACGAAGTTTGGTCGCTGGAGAGTAGATAGAGTTACATGGACCAAATGCGATGCACAATTCAAACTGTGCATTGTTTGTGAAGAAACGAATATGCCTTGTGATCATATAAAGGTATCGATTCTTCTTATCGTACCGATCACTATGAAAATCTTGAAAAATATAATTGATTATCGATAAACGTTCTTTATGAAAATTACCTCATTACGATATATCGAAGAAATCATATAGGACTTTATTGAATGCAATTTAACTGAATTGACTACTTCCGATGTAAAATCAGATGACGTTTCTGTAACGAGGCAGCAATCACTCACGACTGCGTAGGTTTTTAATGACCATTTGAAAATGTGCGCAATGCGAGTAACTGAATGTAATTCGAACTGCGGTAGAGATCGCTATGGCATTCAAGTCATCTTCTGAATAGTTAAATTGACCCACTATTATCTTTTTCAAGTAGGTACGACAAGAGGCTTATTGTATTGGTAAATGAAGAAAAACAAGGTAAGTAGTTTTTTCTTTGAAACGTGATTTTTTGTATGTATTTTTGGTACTGTCGATAAAACCTTGTTTTGTAATCTGATAAATTTCAATATCTAAAATGATTACAATTATCATGACCTTCAACGTTATGTACTTGATTTTTTATAGTAACTGCCCAGGTCACGATTTTCGAGTACAGATTGGAATAACATGAGCACAGAGTTCAGCTTTTTCCGGTCGAGACGGTGCAAAAGGGCACATTTTTTTTTTTTTTACATTCTGAAAAACGCCGGGTTTGAGTGTTTTTTTAATCACTTAGCAGGTTTCTCTTCGACATTTTCGAAACGTCGATAGATGACTTGAAAGCCGCCGTGCAGGCTAGAAGTAACATTGCCAATTTTTTTCTCCTCATATCCGAATCCAAGAACGAACTTCGTCTATAGATTTATCGATCCATCGGCTTCAATCCTCCTTATTAGTTGCACCCCGCACTTGAGCAGCTTCAATTTCCGAGAAAAGAGAGTGCCCATTTCCGCTATTGAATAATACGTCTCGCACCCAATCGAACTATCATCCAATGATGGAGAGAACCGCGATTCTTCCACTCGTCGATGCACCAGTGATCATCGGGTTGAGCAAAAGTGATTGCACGCTCGAAGTTTCCCGCAGCGGCCGTAGAGCTTTCCCGGCCCGCCTCGTTCAACCCCTCCTCCGAATCTACCCCGGTCGGATAGAAATTGCACAGTACCCACAGAGCGCATTTATATCTAATGGCTCGAACTTTCTATTCCGTATAGTTACGAAGTTTTAAACATCGGGCATTATCCCTTCCGCTCCGCGATAAAGTGCACATTTGATGTATGCATTTTTTCCACGAGATATTCTCTTCATTCGTTCGCCTATCTCGCGCGATATCAGTACGCATCGTTGCGCCGGGACCGAATATCTTTGCGATCTAAGCTCTCGCGTGGCTTTTGTCATGCACGTTCAATCGTCCGGCGAGGAAGAGTTCGAGCGTTTGATCGGACCGATTAAAATAGTTTCGCGATTGGTATCGATATGGCCGTTGGAACCGGGTCACAGTAAAGCTCAAGCGCGCTCGAGAGCTTGTCACAGAATCCTCATGTTTCTCATTAGCGGCAGTATGTCCTGTTTCGTTACCGCTGACGTTGTGAGAAATTTTAAGGACATGGACACTGCTACCGAGTGCGCACTAATTGCGTCAGCGTTTTATCTGAGCTTCGTGCGGATCGTCAACTATACGATTAATCAGAAAGACATGTGTTACGTTGTGGAGACCATGCGAAAGGATTGGATCGAAGCCACCCCGAAAGACAGAACTGTGTTGAAAGAAAAGTGCCACATGTCCTATGCGCTCGCTAAGCAATTTATCGTAACTGTGCTCCTGGCGCTTGGATTGTTCATGCTCGTTCCTATGCTCGATGTAAGGCCAGATCGCTTTAGAACTGTGATTTTTATTCTATAAAAGATTCGCGTAGGTGAGAATCGGTATTATCGAAAGTTCACTATTCATGATTCCAAATCTTGACCGCGCAGATACTCGTGCTTCATTATGAAGAGAGAATCCTACCTTTTCGCGGCTACATACATGAGAGTCAGAATTTATCACCGTACTACGAGTTGCTGTACGTGTGTACGGCATTTGCCGGCGGTCTGACCGGAACAACGATCGCGAGTGCGACGAGCTTCAATCTTGTTTCCACGATGCACGGAGCCGCGAGATTCGCGATACTGCAGTCGCGATTGGAAGCATTGAAAAGCGACGATCCCAACAGTAATGCTGCGATGGTCGATTGTGTGAAACGCCATCAGGATTCCATCAAGTATCAAAAAGAAACTAAGAAACACTTTTTAATTTATGTGATACCTATTTGGTGTATGCTAAAAAAATTTAATTATTTCCACAGATTCGCCGACGCTCTGGAACGAATAATCAACGTTCTCGCTCTCGGACAGTTTATCATTAGCACTGGTTTAGTCTGTTGCGCTGGTTTTCAGATAACGTCGGTGCGTTCAGTTGTTAAGCACCGCACTCGTTGTTGCTATGATGTAACAGGCTGGAAAAAACGTCGGCAAACCTCGCATGTTGTGGCAAACCAGTGAATTCGCAGCAGTCCCGACTTCAATGGAATGGAATGTTTATCGGTTTTTCTATTTTCAGATGATCGAAGACAAGGGTCGTCTAATGAAGTACTGTTCGTTCTTGAACTCGGCGATACTGGAATTATTCCTGTTCAGTTTCAGCGGCCAGCGGCTGATAGTTGAGGTGGCTCCTCATGGGCGTTAAGTAAAATAGAAGAAAATAAAACAAAACAAAAAAAGAATAATTGCGGGCACTCGTTATCGCGCTTGTTTAATGAACGCAGAGCGAGGCAGTGTGCGGATCAGCCTTTGCGGCGGATTGGGTCGGCAGCTCCTTCAGTCAGAGTCTAAGGATACTGATGCTTCGCACAACAGTTCCATCGAGAATTACCGCAGCGAAATTCTACGATATGTCGCTGCAAAGTTTTACTTCCGTGAGTAGCCTTTCCCGTCCGGGAACCGTAGAAATCATAAAATGATCATCGATAGAGAAATTCGTTCAACAATTCGAATTATTGAATCATTCTTTCGTGTTGAGACAATTTTTTTCATTGAATTCAATTTTACTTTATCGGCTTCGTCAATCATCGAGAAGTCTAGCGGTGTCGATAATAGAATTTTCTGAGGACTCCAAGCACATACCTTTAGCCCAATTTCACTGAATTTGAAAAAAAAATGAAAATGTGTTCTCGTTCGTTCGTTCACTCCATCCATCCAGCAGCGACTTGATCTTTCAACCTTCAGATTTTATGCAAACTCCCGACTTTGTCCACACGCTCATGTTGATTCTGTCTTTTTCCAGGTACTGAGCACCTCGTTCTCATACTTCACCATGCTACAGGCGATGAACGAAGAATAGGTGCGGGGGAAACAATGGCGATAGCGAAGTCGGAGGTTCTCGCTTGCGTGAAGCGGAATTTTCAAAGTGATGGCCCCGGAGGCCATACATACTGCCTCGGAGTTACGGCACACGAGGACCCGAGTAATCTGCAAATTTGCACGCCCCGACGATCAACGCTCGTACTGAGGTTCAATTCTCGCCCCTTTATAATGCGCTTCTTATGCCGGATATACATATTTATACATGTGTGTATATACAGCTGTTGTATTGTGAATAGTATATTATAGCGCATAAAGTCACGTTGAGTTTTAAATAACCGGACTAGATCAAAGGGCCGACCAAAAGTAATGCTTTATGTTGCTGCTTTCCACACTGATTTCATATGCATACGCTCGTTTGAAACTGATTTTATAAGCCCATAATAATACACGTCGTGAACTCCGACTTTTTCTTTACAAAGTGTGCTTTAATACTTTTTTCATGAATGACTTTTTTAAGAACTCGCATCATTATGCAATGCCTACGTTGGTTGAATTTTGAAGATCGCGTAATTTTTATAGTTCATAAAAAACTGAAAAGCAACCTGACGTAAATCACGTATTATCGGGGAATTTTTTGCATGGATTGGATTTTACCATTACAAATATTTTCATTCAACACCGATCTTCTGAAGACCAGGCGACTGAGAGTTTTTTTGATAACTTTGGATTCTTTTTATTCGAAATTATTTTTGTTTTCAATTAACAATCAAAGCCTCGAGTATCTTGCATAACAAAAAAAGTCGACGATTCCCGTATTTATTAATGACACGTACAATACCCCGATAAATATATGAGTATATGGAATATTTCGCGTAAAGGTAATAGTCGACTTGCGTAATTGCGGCCAATTACTCTGGTTGTTTGGTCGTGTTTTCCGCAATCGCTTGATCGGCCAAACCCGCAATGGTTTCTTTAGCGTGTTGCCTCGCCTGTTGAGCCGATTCCATTGCGTCGTGTACAGCACTTTTCGCGGCTTCGGCAGCTCTTGACGCAGCGTCGTCGGCGGACTCGAATGCCGCGTTCGCACTTTCCTTGACGTTGTCGACAGCTCTGGACGCAACTTCCTGCGCGGACTCGACAGCTTTGGATGCGACTTCCTGGGCGCGTCGGAAGCTTTCTTGAGCGTTTCCGTAGACTTCCTGCGCCCGATCCAAAATCCTGTCTTTCACTCGCTCCATTCGATCTAATATTTCCTGGGGTCTGTCCGGCATCGACAAGGCATCCTAAATCATGGTAACAGTAACAAAACGCTTTGAGCATTTTCATCAGTCCTGTCTTAATGAACACAACCTTCTCCAGTGCGGAACACCGTTGTATAAAGAGATAGCGAAAGAAATAATAGTAGGTAAGCTCCAATGGTTTAAGATTCTTGTTTCCTATCGCAAGCTAAAAATAGTTCGAATTACATTTTCTGAGTTAAAATTTGTAAAACTCTGAACTTGCTCTGAGCCCGAAAGAGCTTCGTCATTGGTGACGTTTAGTTCAAAGAGCTAAGAAAAAAATAGTAAAGTCATTTTCATATGCTCGGTTGATAAGATTCGAATAATCCAATCAGGCACGAAATCACGAGTATAACAATACGGGAATTACATTGAAGCCATGTGTAGTCGCAATCAAAATTGAAAAATTGTTCGATTATTATTGTGAAAATAACGAAGTCCTTGATTTATCACGAATAACGAATAACGATAATTTTTTATAAAATTTCTTAAATCCAGCATCGATGAAGCTCGAAGATTTGCAGGGAAGCACTGTAACTTCGGATACAATTCTTACCTGGATGGCCACGAGTGCCACGATGAAAATTACGAACGTGTAACTCTTCATGACTGATGCGGTCGCGATGCGGTGGATCACTGGTTTGGAGTAGCACGGATTTTAGGCGAACGGGAGAAGCGAGCTAGCGAGCGTGTCACCAGTGAGGCTGTCTCGTACGTACTAACTAAGTAGGAAATGCGTGGGCCGAGATAGACCGCAGACCCGTTAATCATTCATCAGTAACATGTATTTATTCAGCAGATCCGTAATACATTGGAACCGGATGGAAATGTGATTATCCGTCTCGACAATTACATCTAATCAGTGGCAACTACTGTAACGTACTGGCATTGTTGCTCACGTGCGTTTTGTCTGCGAAATTGCAGAAAAAAAAGGAGAATCTTCGCGGAACACGGGCAAAGCAGTCGGCTTTGACACAGTTGCCGCATGGATGCCATTGCCAGTTGGAATAGGACGCGTGACGATGCTCGATCAGGAACTTCGGACCGTCGCTTCGACCTTCGACACTCGTTCTAGGAATGGTAATATACTTTTTGCTTTCAATTTCACATACATGAGAAGACCATTGTTCAATCGTGAATACATCAACTCTTGTACAATGTAACCGAGCGTGGAAAGCTTCCGTTCGGTCGATTAGCGTTTCTTTACATTATTTTCTTTCTCGAAAATGTATTCCCATTAAAACACCAATTATAAATTTCGTGAAACGTGACCATTGAAAATAAACGACAAAAGAACCCCACTGTTTTCGAACGAAATTGTATCGCGTTCCTCGAAACTCTTGTTATTTCCACTGCGCGATGTTGATTGAATTCCAACAATGTGTTGATTACAAAAATTGGCTTTGTACGCGTAGCGAACAAGTAACAGGAATCTATACATTTTTTCTACAGCTTGTTTTACGGTCATATTTATTTCGCAATTTTCGTCAAGAGTCATTATTCGTATTGCGCGGCGTCGATTACATTTTAATAACTTTCAATTGCAAAACAAACGTTGTTAGCGCGTTTGATATCTGGCCACGTGCAGTAAACTATTATCAGAAATCCATGGAAGTCTTTGCGAAGCTGCTTCTAAGATCACATTTGCTTCGTAAGTTTGTATAGATGGTACCGAGCAGCTCGAACTCATCGAGCCTGTTCGTTTAGAATGGCGAGCCATTCGAGGGGAGGTAGTTATCTGTAATGCGCTCGCGGCGGGTCTGAGCTCGGGCTGAAATTTCACTTTTACTCGCTGACTCTCGCTTTCTTCGAGCCCAGGCATAAACGGCTCCGATGCAAGGCTCAGCTGTTCTCAGGGTGGGGTAAGCCATGAGGTGACTTCGGCCACTCGGCACCGACTCGAGGGTATTTTCATCCCATCGAGCAGTACAACGCGCGCACTCATCAAGCGAACGCAGACGCTTCTCTGCACTCATACTTTTGTTTGTTTATTTATTATTATTTCTTCTGTTATTGTTCGCCATCGATTTGCGTTCGTAATCACGTATAAAAATCAAGTTCATCATTTTTTTCTGTCTTATGTTCTATTCAACGCCGATTTTCGTTGCGTACATCGTGGCAGCACGTCGAACGTTGAAGGGGTCAACGTTTGGATTGTTTACACACAGTACTGCAGTGATAAATAATCATTGGCGAGATGTGCGGTGCGATGACGTAGTTAGGCAGGTGATTAAAAATTGGATCGTCGTTACCGGAGACCGACGAAATGGCAAATATCAAGGTGGCGGTGAGGGTCCGACCGATTTCCGAGCGGTATGTAAAATGATTTTCGATTCTGTTACGAATTTCGGTTTTAGTTGAAACTACATTATGATGATAAACAGATCATTGAGCGTTTGTATTAATGCATATTACACAATACGCAAAATAGTACAAGCTCTAACGTAACAAGGATTATTTCAAATATGGCAACCGGGGGGCCGTCGCGATGCGCCGAATCACAATCCGGTGATCATTGCTACGCATGTGCCTGGAATTTCGACGGGTGGTTTTGACGAAACAAGGTCAAGGTTTATTGAACACTCAGTACTGAAAATTACAGGAATTTCGTGCTTCGGATAGTGTAGGAGTAACTATTTCAAATGGTTACAGTATTTCATCACCATTAAGCTGAACAAGAGGGATGATTGTTTGTTGTTCGTCTGTAGTGGAGTTTCGAGTGCCCTCGGTGATAATGCCATCTTAGACTTTCATTCTTCAGCGTTTATAAATATGGAATGGATTATTTTTTCTTCCAATGATTATGCTGTAAACGTTTTCGTCGGCCTTCTTGAATGGAGTTTCGGTCGCCGGCTCCGGAGCGTCACGCTCAGTGCAGCTTCTCGTATTCAGACACGGAGCCCCCCCTCGATATCTATATTTAGAAGGATGGAAGCAGAATGAAGATGAAACGACCTCACCAAAGCACCGGCACTGCGAGCTTGTCTGCAGGTTGAATCGGAAATAACACTATGGCCAAAGTTTTTCAATTATATCTCTAGAAGAATATCCAAGAATTTTCGTCACGATTGATATACATTGAAGTGGCGGGTCAAGCAATATTCTGTAGTTATGAGTGGTTCCCAAAGAGCCAATCATCCTGATCGACCAATTTTGGAGTACGTGATCGCGTGATTGCGTTTGGCGTTTCTTATTGCTGATGGATCAAATTGGCAAAGTCGAAATGAAAAACCTACCGCAATCGAATACGTTTCTCCAGTTATTCATACGAGGACAAAAAAGATGATTTAATGATACATGAAATATTTTATGACGCAGCAAAGTAATTGGATATCCAGAATTTCGTCACGTGCGTGTGCATTTCGTCGGACTCGTGAATTTGGTATACTACGAGTTGTAAGAAGTGAACGCCTCTAACACAACTATGATGATGCACGACTCGTCGGCTTAACGACCCCAGCAGAAACAGCGAGACCGGGTCCATGCCGGTTCGAAAATATCATCGCTCGCGGAGACGCTTCTGCAGGTGGCGAGAAGCGCCACAAGATGAGAATGTAGCCAGAATGCACGTGGATTCCCGTTGAGTACATGGAAAACTTTTTAGCTGACTTCAATTCTACACAAATTTTCGTCAGTATTCTAACCGTTTACCCATAATTTCGAAATTCGAAATAGTTTCGAAGTCATTGCTCTTAATCTCGTTGTTTGATTGTCACAGTTTCGTCGCGACCTGATAAAATATGACTACAATGGGAAAGAGTAGCGAAATTTAGTCCTTTTTTTCTGTTTATCCAGCGCGTGAGCTCAGAAAAAAATCGTATGTTGCCGGAACGAATAGATAGTTGCGAAAACTACTTTGGAACGAAAAACTAAGATGTACCATCTTTCTATTAGTTGTCTAGCGTTCAGCTCTGGTAGTTCCTACTATTCGGATGCTTCTATTTCGCGTAGGCGCGAGTCGACGGCTATAGCAATTTCGAATCGTTGTTTCTATACTCCGCAAAGAGAAAAGTTTTTGTAACTCGCGCACCGGTGGGCAACATTTGGTGATCCCCGACCTGGACCGTTCGTATCTTTATATCAGGGCTTCCTTCCTTAATCCTTTCATGACTCTGCCGCAGTGCCCATTTCGCGGCATTTTGTGCCTGTGTCGATACTCGCTATTCACGAACGATCTCGGGCACGCGCGCGATGGCCAACACGTTAAAAGCTCCAAGTTCTCAATTTCGCTACTCGCTTAATTATCCTCTCGCACTCTCAAAAGTTCGACGCTGTGTGAACAAAGTCAGAAGCTGCATGCGCGTGCACGAAAGGTACGAAGCGAGGAAGATGTATTCGAGCACGAGGAGCACGAATGCAACTCAATGAAGCTCATCGACCATTGTTGCAGCTTACAGCGCAGTCATCGGAAGACATTACGAAAAACCGACCAGATTCATCGTGAGGTGCGCTTATGCAGTATTCCGCGAGTTGCGACTGATCGCAATTATACACTCACTTTATACTCAAATTACCGGGCTCGAAGAACCAAGAAGAGAGTTCCGTCCGTCGATCTCGTTGCTTTTCGAGAGCATTCGGAGAGACGCACAAAGTACATTCGTATCACAGTTGTCGCAATACTGTTGCGATGTCGCTGAGTTACGTTGCAACGAGGCACGGAAATGAAGTATTGTAGAGTATATATGCCCATTCGTGAAATAATGGCATTCATATACTCGAGCCATTGTGTTCAGAATCTTCTTCTGCAAGAACAATTTCGCATTGTTCCTGCGAAGAAACTGCTGTGTCTAGTTTCGCTGTATCTTGCTCGAACCTCCGAAAACCCTTAACGCTCTCGGAGAGAGAGAGAGAAAGAGAGAGCGAGAGATATCCACTTCGCGGCGAATGTCGAGGAAAATCCGTTGCCGCTCCTTTTAGCACCGCGAGGAGAGTTCGTTGTCTCATAGATAGTGCGTAACGACGCACGGATGACACAGCTACAGTATCGTGTAAAAAGGACGGAAGGAAGCTCGGGCGGGGAAAATGAAATCTTGAAACGGCCGACGGAAATGGTTGAAAAATGTCTGTTAGTGAAGTGTGTAAAGTATGACCGATGCAGGTGTACTTAAACTTTATGGTCTTCGAGCGGGTCGATAGACGCGCGAGAGAAGCCGAAAGAAAGAGAAACTCCGGCTCGTCTTTCGCTGCGGCACAAGAGCATGAAAGCTCAGTGACGTTAAACTGAAACGAAGTTAACGTATTTCTCTTTGGCAACGTGCAAACCCGGGCTTGAATAGAGAAACGCGAAATCAACGTAATCCGCAAATAGAATTGGATGCGCTAGTTCTGTCCGCGAGTTTGGAAAAAAAGGCAAATTAATTTTCCGAGAAATTTGATATTCATTACGATTAATTAAACATTAATAAACTAGATACTACATTTTTTTGAATTATTCCACTAAAGTTAGTTTACTAACCGAATCGATAATGGCAAGCTGTATAAAAAGTTATTCCGACCTCGTTGCTTTTTAAACTATGCAAAAGTGATGTTGATCGTATTTGCGTACGAATACGCGCAGGGTGAACGGTCGAGTGTACAGGTCTAATTGTATAAAATGTTGGTCTCTTATTTATTGGGATGTTGGTGCTGTGGCACGAAGACGTTCAAGACCTCCCCGGCGTGGTCCATAAGCATACCTATATCGGGAGCAACGGAAATGCACGTCGTACGGCAGTGGTAGCCGCTTACGTCGCTGTTGATCGTGAACCTTGGCTTTGCGAGCTCGTGAGGTCCCGGAGGGAACGAAAGGAAGAAAAAGAGAACGAAATAGAAAAACCAACGAGCGACGAGACTGGCGCTTGTTTCCCCTATACGACGAGTGGATGACTCCTCGTCTTGAGTTTACACACCGAAACGTAAACGCGACGCGAGAAACAAAGTAGAACAAATCGAAGAAAGCGGTCGTATAGGCTCGGAATAAACCCCTTCGTCGAGAATGAGGGCCCCGAATGGGACGCTCTCAACGTTCTCGTTTTCCTTCTTTGAATACTACGCGGCAGGCATATCGTACGAGGTATTGCGAGGGTACGAATGTACTATTTCGGATGAATCAGATCGCTGAACTCGAGAATCGCCTACCAACAGTAATGATTATAAACGACAGCGATTATTTCAATATCATCGATTTACGGAAACAAATCTATCGCTGGAGAGCATCGATCGATCGATCTAATTAATAACGATTTTTACCATTAACGCTGAAATATTAGAAAAATGTATGTGTCTTTTTTTTCAGTGAAATTAATTTGACCGGCTCGGAAATCGTCGTTCACACCGAGCCAAAAGTCGTTTCGCTGACGAATCTCAAAGTTTCGTCGAGCAAGGCCGGTGATAGTCGCGAACGCACCCGAAGATACGGCTTCAATTATTGCTTCGACTCGTCTGTACCCGGAAGCGAGAATTATGCCAGCCAGTCGAAGATCTACGAGACACTCGGCCAAACGATTCTCGATGCTCTCTTCAAAGGTTACAACTCCTGTTTGGTTGCCTACGGTCAAAGCGCCTCCGGAAAGACCTACACCATGATGGGCTCGAAGGTATGTAATTAAACGGCAGCAAGCCTTATATTTTACTCATACCCGGAGCATGCGCGAACTCTTTTTTCACTGCGTAAACAATCGTATTTTGCAAATATGTAAGGGAAGTAAGTGAATCAATGTGCCTGTAAGCAGTTTAATCAATGCTCAATGATAAGAACTATGAGCTGGATATTTTAATACTCGTCTACGGTGATTCCATAAAATTAGTTCCGGACGTTTTTTCGATTTGATCTAATTTACGATGTACGTTGCTGAAACTTCCGTACCTCAATCGCGTAAAAGCCCACCATTTTTTTTACTATTATGAGCCATTAGGATAATATTATTATCTCCTCGCAGGAAGATCCGGGCTTGACGCCACGAGTCTGCGAGGGATTGTTTTTACGACTGGCTGATGAGGAGAAGACCAATCAGAACTTTGATGTTTCAGTCAGGTAAGAACCCTCTCGATAGCGTTGCTGACTCTCGTGCAAGGACAATCAAATTACATCTGGCTCTTGTTAATCTTGCAACTGTAACAAACTAAGTTCTAACATGTTATTAAGCTCGAAATCTTCGCAACTCACGGACTTGTAAACTATCGAAATAAGGTAAAAGGCCCTCTTCCCGACCATGGTGACAGAAAAAACCATTTACGCGGCGATGGTTAACGCTTCACGGTTATTTCCGCACGAAATGCAATCGGAAATTTGTGTCTTATACGGAGATCGAGATGTACAAACTCAGTACAAAGATTAAAATCAAGTTTTTTAACATCTCTTACCGCATGCGCTTGAATAGACCGTATTCCATTACAAAACCTGTGTATGAAGAATATGTGTATTCTAGATGGTTAATTATGGTCGAATTTAAGAATCGAAAAAAAAATTGGGTCTCATGATTTTTCATTTTTTTGAAAATGAGATGTCTCCGTTAGATCGATCTTACCCGGTCGGGAATAGGGACATGTACCTTAGTTCGATGAACAAGAAAAATAACAATTCTTTTATTCATGGAAGAAGTTGATCTAAACTATTTGTTACTCGAAGGATTTTAGAGAAAGTAACCTTGGGTGGTTTATTTTCAATAGCTTCAGAACGTACATCGTTTTACTCAATTGCGCACTATCGTTCTACCCTTTGTATCTCCCTGAGACAGTTGTGTCAGTAATATAGGTCAAAGGGCAGTTGACCCGGATGCGCCCTGTACGTAGTAGATCGATGACCGAGCTCTCGATCTTCCTGCCATCCGTCTTGAAGTAGTGCGTGGGTGGTGGGTGCGTCAGTTTCGTGGAAGGTTTTCCAATTTCTTGAGGTGTCGGTTGTTCGACTGGCTCGAGGGCAAATTTCGTAATCGCGCATACGGGCATGCGCTCGATGAATATTCAGGTCTTTTGCTGCACGGTTTCTTCGCGCTTCAACTTCGATTGGCATCGAAGAATGACGACGCAAAACACGTCAGTTCGTTTCTCACAACTACTCGAAGCGCTCCGGTATTGTTTTCTGTGACAAACGCGGGCTGTTTCAAAACGATGGACGAAGTCGGATAGGGAAATAGACGGAAGGAAACAGACACGAGAGCGGCGTAATCGGCGTCGAACCGATAACGCCGTTGGCGAAATACGTCCGATTTGATATCTGTGGGAAGCGTAACACGTTCTTTCGACTCCCCGCCGTTAAAACAAGTTGATCTATACAAATTTTCATAAGCACCTCCGTCTGTATTGGCTTATACGTGTGCATCGTACACTTCGCTGCGGTCGCGTCGTATATATTCGCAGAGCGATGATGCATAGACGCGAATACAGCAATGGAAAGTATGCATCGATGCACACCATATTATTCGGTCAAGGTTCGCATATCGGTTCCGATATACGGTCGATTATTTCGTCCGATTCCGAGACTTACAAGTTCGGTCGTGCCGCTCGTTCGTGACGGGTTTCCGTTACACACAAAACGAACTTTACGGTACACGAATCGCTATTACGCGCCATCCGATATTGCCACGAAATGGGATACTTAACATTGGAAAATTCTGCGGCGCATATCAATGGATACGAAATCCGCGCACACGCGAGTTCGCTTCGTTCCAAATCAATCCCGAAATCATTGAAGTTCACAAACGTGTAATGTAGACGCGCGTCCGAAATTGTGGTTAACTCGTCGTGATTTTGACGATAGTTCAAATAAGTGTCTAAACAGGGGTGTTAGTCAATAATTATAAGAAGGTACGTTCGAAGTAATAGATTCAATTAAAAATCTTGCATTTTTCGGTGCTTCATTGCAGTAGTTATTTTTCTTCATCTCCTATATTGAACATACTTCTTCCTCTTGCGAGGAATGCGTTGAACTCCAGCACGGGTAACTTGTCGAGACAATAGTTGGGCATTACGAGAAACACGTGTTATTTTCCAGAGTAATATTTTCATGCCAACAGTTATTACATCCGCATTTTTTCTTCCTCGATGCTCACGTGACACGAAGATATTCTTTTTTTTTTCTGTTCTTCCCGAGAAATTTCTAGGCGCACTAGTGTAGCTTCCGTAGGTGGAGGTGCGACGCGTGAAACGATGTATTAAGCTCGAACGCACATGGCATTGTAGCACGACAGAAGCCACGAATGGCGGAAAATATTGTGTGCTAGGCAGAGCTCGAACTACGTGAGAGAGAGAGAGAGGGGTTAGTCGGTGGTGCGGTGAGTTCTAAGTTGGAGCCTTCACTTCTCGCTGCCTGTGGCTTCCCGGCTGTTCTAGGTGGCCTCGTTGTGTCTAAGCTCAGTGCCTCGTGACTCGCAATCCTAGACGGACGCAAGCTCATTGAACCGTGAGCCAAATTGTTCGGGCGGTAAGGATTTTCATCCCCTCACTTTTGCGGTGCAACGTCCCAATTCTGCAGTGTATAAAACCGAAACGGCAACGATTCTCTTCCGTATTCTGCGAATTGTGCGATCAAACCCGGAGTATGCACTCCGGCGATTCGTCAGTTCGTTTCAACGCGTCATGGTAGTTCGATTTTTCGCAAATCGATTCGTTCGATCGGTCGAATGTGTGCGGTTTCATTTGGGCCATCTCATTTTTCGGGTAACAGGTAATCGACACTGAAAGAAAATGCGTAACTCACCATTAGTAGCATTTCGTAGTGTGGCCGTAGGAAAAATTAAGAATCACGTCACGCACCTTAGTAAAGGAACTGTAGGCTTTAATAATCTATTTAGATCGGCATTCATTCGTTTATCGTAAATTACCATTACAAAAAATCTTTGACTCGTTAAATGTCAAATATCAAACGAGATTTGACGATTGAACGTACAATGATCTTTAATATCTGTGAACTCACACATTGTCTTTACTCATGATTTAATTTAATTCATTCCATCATTTCCCCGATATCGTCATTTGAGAACAATAGTCTTAATTTCTTACACTTCCATAATCCATATTTTTACACATTCCTTTTGTGGGTACGGTAAATTTATTTGGAAAAATAAGAGCTTTCCTATGCAACATGACTGAAAAAAAAAGATATGGTTCACATCTACAAGATTCGAACAGCCATCAAAGAATTAATTGCACACCAGTTGTACGCCTACGTGGACTCGATTCCCGCTAAAATCATTCGTATTCATCGCTGGAAACTTTTGGTATTAAATCTATCGTTCTCGGATGTCCTGGCACCTTCTCGCGAGAGCTGGCATGCTCAGCCACGCGCAGGAAGTTATCGTATAACATGCGAGGGAATGGCGTGTGGTAGAATGATACGGGGGGAGGGAGGGAGTATCACGACAACATCGACAACGACGACCGAAGAAAACGACGATCGCGGGGCCGCTTTCTTCTTTGAGATATCGCGTCGAGATTTTATATTGCCCCCTCCCCCTCGGGTTTATCGGGCGTCGTAGACGTCGTCGTCGTCGTCGGTGTCGTCGGTGTCGTTGCGGAGAACGGAGTGAGGTGGGACCGAACTTCCGTGTAAACATGGTGCCCCCTCACACCGGGATGAGGGGGCCATACTAGATATGTGTGACCAGTAAAATATGTCCGTAGGCGACGTAAAATCGTTAAGTGGGTCGTGCACCGAGGGACATCGGCAAGCGCTTCCACCCCGCTATGGGGCCTTCCCCTGATCCTCTCGCCTCCTGGCGTCAATGCATCTGCGCTACTCCATTCCATGTCGATGGCCATATCCCACTCCCACGACGGCTAGAGTCACTTAGAAAGCTGAAGAAAACGATAAAGCCCCACATATATAGAGCAGAAATCGAAACGATAAAACTATCGAACTTATCCGATTCTATCACGAACACACTTGAACTTCGACTGGCTTACATAGGTACCTCATCTATACTAATATATAGTATACACATCTTCACTTTGAATCCGATGCGCTATTTATCGAATCCTAAAAAAAATAGATAATGTAACCGCAACACGGGATATATTAAGCTCCGATCTATGTCATCTCGGTCCTCGTCATTTTTCATGCCATTCACGTCTCCATTGCTGTCAGTCAGTCGAGTGTTCCCAAAAATTGTTTGAAAAGGATAAAAGAAATAATAATAATTCTTCGTGGAAGGACGCAGCCGGTCGACTAAAACGTCGGTGAGATATCTATGGCGCGGCAGAGTATGTTTTAATCTAAAAAAAAAAAAAAAAATCAGCCGTTTTGCCCGCGCAAGTGGGCTCGATGAATTCGAGGCTTTATTCAAACTCGCGTTATGTGTAACTGTCCACCGCCACGTACCCGCGCAGCCGGCCGCGCTGATGGACATGCGGACATATTTTTCTGACACCGGATATTGTCGAACTGCCGGACAGTCCGAGTTTAATAACTACCGCGGGGAGGATGGGAACTGGCAGTGTATCCTGCAGAGTGTTGCGGGTCGACGGGGGATGAGAAGGCTTACCGTGACCGTACTAAATATAAATTTATCGTACGCAAATCGAACGTTCGCCATCCGCTAGAATTGTAAGCACAAACGGGAGAGAGGCGCGAATATATTGTCACGATATTACGGCTTTGTGTGACTCTCTAACAGCGAAGCCATGAAACGCGCTGCTGTATGCATGTAACAGAATGTACACGATCTTTCAAAATTGTTAGCCATTCGCGAGTGGTCTTCCCATGCAAAGGGCTTTACGCGTGCATCACGTTTGTCGAAATTTCTATGTATGACGACGCAACGTACGAAAACGTATCGAGAGAATCGTATGCATTTTCCGAACTCCTCGAGGGTCGCCGACTAAGCTTGACTATGCTGACCAACAAGGATACCGGAGATCCGTCTAACGAGACCCACTGTTTGGTATATCGAATGTATTATATTGGTTCCGTTTGCCATGGTTGCAGCATCCGCGCAAGCTCGTTATCGCAACTGAATTCGCACTCCGGATGAACTGTAACCGCCCGAGGCTTGCGCGCATTCTTCGTTGGGTTGGCTTCTGTTCGTTTCCGCTTTTGTCCTCACGATTAGTACCGTCGCCACGAATAGATTTCATGGCTCTATCAATTATTGTAAACTACAAAGATTTCCTCGTGGATTGAGTATTAGAAATACCGCAGCGAAGCCGCCGGCTTCTTCTCGCATGCTAAAGGTCCGAGATGAGTCTCTATTACACTAATGTCATTATTTCTGTCAATATCGTTGCTCTCGTTGCCCTAGCCGTGTGCACTGGTGAACTAGGCCAACCGCGTTTTTTTTTCTTGTTGCGGCAATGTTATTGCGGTATTGCGGTGATATAATCACGATGTCCATTCTGTACCA
This sequence comes from Ischnus inquisitorius, assembly GCA_963924025.1. NCBI lineage: Eukaryota > Metazoa > Arthropoda > Insecta > Hymenoptera > Ichneumonidae > Ischnus > Ischnus inquisitorius. The sequence continues at coordinate 15,314,046 of OZ001243.1, read as the reverse complement.
TCAAGTTAGTTTGCAAATTTTCTCGTTGAATTTTTCCAACATTTTTACATCGATCCTTGTTAATAATCGAACTGTTTGGACAGTGGCTATAAGCAAGGGATGTATCATCATTAGTACTTCAGGTATCGATAATATGCGCCGGGGTGAAAGGGTTCAAGCACGAAAATTGACACGAACGTGTATTTCGATGCTCTTCTGAGGCCATCACATAACGAGCGCATGCAAAGGCTTTTATTTTTCTCTCTATAGCGCCCCGGGCTAGTTGATCGACCGACCGAACGTTAAATTATACTTTTAATTAACAAAATTAAAAAACGGCTCTTTTACATGCGCTTGAAATAGAGAGAGACAGAGAGGAGGGAAGGGGCGGCAGGGAGGGAAGGGTGGGTTCGCGAATGTCTGGCGTACTGATGGCGCGGTGCGAGCTTTCATTATCGGTCCGTGGTCGCCGGCGGCGAGGTATGCGGTGATCGGGCACAAGGGGGAGACGAAGGGTAGACGCAGGGCGAGCGTTCGAAAATTGAGTAAGTTAATCACGACCCCTGGTAAATATGGCAGCCACCCTTTCGTGCATTCGGACGGGCGGTTGGCAAGTGAGAACGAAGCTCGAGAACTGTAACTCCGGTACGACGATAAGAAAGGTGCCAAGTGCCAAAAGGAAACTCAGCGCGTCGTATTCAGAGCCGCAACGACGGCGAGGCTCCGCGGACGGTTGTGGAAGGCAGGGTTGACGCCAAAAGTTTCTCGAGCCGTCCGGACATCACCGCCCGGCTGTGCAGATAGTACACAGTCGTCGCAGTCAGCTTGGAAACACTACTGTTTCGTTCGTAATGTCCAAGCGTGACTCGTTAGGGTTTGAAATCTCCATCGGCGCGCTGCCAGGCAAACCAAACGTTTCGTAATACATTGTAGGCAATAGCATTCAGCGGGGTCTCGAAAGAGCCTTTCAACCTTCGTCGTTCGGCCTTTCGTACTAATTATTTTTTTCACCCCGAATCCGCCCACCCTCCAAATTAATTCCCACAACGGGGTACAAATGTAAAAAAGTCTTTTTAACTGTACCTACGCTTTCGCTACATGTACGGTTCAAAACAAGCTAAGTAACTGTTACTGTTTGATACACCAATGCGGATGGTTGAATGTGTACTAATAAGATATTCTGATCTTATGAATCTATACTATAAAAAGATTTCGGCGCTGCCTCGCCATCTACAAGAATCGAGGGACAAAATATTTTCACTTGCTGCCCTTTCCCAACCCCTCAGCCCGAAATATTCTGACCCTAGAAATGTCTTGACCCGAAATATCCTGTCCCTAAAGGAGTCTTGGCTCGGAATATCCTAAGGCTCTAAAGGTCAGAAATATTTCAAGTTCACCTTTACAGCGTGACGGCAAGGGATTCTCTATATTCACAATGTTGGATACCATGAGTTTAGCTCCGAACGAAAATATTGTAATTCCTTTTTCGGCCTGCATTCAAAATCCTCTTTGATTGCAGTATTCGAAGTTGGGAGGGGCGAAATTGGCTAAATTTATATATATGTATGGAAAGAGACATTTCAGTCGATTTTGTTCGTTGGCCGCGAGCTATGGTAAACGCTACGATAATACATATATTATCATTATGAAAATTAATTTAATAACGCTCGCGTGTATCATGGAAGTTTGCCACACATTTATTTTGTGCTGGAGTAAGGGAGAGCGGGGCAGAATGGTATTGGGGCAAAATGGGACAGCAGAAAAATCAACTTCGATGGGCTTTCCCTTGTCCCATTATGCCCTAATTCTACCGTATAGGGGACTCGATTTTACCATTGCATACCATTCTGACCCGATATGCCGTTTTGCCCCGCTGTCCCCTAATAATGCAATAATTGGTCGTGGAAGGCTTCTGATGCAGCTACCAATGTCTACAGTATGGCATTGGTCAAGTTTTGATACTTCGGATCGAAATGTACGTGAATCGATGTACCGATATGTGTTAATTAAAGGCGATAAGGCGATAACACTCGATAATACAAGATATAACATGTAAAATCATCGGAGCGGCCTGGTACTCAGTTGCACACCGATCGCGACTTCCACGGCAAGATAATCTATAAAACTACGAGCTACACGTGTTTGTATCTCTACAGTGCAGTGTTGGGATTCACGCGTCCTAAGGTCTCACGCAAGGCTCGTAAATATTCCGCACCGTCGTGCATAGGCACCGAACCGATTACACCGTTGTCGACGGGGAAACGCTAATTCAGGGTCGCGCATCGAGCGGATTAACTCGGTATAATTCGAGCGATAATCCGGAAAGATGCGTAATCGATGCGTCGGTGGGCGACCGCGAAAGTCAAGTTTGGCTCCCGCCGTACATTGCGATACGGATGTTAGATGCAAGGGGTGGGCAAGAACTCTATCGCCTGACGTGACGACGAGCGATGCGTGCCTCCGCGATAGTGTCTGGAAATACCGGTTGAGAAGGAATGTGCCCCGAGGCCTCAGGATGGATATTAGTTCTGGCATGAAATTGGAAGGGAATAATATCGTATTCCAACCGACGGAACTGCTTCATACCACGAGATATGCAACGGCAGTGAACTAAACAAAAGCCTTAGACGAGCTCTCTCTCGCTCATAAATTGTATTTTTGTATTTTTATTTTTATTTTTATTATTCTCAAATATCGTAAATAAATCGAGCGAATAAAATATAATCACGTCGTAATGTTGCTTAATATGACCGGGGTGAAAAACTCCCTATCTTTCATCTATAAATATTTCTCCTGTGCCCGTGCCGATTTTGAAGCCGTGAACAGTGAATTGGTGTGAATCCATACGTACCGTTGGCCCAAAGTTGAAAGAACGTATCGATTGTGTACATAGCCTATGTATGTCCTGCTGACGCCGGAACATCGACATGCGTGATGTATGAATCCCGGGTTTAAAAAATCCCACTGCATGTCGGTCGTGTACGCGTGCGCTCTCACATTCGTTGTCAGTTTGCGAACCGGACGTTTAATTTCCAGATTTATTTCCTTCTATCCTGCTTGAATCATGTAACTTTGGCTTGAAGGTCCAGATCAAAGAAATGAAAAAAAGCAACTATAAATAAAGATTATTTAACGAGATTTCGAGAGCCTTTCGATTGCTCGAGGCTTGAAAATGTGATTTAGAGCAATCAAAGATCCGCTATTCAATGTGGTCTCATCGAGATCACGTAGTAAAATAAGGGTGGAATTTTTATCGGGAATGAAGCTTACGAAACAAAAGAGAGAAACACTTTTTTTCATCCGACAATTCAATTTGTAGTTTTTTTACAATCATAAAAAAAGAAAACGTTGCGAAGGAATGCCGTAAAACCGAGAGTGTATTTTCACGGTGCAATTAAAGCGCAAATGATAAAAGGAACAAGAAGAAATGTATAAAAACTCGATCGTGTTACCGCTGTTCGACGAGAAACGAACGTAAAGTGCCGCATAGGTGATTGGAGTTTGTAAAGCGCGTGCATGTGCGCAGTGAGCATAAAACAAACGCTGATGGGGAAAGGAAAAAAAGAAAATGTGTACATGCCGAGGGTGGAGAAATGAAATTATAGCGATGAGAATTTCTACATGGAAACCTTCGCAGGTGAAAACGAGGCGTACGAAGTATTTGCGAATGAAAATAGACGTACCCTGGGAATGCATACGCGTCGCATGCGCTCGCACACGAGAGCTATATATAAATATACAATTTCTCCTATTCCGTATGTACCGGTATAGCTGCATAAAGAATGCGAACAAACGGTAAACCACTTGCCCCGGTGAATACATTTCTGCAGGGTCAACGATTTCAATTTTCAACGCGGTTTGCAAAACGCAAATAATAAAGAGCCGCGGGAGTCAACGCCAGAAAGCGATCGCTCGCTGGCCTGATGGTATTTTTCATCACGTCAGATGGATTCACAAGTGTGACGGACTTTCAGATTCTATGCATATTTAACGATGAAATTCTTCGGTATTGATGAGATTGGATCGAGGTTCGAGAGCGCGGATGATCGGCCGTAACGCGTTTGCTTTTTTATTTTTTTTCCAACGATAAAGCCTCTCGCCGCAATTTTTCACAAATTTATTTAAGCTTCATTCTGTTTTATGCTGCTGCTGCGCGAATTCAGTTTGAACCGCGATATTGACGCAGTCTGAATAATTTAATTCTTGGTCTCCATTCAAATTTTCTGAAGCATTCTGTTCCCACGATTATTCGGTATTAATATGATACGCGGTAATTGCAGATTAAATAGATTTTTTTCGATAGGGAGAGGGATGTATGTTATAAAAATGTTGGGCAATTACATACGTGTTCGAATAATATGCACATTGTACTGAAAAAAACATTATGTTTTCGATGAATCAATGGTTAATGCGGAAAATTGCTTTTGGCCAGAAAAACCCAATCGAAAATGAACTGTCTGCTAGTTCTCTCAATTCAGAATGTTATTTTCGCGATAAAATTCACCAAAATTTCCCCGAATTGCGCACATGCGATTATCATTACAAAAGTCATATAAATAAATAAAAAATGTCTCGCCATGCGGGAAATTATTTTCGATTCCAGAAACTGTGCCACGTTCAGTGAAAATGTTTTGCCATTTGTCGATATGGAGAGCGCGTTTTGTCACAGGGCGGGTGGTGCATTTGACGGAAAATATTTTTCCGCGAGCGCGTTTGGTTTCACAAAGGAATCGCGAAACATTGTGTCCCCGTTATTCTCGTAGGATACTCTCTTCATACAGCAATAATGGCTCGATGATCAACATCAAACAGGCAGATACATACACAACGTGCTATCGTCAGATCGGATTGGATTTGTAATTGCGTCTGTGCAGGCGCAATGGATTGAATAATGACGCCGCGCCAGTTTAGCGCGATTGAGAATTCAGTGCGATCCGCACGCGTTGCTTTTTGAATTAAACCTTGCCTCTGCGAGTTCCGTTCGATCGATAACTCGTCAATCGTATTATACCTAAGTACAATGCCGCGTTTCGCGATGATGGGCTCGCGTTTCCACGATAATAGAAAGAACGGGACTCCGCATGCTATCGCGACGATCGAACCCCTCCCGGTAATCTCGTACAAGAGATCCAAGGATATATCTAGTATACGTAGTAGTAGTATCCAGGATATATGCATGCACGCTTTCACTATCTGTATTCGAGCTCATTCAATAATCACGAGCCAGATCATGGTTTCGAAATACATCGATATTTTGCGATTTCCGTCTATTTTGAATTTTGTGTCAGGGTCGCTTCGACGATCATCAATGAATTTTTTTTTCATATTTAAACATTTAGTAACTGTAAAGACCAATGCATGCGGTACAATGGTAAATAATAGTGCAGCGGTTGCCTCTTGGAAGTGCCTATCTTTAAGAATTTACATTCCGAATTAAATTGTTACGAGTCACGCTCGAGCCGTGCAGGGCTTTTGATTGGTCAAATTATAGAGCTCAGTATATGCTCCAGCGGGGATTATGACCTAGGACCAATGAAGATCCAACAATACCAATTTGGACCCTTTAACGTTTTCTAAAAGCAGAGCGATTCATCTTCTTGAAGACAGGATAGGATGACATGTAATCTTTCGTCGAATTCCATCGAGAACAACAGCGAAGTTGACATTATCCTTTTTATTGCGAATTGGCATATTGGATTTTTTTCAGATTCAATTTATTGCAATAACATATATCGGTGGCGAAGAGTTTTCTACCTTTTTCTTGCCATCCTGAATTAGCTTTTACTTTAATCTGTGTAACAAACACTCGTTGAGTTAAAATTCACGCATCCTTTTAGTAGTGCTTAACTATAAAGAATATCTTTTACGGAATTTATACATTTTTGCATTCGATCTATCTGTATGAAAAAAAAATTAAGAACAGCGCTGAGTGTTCGCGCGAAAAGGTTCATTGATTTTCTAGTCGTCGTGGACCGATTAGCCGACGCGGCGAAGGAAATTTCCAGGATTGCGCGGTGTCGGCGAAGATACGAGTGAAAAGCGTCGCCTGAAACTTTTCCTTTCGCCCGAGTGTGCGAGCTCCGGACACGTGATCGATAACAAATTCGTCGATTCCCTCACCTCCGACTCGCTACTTGTCGTGTCTTCGTATTTACCGTTTCCGCTGTATGAACGACCGATCGAACATCATCGAATAACGTTTTGCGCAAACCCTTTATTTCTTTCATCACCGCCGTCGGCTCTCACCCGGCGCGATGTCGAATCGATTCTTATTCCGTCGATTTTCTTCGCTCCTCTAATGTTCGCCCGACACGAACAGACCCCGTGTGTGTTATAGGCTCGACAAGTTCGTCCGCCGCCCTCGCGAGCTTGCCGATCCCGGAGGTGCCGCAAACGCTCATTGACGCCTCAATAACAACCCCTCTTCTTCATTTTATCTGCTGCGCTCGACTGGAGGCCACGTCTATTAGTGCGGATGATACCGAGTCCTCGAAAAAAAAGTTCGAGCTTCCCTATAAAAAAAAAAAAAAAAAAAAAACAAAGAAAACATCACTGATGGATCCGGCATCGCGCTCAGCGCAATTTAGTGATTTTCCTTCGCTCGTTTCACTCAACTATGCTAGGGCTCAGTATGCACATAAGATAATTTACAATTTATGACCTGCAAATGCAGGTGAAACGTCCTATCAACCTTTTTGCATCAATTTTCATCAGAAAGAAAAAACGGAGTTAGGAACAAAAGTTCGGATATATCGCGAAGCTATCGGTGGATCGGAAATATAGTTCTAAGGTCAAGGCTCGATCCAGAGGTACATTGTTACGATCGTTTTCAGACGGTCGTGGCGTGGCATTAGTGCGGCACGTGATAAATCAGTTCGACTTTTTTCCCTCGTATCGCACATATTTTTTTTTCATTCTCTCTTTTTGTTACCGTCGAGACATTGCTAGTCGTGAGCGTACACGAACCCGCCTCTTATTCGTCATTTTGTGCACCGTTAGAGCATCGCTATCAAGAATTTCGACATCAAATACGTGCGTATCGCTCAAGTCGTGATACAATAAGGCTCATCACGTGTACCGGGGAAGCCCGCCAAACTATTCTAAACAGATGAGTTGGAGAACTCATCGTAGAACGCGCATTGAGCGTGCAAACTGCGAACGCATATACTCTTTGGGTCGTTGATCCTATTTGTCAGAATGTCGAGCCTGGCACAGTTTGGTTGACTTAACACTGAGCGCCTCTAAGATGTTGACATGGCGTATCACGTAGAGCTTCCGCCATTGATCGAACAAAATAAGCTATCTTTTATCGCACATCTAAACGAAGAGGATGGCAATGGAGCCTGTATAATGTAGTAATTTCAATCCACATCTCGGCCAAAATCAGCGAAGAAATCGAAAGAAGAAACTAAGGAAAAAAAAACGATTTCAATAATCGTAGAAGTACGAGTTTCATTTTAGAAAGGCAGCGGTATTATTAATTGCAATAATTGAACTTATAAATTTAACACCCGAACGAGTACCCAATTTACTCGATATAAGACTCTCGATTATATTGGCGATTTTTATTAATCCTTATTTTTTATTTTTCTTTATGTAGCTACTTGGAAGTATACAACGAGAGAGTGAGAGATTTGCTGAGGCCAACCCCGAGTTCCATTGGACTCAGAGTCAGGGAACATCCTCGCTTGGGGCCGTACGTTCAGGGTAAAGAGAACTTAAAGAAAAAATTGCATTCCTAGTAAAGCTATTAGCTGCCAATTCTAATGGTTCATAATTTTCACCATTTTTCGTTCGTTTCATTTACGATGTACTGATTATTAGGATTAACTCATCACGCGGTACCGACATTAGCATCGTTGATATCCCGGGTCGAGGAGGGCACGAGGGCCAGGAAGACGGCCTCGACCCTGCAGAATCCAACAAGTAGTCGAAGTCACGCTCTGCTCACGTTAACCCTCCTGCCGTCGACGGGAAACCTTGGACAATCGGTAGCTCCTTCCACTGGCTCGGCGAACGGCGTTTCCCGCAGAAGCGACTTTCCGCGTGGAAGTAAACTCCACTTGGTCGACCTGGCGGGTAGCGAGAGCGCAGCAGCCTGCGGTGGCATTAATCGTCTAAAAGTAAGTCACGAACTAAAAATACATTCTTGTGTCTAACTCCGCGGTGGTTCGCACAACATTCGCGAGCATGAAACCGGAATTCGCCTATGTTCTTTGCTCATAACAGAAATTGTCTGGTTTCCTCGAATATTCACCAAGCATTTCCATCAGCTTTCGAACTTCGCTGTCTCGATTTTCTGCATGCATAACTCTATGATTATTGAATATTTTTCTAACAAATTTAACATAACAGATTCGTAAGAAATAATCATGTAAACGTTAATAATTTGGCTCCTCGCATTAGGCAAGAACTTTCTTTTCAAGCACAAATTGATCTAACACGATTAGACTTATTGGAGGATTAATTCGCTGATCAGATTGACCCGAATTCCAGAAACGAGAAACGTGACTACTACCGAGCTTCATAAGAGAAAAAACGTTGTTAATGAAGAGCTGAGTTAGCGCTTTCATCGTAATCGTAAAATCGACATTGTTTTTCTTGGTTCGCAGGAAGGCGCGAATATAAACAAGAGTCTCGTCGCCCTGGGTAATGTTATTTCAGCTTTGGCGGAACGAGGCTCAACCGGAACTGGAACCGGACGAAAATTTATTCCATATCGGGATTCGGCGCTAACGTGGCTCTTGAAGGATGCACTCGGCGGAAATGCTACCACGGTCATGCTTGCCAGTAAGCTGCCATCTTATTTCCGTCCCGACCCCGCCCTCTTCATAAATCAATTGCTCTGTCATCGTTCCGCTATTTCGAAAGCGAATTTGCATTCGGTCTTATCAAATTATTCCCTCTCCAACGGAGTTTCATCCAGAGCCTGATGTAATTGGTTTAAACGCTTTTCCAGGCTAGCTAAGACGGAGTGATTAAAATTCGATAACCAGCGTAGAGCGATTAAACGGGATCGGTAAATAGTAGTGAAAAAAAATGCAACAAAAAAAAAACAAAAAAAAGCGAAAAAATTGATTGAAGTAGTCGTAGGCTTAGCATTGAAACACAGTTGCGAAACGATAAGATTTTTGGGTAACAATTAAACCGGATTTCAATCGGTGTCTCGGTATCTCGATGCAATGCAAAATTATATTACTTTCTTTTATTTCATATACTGTACAGATTTTATTTTTAGTTTTTCATCAATCTAAGCATTCGTAAGTGTTTCTTTTTTACTCACTGGTAGAATTTCGACAAGTTGTAGAAATATCGTAGAGTTCATTTTCATCACTCATCTGCTCGATTATATTCTGTTCACACAATTATTTGACGACGCGCACGTAATTCAAACGACAAATCCGTCGCGAGTATCATAGGATCCGTTCGACGTGACGGGTTAACCGGCGAATCAAATGAAATTCTGCTATCCTCCGGGATGCGAGAATATTCTCGCATTATGGAAAATCTAAATATTTCATGGTCCGACGACTAATGGGACAGCGGCATAATATAATCGTACTCACGGCCGATTAATACCTGATTGAATTGCGAATGAGACTCTTCATTTCGTAATCAGAAAGGGACTTTTTCCGTTCCTCTGGTCGATTGTGCCTGCCGCTCTCGGCTCGAACGCTGTTACGCGTACATTGAATATTATATACACACTTTTACGTGCATTAGTCGCATCAAAGTTCCGGCTATTAAAAACCTATCGTGAAAAATTAATATCGTAATGGACCGCGAGACCGAAGTGGGCTTAACGAGAAAAATAATTGAATATATGCACCATTATGAGGTTTAATTTTACATTATTATTAGATATACGTACCGGCAACATTTGAAGAGCCAATTTATACATACACATTGCCTATAATGATAAGTCAACGTAACTGTATTTGGTAGCGGTGCAACACATTGAAATTTAGAACGTTTACGACGTGAATGAGCAATCGTTCATAATCAAAGCGCTTCGGTACGTTTAGACTATTCACATCTGCGAGTGCTTCGACTAATGCGAATATCGCGGAAACTCCATTTCAGCGATATCCCCGGCAAGCGGGAGTTACAACGAGACGTCTCACACTCTCCGCTTTGCTCAGAGGGCGCAAAGCGTCGTTAACAGGCCGGTGATCAACGAGGATCCTGTGTCGAGAATCATCAGAGAACTCAGAACTGAAGTAGCGCGGTTGAAGTGCTTGTTACAAGAGAAGGTCAGTTCAATTCTGCTAGTGCATTTACAAAGTAATCGATACAATACGATGGAAAGGTCGATTGATTTTTTTATGGTTTTGAAAATTCAAACCCTTCGATTAACATGTTGAATAATATCGATAATCTAACTATAGTGAGTGAATTATCAATGTCGAATTTTAAGTGCGGTCACTCTTCTACGTTCTTGTGGTACAATTAATTATTTACACGAATTTTGGAAAGCTCAAAATATTGAAATCTGGAAGTAAAAAGTATGCGCGACTTTCTTATATGAAATTAGACAGTTTGGGATAAATAATTGCCATTTGATTATTCAAAAAAACTGTTATTGTTTTTTTTTTTTTTCAGAATGTTAATCCGGATCTAGATTGTAAGTCGCCATGCTCGTGTCAGTGCAATCAGGAACAGAGGATCAAAGAAGGGCCGGAGAGTCGAGCAATCGATGGTGAAGAAGGACGAGAGGAAGAAGAACAAAACGAGAGGCTGCTCATCGACGTGAAGCATTCGAGAATATCCGAGCGCCGACACAGTACCAGCGAGAGTTCGCTGTCGAGGAACGAATCGGCCGGTTCCGTAAAAAGATTTGCTTCATTTGAGACCGTTCGCGAACCAACGAGTGCAACGAGGATTCTCGATGGCGGCAATTACCACCGAGCCAAAGTATCGGAATTGATTATCGACGACGAGGTTGACGAACCGGCGTTCGTTGACATTCCAACATTGGTCGCGGTATTGATCAAGCCGGACGATAATATTCAAGTCGACACGCATCAGCTCGAAGAGATCTGCGGCGACGTTGTCCCCGACGACGGAACGGACGTTGACTTTCGGGAAATCGGCCATTCCGAAGATTTGCGGGAAAGCAATATATTCCGAGATTTATTGAATAACGAAAATTCGATCGTAAAATCTTCGTCCGTAGAAGCATTCGACTCGATTCAACTCGCGCCAAAAGCCACCGTTTCGCCCGTCGAATCGTCGATCGATCCTCGTGAAAAGCCAAGATTGCGGAAACAAGACTCGATCGATGGAGATCTGTCGTCCAAGAGATCTTCGAACTTGCAGTGCTTGAAGAAATACGGTTCGATCGAGAGTCTGCCGAAGAAAAAAGAGATCGCCTGTTCGATTCAAAGATCTAACACGAATTTAGAAAAGCGTAACGGAAGCTCGGACAAGATCAAGAAGCTAAACAATATCAAAGAGGTCGAAGATCAGAAGTCGAACAAGTTCGGTGGGAATTCTTGGCGAAATTTGGGCGCTTGGGCGAGCAAGGATTTGCAACGAAAGGGAAGCAACGATTCGGACAAGAGCCTGAAGGATTCTTGTGGAGTATCGAAGCCCAAGAGTCTGCCGAGAAAGCAGAGCATCGACAGTCTCAAGAGGAAGACGAGCAAGGACAGCAGTTCGAGCAGTTCGAAGGACGAACTCTTGACTGTCGGGAGTCTTCCGATCGACAGAGCAAGCCGTAAAGGATCATTGGATCAGGAACAGATTCCCGTGAGAGCTCATACGCCTATCCAGAGAGCCAGACGCGCCGAGATAGTCGCCGCTGTCACGGAACGGCTGTACTCGAGCAAGAAGCTTTCCGAGGACGGTAACGTTGCGGGCGGTGGCACAACGGCATCAACGCCGGCCTCGGAAGTGCGCTCACCAGAGAGCAGCGACGTGAAACTCGCGTCAACGACGAGAATGCGACTTCAAGAAATATCGCGAAAAATGTTGGCTAAACGACGAAGAATCTGCGTCGATACGCAAACCGATAATCGACAGACCGTTCGAGTGAGAGATACGGCGAGCCTGACGGAAGAGCCAAAGATAACACGCAAAGATGCATCGATACTAACGGATCGTCACGAGGACTATGAAACCCTTCCGCCTATTGATTTTCGAGTTTTACGCGTAAAAGAGATGTCGACGCTGACCGATACCGATCTGCGGCAACAGGCCATCCGTTGCAAAAATGCCGGCAACGTGACCGACGACTGTCACGAAGATTATCCCGCGATCAATTCACCGAAAAACGATTCGGGTATAATGTCGGACGATACACAGAATTACGCTGAGAGCAATTTGTCGAGCGTCGAAGTTTCGGAATTGTTTGCTTACGGGGGTCGAAGGAGCGCCGAGTTGGTGGAAAATTCGACGAACACGAGAATGCCGTCGGGACTACCCAATTCGGGGTCGCAAACGAGACGAGAGGATCTTGTTGAACCAAATTGTTACTGTTACAAGACCAGATGCTGCTGTGAATCGAGACATTGTCATGGAAACAACGAACGCAATCACAGTCAGTCGTATAATCACGCGGAGAAGAACAAGATATCGATATCATTACCGGACATGGTGAGCATAACCATCGAGTCGTCGAACGGTTTGGAATCGAAGATCAAGGTGTTCGAAGGAATCGAAACGCTCGACGAACGAAATTCGTCGAGTTTTAAGGACATCGAGGTGCAAACCGACACGAAGGAGGCCCAGGAAATCGGCACGTTGACCGAAAACACACTTGGACGTGTGTGCTTCAACGATTTCTCTGCATCGGCGAAGCCGATCATCGCTCAAGCGGACGGCAAGACATTCAGAATCGAAAATATATTCCACGAGTCCCGCGGCGCTACGAGAACCACGCCGACTATCGAAATCGTTCGCGAGACTTCGGACAACGTTGTCGCGAAGAATTCTCTCATAGTCACGAATTCCATAGGTACGTCGATCATTCCGGAAACCAGAGAAAACGCAACCGGCATGGAACGAGGCAGAGGTTCGAGAACTTTACTCGGCGCAACAACCAGACGTCGATCGGCAACGAACGATGTTTTTATGAAAAATACCTGGCCAGCGCGATGGCGAAGTTGCAGTCCCAATACTGGACGGCAAGCGAGTTACGCGGGCTTCGCGTCGATCGCGGAAAGCCCTCAATCGTGTAGTATCTCAACGACGAATTTTCGTTCGGAAGACAATCATCGACATATCAATCCATCCAAGACAAAAGACCAACTCGCGTTAAACAAAACGGGATTAATCGCTGATAAACCTGGCTCACTCGGGAATGAAATTGCAAGAAGCCAACGAGAAATAAATACCTTCATCATCCGAGAAGAGGACGTTCCGGTAATCGAAACGAAAGCTCCATCGTTAACTGCAACGACAGATGGCAAGAACGGACTGGAGCAGGAAACGAATTTCTCAGACGACAGTCTCGATCCGCTCGAAGACGGCTTGAAAAATGTGCGAAAAAATGGATCCGAATCGACGTTTGCTTCCAGTGAAATCAGTGTCAATGCAACACAAATAAGAGGAGCTGACAAGATATGTCCTCCGGATGTCGTAGCGCATACCAACAAGGATGTCGCGAAGGATGAGACTTCAATATCAAATGTCTATTCCTGCGAAACTTCGGACTTCGAGGATAGTCCGCAGATTGAGTTCCCAAAAGCGAAATTGGACAGCGTGCAACCGTCGACCTTCGCGACGCCTCTGAGTGATTTCAAATTGTTGATTCTCGGCGATCCTTGTTACACGCCGAATCACACCGATGATTCGGATTTCCCCGATTATGCAAGTCAATCGTCGACGAGTACGCTGAGGGTCGACGACGACGATTGTCATTCGGGTATCGAGGTGGTCGCGGATAACGAGGGGTGCTTCGCGAAAGGGTTGCGAATGGCAACACCAAAATCGATTATGAAAAAGGCTGCAAGAAGAATCACGAATTCACGACCTACCGGCGAGGGCCAATCGGACAGTGACTCGAAATATACACAGCGTCGAAATCCTTGCAAGAAAAAAGTTCGTTTTGCCGTACCCGAAGTATTCGAGGTGACGAGCAGCGAATCGGAGATCAATGAAGATTTGTCGAGCGAGGACGAGATCCCGAACGACGATCCGCGAAATATTCTCGAAGAGTATCTCGACGAGGCGGTGGTTTTCATGCGCAACATGAACTCTATGAACGAGTACATGAGTGCGACCCGCGCGTTGGACAAATGTGCGAACAAGACTCGTAATCGTTGTCGTGAAAAGTTGAAAAGAACGAATTACATTGAATACGAGGGACGTAGGATAAGTCTCGAGGACGACACGGATGAGTATCTCAAGTCGGACGACGAGGATTTGAACTTCAACGTGAAGTCTTACGAGAAGTGTTTGAGAAGCATGGATCAATTGGAGAAGTGTCTGGAAAGAGTGAAGCGACACGACGAGATTCTTCGAGAAAATTATGGTATTGGTAACATCGGATCTACTGGGGCTAGACTCGATTTAGCGAAATTCAGTATAGATTCGAATGATTCGAGCGGGCGCAATAATCACAAAGATAAATACGACGGTTCGGTGATAAAAGAGGGCTTAAACTTCACGAACGCTCCCACCGCCGACGAAAGCATCGACGTTGAAAATAATAATTTGTCGCGTCACGAAGAGGATGACAACGATCGTGCGAGCGACGTGGACGGTGCAACGGAAAATTCGAAAAAGTCTCGATCTCGTCGAACTTCGAGATTTTCCGAAATGCGAAAGAAAAATCCAACTACGTATTCGCAATTGCGAGGCAGATACGGCAGTCACTCCGCTACTGATTCGCATGCGGCGATGAAGGATGGTACTTTGGATTTTGTTGGAACCGTCGAACGTTCTGAAAACGACGGATCGACCAGTGCCACCGATGCGGAAAATCTGCACACTCCGGACTGCTACCTCATACTACCCAAAATGAAAAGGAACGGCGGAGATCCGTCCCAAGGAATTAAAAGTTCTAATTCGCGTCCGCGCTTCTCGCTCTCCAAGTACGACTCTTCCAACGAGAGTTCGAGCTCTAACGAGGCTCTGGCGACCTTCATGGAATCGATAGACAGCGTCGCCAGGCCGAGAGATAAATTCAAGTATTCCGGCAGTCCGCGGGCAAAGTTCTTGCAATTGTTGAGCGAGAGACGACGAATCGTCGAGAATACGAGAAGTACCGGTGCTTCTTGAGACATTTCCGGGCGAGAAATTTTTCAACGTTGACGGAAGTAAATGGAAGTAAATGGCGTTCGATGAGCCACTTTATTTTTGTATCGTCTTAAAAAATTTGACGATCAACTCGGCCACAGCCCGACAAATTTCGTTGTTCACCTGAGGGAATAATGGAACACCTGAACAAAACTTTTAAGATGAATGACGATGGTTCTTTTGGTATTTTGCGTACATAATTCAAATGTGTTAGTTTAAAAACCATTCACCCGATTGAAATGTGCCATATGACAGGCAGTTTTTTTTAAGATTCTAACTCGAGTGCATAATTAATTTTACTGTTCTGATATACATTTTTGATTTACCGGTGAATTGTACATTTGGACAAAGAATATTTTTTATTCGGTAAACTGGCCGTATGCAGTTTCTTGAAGATAAATTAACTTTCGAAATTTTGATACTGTATGAACATATAAAAATATTTGTTGCACGTTAGATTTCACTCGATGAACTTTAAAATTGAGCGCGACGTCCAAGAAGCCACGTGAACGTCGGATTATGAGCAGTGAACATTTTTTACATTTTGAAAATGTTCCAAAATAGTATATTTTGTTAATATTTGGCATTCGATTCGGTGCCAAACTTGCATAAATTCTAAACAAAGATCTTACCGAACTTAATTAACCAGTCTTTGGTGGTTATACAAATAAATGTCTGTATTTTTGTAATATATTTAGCAGATCTAACTCAATAGAATTGTAACGTGACGAAAATAAGATGCACTTGCGAAGTTTACTCCTTAAATTTGTTAAATAAGTAACTACGACTCTACGGCACTGTAAATATACACGAAAATCTTAAATATTTTTTAATGTCTCGTTCGATAGTTCCAGCTATCTTGTGTATGTATTAACTGTAATAAATGTGTTTTATGTATAAAAATTTAGCGCTATAAGTTTTTTACTAAACATGATTCATATTTGAATTTGGAAGAAAATGGGAACAGAACTCGATTATTTTTTACAGCGTGCGATGGATTCGGAATCGACGTTTGACGAAATAACAACGAGGAAAAAGTCACAAAGATATCGAATATTGACCTCGTTATTGAAACGCATGTACGAGGGGTAAAAGAAATAAATTATCGTACCGAAATGAGCATCCGCTACACAATGTTTCGCGTTCATACAATTTTATATTCCAATACAACATTTTAAATTTATTCCAAGAAAAAATTACTTCGTAACCGCCGCATATTTACTCATGCATTGTAATTTTTTCGATAGTACCATTACAGTATTACGAATTTGACACCGATATTACTTTTGCAAATTCTAACTCTCAGACAATTGGCGAACAATCGTTATATTCTAATATAATAATAATCAATTGGACGCGACTAGTTACGATATAAAAGCGAATGAGGTCAACGGACACGCGGCTAACTTACATTAACGAAATTTTAACTTATCAGCGACTCGTAATAACCAAAGTAACGCATTCTTATCATTTCTTTTATCAGTCGTGTCGTGTGTAGACATTATGCGAAAACTCGGACGCCCATGCTGCGCAATCGTTTTTACTGAATTTTCCAAATATTTTGCAGTTTGGTGAGAAAAAAATGCTACTGCTACCGGAGCTTGTATCAGCGAGAAGGGCAAATACGATGACCCAGGTCGTTGAGCACGTCCTAAGCGCATTCGCGTTTTTCCAATCTCCATTTAATGAAAATTTCGCTTCCTATCTCGCGGTGGTGTGAAAGTTTCAACTCCAATGTTTAAATCGAATCTCCGCTCGTGGGTGTGGAAGAGAAATCTGGGAAAATCTGGAATATCGGCGACTCAGCGGAAATATTAAATAACGAGAGCGGCTCGACGCGCTACTTTACAAACCCATCGAGGAACAATAGAATGAAAGCGTTGTGACGGCTTCACTTGGATTCATCGATTAAACATTAATCCGAGCGTTACCGTCGAGCGTACTTGAAAATTTTACCAAACGGACAAACGTGATTGATATACGCTTTTGATGATAATTATTAGTAATAATAGTGATTATTATTGATAATAAATAATTAATTGATAAAAATTGTTGATATTATTTATTTTATTTTGATTTATACCCATGCGAAACAGAACGGCAAATAATAATAACAAAAATTATTATTAATATTATTATTATTATACAAATTATTATTATTATTTTCCGTTCGGTATCGGATGGGTAAAAGTGGATACCGATTTGTCTCTTTTATAGTCAAGAACTTAATCTTGAGTTATATATATCACCATTCTGTATTACATAGTAGTACTATTTCGTTGCTACACATCCGTGCGCGCGGAGAGGTGGGAGTTACGTCTTCTTGACCTTTCACCCAGTGAAAGGTCGTTCGGATTCAACGGATGCCCCTTTTTTTTAAGCGTTCGCGATGGTATCACGAAAGGCTAGATACTCGTATCTGGGGCTGTTCGGATAAGCAGATCGTGATTCACACGAAAACTCTCAAAATCGTCTGTCGAGCCGCAGTTAGCCGTAAACATTTGTATAGATAGGACCACGAGAAGCGCGATTCGCGGCACATTCATGGACACGGAGCGTCTGGTAAGTCAGTGATCGGCGATAGCCCCGCTCTTTGTTTCCCAACGCGAACCCGACGTGCAAAGTTCAATTTTCCTCGGTTTACATAACAAACTTGTTGCAATTTATTTATCGCACCGAAAGTAAGCGGTGATCGTGCAATTTTTCCAACACCGAGATTCGCCGATAACTCCAACGGATCGTAAAAACGGTCAACGCCAATGACCCGGTCTCCGAGACCGATTAAAATCAAATAGCATCCGACAATCGTGAAGAATGCTCGCGCAATGAGAACAAACTAAAATGACACCATTTCCATGCGATGCGTTTCCGCAAATAATAAAAGTTCGAGGGTCGACGAGATAGAGAATCGAGCGATAACCCATTGCGGCTATTTAGCGAGTAGCCCAAGTTCAATGCGCAAAATGCTGCACAACATTGCGCAGCCATACGTCGATTGAACCGGGTGCATCTTTTCGTCGTGTATCGTCATTGAAAAGAGTGCTTTCAGCAACAAGTAGAGCTTAAACGACCAGTATATTTGAAAATTTTGAATCGTCATGAGCGACAGAAGTAAAAGGCGATGTTTGCCGGATCAAGCCGAGGCGCGAAAGAATCATCGCGGTAACGGGCCTGCAAGGAAAACGCGGAGCAATCATACACCGAGCGTAATTTTCGGCGAAGTAATTTATCAGTGGCGCTCATAGTGTATCTCACTAGAAAATAAATTTTTTAATATTTTAATGTGTAAGGATTCGAAAAAAATGTGTTTTCACATGAAATATTTTCTCTAACTTCTCATGTATTCAATCTGTCGATTGATTAAAATTTATAGCTTTTTTTCAATAACGATTCCATGATATTTTTTCTATGAATTTAACTCTCAACGGCGATTATTTCGGTTTAAAATTTTCTTAACGATTTTCGCAAAAAATCGCAAAGTCTTTAGACATTATAATATAAGAAAACTCGCGTTCCCCTGACGATTCTTGTTCAGTGTTAATTCTAAATAATCTTGGGTCTAAGGAAAACGAATTGATCGACCGATTCTGCATCGAGAGTCAGCCCCAACTGCTAACATTCGAGGATGTCAGCTCCGCGGCGTTCAAGATCAAATGTGGCGTCATCAACACACCATGCGTGGTAAGTAACGATGTGATCTTTATTAAAAAAATTGAATTTTTTTTCGTATAAAACTGTTTATTACAACGCTATACGTAAACTTATTTTTTTATAAAATTACATTTTTTTATAATTAACATTTTTTTTGTTATAAATAAACATTTCTTCAATAAATTTTACGAAATTTGAATAATAAGTGAGACGTATCGACGAAAATTCGTAACTTTTTTTTCAGCGTTCGCGCCTGTCGACGGGGGTCGATCTCTTTCTGAAGAAGGATTTTCTTCAGATAACCGGTAGCTTCAAAGAGCGCGGTGCACGCTATGCCCTGTTGATGCTGTCCGAGGACAGCAAGCAGCGCGGAGTTATTTCCGCCTCTCTCGGTAATCACGCGCTCGCGTTGTGCTATCACGGATCAACGTTGGGCATCGCCGTGACTGTGGTGATGCCGATTGTTGCGCCGATAATGAAGATAGCTTCGTGCCGTCAGTACGGCGCTGAGGTCATAGTCGAGGGTGCGAACATGGCAGAGGCAAAGCAAATCGCTCTAATGAAAGCCAAAGAAAATGGTCTGACCTACATAAACGGGTGAGTGTCCCATCAGAAGCGCGATTTGCAGCTTGAAATTCCGAGCACATTTGTTTCTCGAGTGGAAATGCACTTAACGCTGCGCTACCGAGTCCCATTGTTTCGCTTGTGGCCGTTTTTGTGTTAAAGCACCGGTAGGTCAAGTACGAAAGCACCATCTCGTCATGTACAAAAGCAGAATATTGGTCTCTAAACCGTCTCTCTCGCGATCCTAGAATTATTTGACTCTCTAATTTTTTGACTCTCTTTCACCGCGGCACGGATGAAAAAATACATTTGCTTATGCTCAATGCTTTTTTACCGTTCTTTACCAACATCATTTCTAATATAAAACATGTTTTGCGATCCGATGCTGCGAATCCGTGAGAATTAGAAAAAGTCGAATGAAAATTATGAGAACAAGAATGATAACGAATACCTGTACTTTGGGAAAAGATCGCATTTTCTGTGGCAATTTTTTTAAGAACAGATTAGCGACTGAAAACAGATGTTGATTCTATCGAACTTTCAGTTACGATCATCCGGATATAATGGCAGGACAAGGAACTTTGGGTCTGGAGATTGTCGAACAGGTGCCGGACATCGACGCGGTGGTTGTGCCCGTTGGAGGCGGTGGGCTCGTCGCCGGAGTGGCCACAGCGATAAAAACGCTGCATCCTCGCGTGAAAATAATTGTTCGTTTTCTTTTGCCATTTTTCCTTCAATACGAAAATTGCGAGACGATGAGGATGCTCCCATTGTTTATTGAAACAATTAGCTCCGTACAAAGACGTCGAAATTCTCAGTAATTGAAAACCCTTCGAACGGCTTGACTCTCTATACGACCATAAGTTGATCGATGAGCTCGTCAAACGAACGAAACTTTTTTCAGGGAGTCGAGTCCGAGCGATGTCCAAGTTTCTCGGTTGCCCGAGAGGCGGGTAAACCGACTTTCGTGCCGATAGACTCGACTCTTGCGGATGGTCTCGCCGTTCCAATGGTAGGATACAATGCTTTCGCGACTGCGAATCCATTGATCGACAAGCTAGTCGTCGTCAGTGAGGAATGGATAGCCAGAGCGATACTGAAACTAGTGGAAACTGAGAAGTGCATTGTCGAGGGCGCCGGAGCGACCGGATTAGCGGCTATTCTCGCCGGACAACTCGACGAGCTCAAAGGAAGAAGGTTTGTTAATTTTCTTTGTTTTACCGTCAGAAATGTATTCATCCTTTTCTTTCGCATGGAATTTATTTGAATTTTTGAATTTCTGTATAACATTTGTAATTGGCAGTTTTTTGATTGTTCGTATCGAATCGAGCCGATATGTTGGAAAAATATAATTCCCTCAAGTCCCTTTGCCGCACACAGCGAGAGCTTTCGAGTAACGCTGTCCGATACATATAAATTTGCATACCCGAGATACCGGAACGCCCGGACCTCTTATATAACACTTAGCGACAAATGTATCGATCGGTCTTAACTCCAATCTCTGTACCTCACAGTGTCAATTAGGGACCCTCTATTATCGTACGGATTAACTCGTAAGATACGCGGATTATAACTGGCACAACGCTGTTTGCCTGCAGCAAACCACGCAGCGTTTCCTTCGGAAAGCGTCGATTTATGTTCCAGATTTTCGTACTTAATTGTATTGTATATCTTTTATAAAAAATCAGTTTCAACATTGCATCAGCAGCTCGTAATATTCAGAATTGGCTATGATTTTCAAACGAAGCTCAATGAATCAATTTTTTAAAATTCGTTTTAATAAAAAATTTAATTTAAATGAAGAATCGTTTATTGCGGGAAAATATATTAGAAATCTAAAGACTCGCTGAAACGAATGCCGAGACGAGAAGTCGAATATTTCCAGAAATCGGTGTTTTATTCAGGGCGTTTCTAAACTAAAGGTGTTTTAATTTTCAGAGTTGTGCTGTTGCTCTGCGGCGGAAATATAGACACCACGGTATTGGGCAGGTGTCTCGAGCGGGGTTTGGCGGCGGAAGGACGTCTCCACAAGTTCACGGTGACCGTGTCCGATCGTCCCGGCGGTATCGCCGAATTGTGCAAATTATTGGCGTCGATCGGTGTCTCGATAAAGGACATAATGCACGAACGCGCGTGGATAATGTCCGACGTATTCTCCGTCAACGTTAAAGTCGTTTGCGAAACCCGAGACTTGGAACACGCGATTACGCTGAAAGAGATGTTGAAGAAGAATTACGGCAGCGTCGATTTCGGTCATGACAACAATCATTCCAGTGCCAATGGTTCCGCGTCATACATATCGGCGGTTCAATGAAAGCTTTCGCAGGCGGATCGATCGATTTTGAACGCGTTACGATTATTCTGTTTCTCAACTGCCTTCCCCCGTTACAGGACTTTAATGATATAACGCCGTACGAACGGTGACCTTGAAAAACTAAGCGGCCGAATTACGACACGAAAGTGAAACGATGATTGGAAAGAGCGACGTTGGACCAGATACTTGCGAACGTTGTTTATGTATCTTAACAATTCCAGTCGTCAAGTTATTCATTATAACGATTGGAATGCGAATGAGAAACAATTTTCGATAGTTTGTATTACTCGGCGTTGCATTTAAATCGAATAAGTTCCTCCGCGGTAATTGACGCTTTCCGGGTGAGTGTGGCTGCTCGTCTGGCGCCTCATTAGAATACGCTCCAGCGTTTTCCAGTCGCAAATCCGACGAATTGCGCAGTCATCGATTTTTCGGGACTCCGAATTTCGGATAAGCTTAGGATAGCGCAAAATAGGCAAAAAAAACTATATATACTCGATTGTGTTTCATTTTCAGTATAGGTGTATAGATAATATAGAACCTATTTATGATAAATTCAATATATTACCGTTAAAAATGATATATTGCCGGATATAATTAAAATTCCTGCAAATATATGTTATGAAGATACAAAAAAATTATAGAATGAATGAATTAATTGTACAAAACGTTGAAATGAATATATTTTTGATATATTTAGGTTGCATATATTTTTTTCTTTATATGATAAGATCGGCGAGGATGAAATAAATTTGTCGAACCTCCGTTACGGCGCTTGTTGCAATAGGTCGATACCGAAAAATCGTCCGTTCTCACCGAGACATTCAATTAAACGAGGGTTTTGGTGTCTTTGTCGGCTACGCGAGTTGCGCGATACTTAATGATTTCGGTCACGTTGGTGAACCCTCCGAACCCTTCCCGCTAGATGTTTCCAATACTCTGAACGTTTCTTGCTCTCGTTGCAACGTGAGATTTTGCAGCATCGCTCCGTATAGCCGGAAGCTCATAGCCCACGCGATTCTACACCTTCCTATTGCTGAACTACTGAGCTTTCTCTGTACACCTAATTTTTCCCGTGTAATCGCCTCGCGTTCGAATGTCGACAAAGAGAAAACGCGAAATAAATCGCCCAGCGTCACCGCTAATCTCGAGAAATTCTAAGCTTATATACGGTCCTTCGGACAAACATTTATACAGGTGATAAAATAAAAACCCTTCGACAATATTACAAAAAAATAATGTCAACTAGGATCAAACTACTCAGAAACGTCCCGCGACAAACATTTTATCATTTACATTAAAAAACTCGAGTACATTCTGTTAATCCATAATAAAATAACGAAAAGTTTGAAGTTTGCTCAGATAAGATAATGTTGGAATGAGGGATAAAAAAAAAAAAAATAGCATTCACTCTTACAAGCTGCGCACGTAGTACAGCGACGCGGGAAAACGGAAGGCTCGGTGTTATTTATTTACGCCATTTGTCCCGACGGTCGGAAAGCAGCGGGTGAGAACACTTTACCGGTGCTGATGCTGTAGCTTCGAATGCGATGAGAGGAGAAAGGACGGGGGAGAGTGGGAGATTAAAGCGTTGCGCGCTCACGCGAAAGAGTCTAAAGTCTTCTCGTAGATTGAGCAGCCTTTAATTACGGATTAGTCGGTAGCGAAACGAAGAGAGAATTAAAGAGAATGGGAAGCGCGAGAGAGAGAAAGAGACTCGGAGACAGAGGAAGGGAAAAGAGTGACGAGGATCAACAAATATTTTTCCACGAAGTGTCGAGTTGTCTAGCAAGCGTGGTTGTTTCGCGTCGTTGTCGGTGGAAAGCACGTTTTTGAGCTTAACGCCGCTTCGCTCGTGCTTATACTTTCGCAACGGCAATACTCGGACAACGAATATATATATTCCGCGCGAAAGTGCGCTTGGATAAAATTAGAGAAGTCACTTTTCACGAGAGGAAGAAACGCTTCGTCGCCCTTGACGTTTGCGGCTTAACGGTTTAATTTTAATGCCGCGCTCAAAACGACACCATCGCCACCAAACTCTCATTTTCAACTCTCTCACTTGCTTTGCCGTCGACGCAGTTATCGCGATCGCTAACTGATACGGGAACGTGAGTAATCGGCTCTCGCGGTATGTTTGTTATTCCTCTTGCGCGACCGGCTCGTTTAAATCCCATAAACCGCGCGTCTTTCTCATTATTTAAAAACAGCCCGCGTGATAACGTAATATCAACATTGCTCGTTCTTGAGTAATGTCATAATAAATTCGCGTATTTGCAATCAAGCACTCCGATAGGTATGACAGCGGACGTACTTAATTCCACTTGAAGAAATCTGTTAATTCTTCGGTGCATTCATTAAGGATTTAGCGCAGACTGGATGTGCGAGGAACTATAGAGGGGAGAGCGAGACAAAATTAGCACATGGAAATAGAAGCTTTGAATAAAAAATTACACGAGAATAAAAACAATTTCTTCTGATATTGGAACAAATACTGAGAATTTTGTCTCGTTAACCTTTGTCGATATTCCACAAATTTTATGTAGCATTTATTTTTTAAACTCAACAATCTTCCTTTTTTTTCCTTCCCCATTTTGCATTACTCTCGCGGTTTCAAACGATGGATGAAGCTCACATGGCATTTCAATGGTTAGCGATCCACCTCGCTTTTCAAATGAAATCATACCAAATTTTAATGATTCAATTCGTAGTTCCAAAAAATCTACCAGAAAAAAAAAGTTTAACAACACACCGCGACTATCCCTTTGATGCTCGGTAACTCGACGCTTGTTCCTCTCACGGGCACTGGCGCATTCAGCAAAGCACTTTCCTCCTACCGTTTGCGGGTTTTGCTACGAATTTCCTTAATCCAACTTTCAACGTTTTGTACCGTGAAAAAAATAAACGATGCAAGCAGCACAGCATATTTCGGCGTGCGCATGAAATATAAAATGGAAATAGTATTGCGATTTAATCTCCCTGTTGTTCACAATGTTTTTCAGGCACATTCTCAGATGAAGTCATGCGATTTTTTCGCGAGCGCCGATGATAGCTAGCCGAGTCTCTATTTTTTTCTCTCTCGCTCTCGCGCTCTCCTGAGCACCATGAATTTACAGCATTTAATATCGGCAAAATGAAGTACGAGCTCCGCAGGAAGAGGCAAAGGACCATTTTGCGGCATCGATAAATCCCTTTTATTGCCATAGCTCTCGTGTATGGCGGGGTGGTCCGGGACTCACCGTGTGGTTACATAGTTGGGTGGCGTACATACACATATAACCCGAATGCTGCTGCTTCTGATTCTGCTATGTTACCGGGAGTTATTCACGCACTTTATTCCATGCCGATGTCCCGTTTCGTTCTTGGGGGCCACTTCTGCGTTCTCCCCCGCCCCTTCGTTTAATGTCTCGTAACGGCGTGTAAAACACTGGTGTATAAACTAAATACTTCAAGCGACCCACTTCGGTGTCGTCGTTTCTCCGCAGGTGTTGGCCAGGCTTTGCCACGAATTAAAATCGCTTATACCGCGCGTCCCCTTGGACAAAAACGAAAAAAGCTTACTCGGCGCGGCGAACTCTCGCGCGGGGAACATAATAAAAATCTTGCTCGGCTCGGCTAGCCGATTGTTCTATTTGTACCGGGTCACCTACGCTAAGCAATATATGCATTCGGACGTTACAATCTATGGTCATTTATCTTTTCCTCACTTGTCCTCCTGGTCTAAATTTAATAACTTTCAAATGTTTCATAAATTTGATGAATGTGCTATATCATACATTTTCTGAAAATGCAAATATTTTGTCAATTTCGTAGAATTATACATATTTTTGAAATTTTTATACATGCTGCAATGATGCTGAAACTTTGTCGAAACAGCCAACAATATCGTTGATATCCAATGAGATCAGCGAGTTCTGGAGATGAATGGTCGAAAGCGTTTTTCGCAACGCGGAATTTTCATTATCACTCGCTTTGTACCAAAGGCGAGGTAGCGAGACACATACGCGTCTCGTAAAAAGTGGATAACGACCGTTCCTCTAGGAGGACAGTCGTTGGAACCTTAAGGTCCGCAACGGTTTTCGAAGAAGAGACCGGCTGTGTTCCTGCAGTACTTGCGCGTTTATCCTCGTTCTTCGCCTTTGGTTGGGACCGAGAGCTCCCGCGCAGGCCCCTCGCTCGACTTCCCGCGGGGCGTTAATGATCGCGCGTAAAACAGACGATAAAATTCCGCGCGTTTGAGCTTCGGTAGTGAGCGCCTCCACCTTTTGCCGGTGCCGCGTTCGCGTAACTCCTCGACAGAGTTTCCGCCTATGCGCGACGTCTCGAGCTATTACTCGTACTCGCGACTTAATGAACGTCTCTCCTCTGACCGGCGAGTCGTCCCGGATCCGTCGTCGAGTCATTTACTCCTCGAGCAAAAAAATCGCCGGACGTAACGCTTGCTTCTGCGACCCTGCGAGATGTTTGGGCACTAAGGCGAAAACCTCGGAAAACTTTCTTACACATTTTTCGACAATAGCTACTTGCAAAAACTGGTTGAAATCAAGGTCGTAACTTAAGCTTCACACCGAAAATCATATAAATATAAATGAAAGAATATAATATCATAATATATACTTTCAATTGTGAAATAATAATACTATTCGAATATATATAGTATATAATATTAATAATAATTATATTATGAACAATAATAATTTATAATCAATTCATTAAATCTTTAATGTATAATTTATATTACTATTTATACACTGAAATGCAAATAGTAATAAATATAAATATTTTTCAATTGCCGTACAGGTGGGCGCTGAGAAATAGATATTCCCCAGCAACATCACCAT
Source organism: Ischnus inquisitorius (assembly GCA_963924025.1). Classification (NCBI taxonomy): domain Eukaryota; kingdom Metazoa; phylum Arthropoda; class Insecta; order Hymenoptera; family Ichneumonidae; genus Ischnus; species Ischnus inquisitorius. The sequence continues at coordinate 15,287,454 of OZ001243.1, read as the reverse complement.
TTATCGCAAGGTTTATCGAGTACGTAACTTGGTACATTATGGCTCACGCGAGCTATGCAAAATATTCATTGCAATTGTCGACGCGATTACCAAAAAGGTAGTTATCGGTTTTATGCTCACCGGAATTTCTAGACGCTACCTTCTCTGGCCCGACAACGCTGACCCGACGTTCGTCCAGATAGATTGAACAATTTAGAGTTCCACACTGGCGATGGTACATCATCGGTCCAGATACTAACACCGTCAGTCAGGTGAGTGCCGTTATTTATGAAAAAATCGATGCGAAGCACCGGAGCATATTTTAAAGAGGGCCCCGTATCCCAATCGGGAAGGGTCCATAAAGTAGTTCGCGAAAGGCGATCGAAGCCCGGTCCGAGCGTAGCAATGTCGATGCAGACGCGTCTACCTATGTATAGGTACGTATATGCACCGGCGGTAACTTAGCCCTATGATTGACGGTTTCCCCATCCGGTTTTCCGGGTAGGACTGATATATATCGTTACTCGCGGGAAGTCCCCCCCGGCATGGTCGAGAAATTATAGGCTCCCCCCTCCCCCTTAAATCATTTTTGCTCGAACCATCAACCGAAAAACCTCATCGTCGCGCACCAAAATTCTTCATCTTGTTGCTTGCTGAAGAAAAATATGTGTGATCGTGTCGTTTAGCACAATTTTGCATGAATGTGAAAATTACGATAATAAGAAGAAAAAAAATTGATTTCTTAGGGGTTGGAGTCTATTTTGTTGGATTAACCGGTCAGAAAATATCGATGAAAATTTGCACGCCACAACCCCTTTGAGGATTACACTTGCGAAGAGATTGCGGGGCCTCAATAGCGTCATCGTCTACTAGATTTCGTAATATCCGAGGTAGCTATTACGTGCTAGTCGGCAAGCTTGCTCCATGCTGAGACACAGCCGACAGCGACGAAGGAATACGAGGAATCGCCTCTCCGTTTTCCCGTCTCGCGCACTTATTCAATTACTAACGAGTGCAAACTAGACGGGAGTGCCGGGTGCGCACGCGACCAACGAAACTCGAGACCAGTGCCTCGTAAAAGAGCTTGTCACGCGTGCATTTTTAACGAGGTTCGCGCTCCGTTCTCACTCCGTTCAATCCCCGACCGACGTATCGGACCCGGCGACATCGGTATCCGCGGCAACGTTAGCGATCGTCGTCTCCTGAGATCTCCCCGGTCACCGAGCTGCGCTATGACCATCGCAATATCACGACTTCGTAATAGAACTGACGACTCTGTTGCTTGGTCAGGGCCACGGAAATTCAGCATAGTGTTTACCGCGGGTGCGTGAAATAAACTGACGTGCGTGATAAACGTGTTTTAAAGAAACTGTTTAACAAATCATTCGGTATCCTAGCTTTTATTTTGGCAGAAGATAATTCGTCGATTGGTGATTCGACAAGGTGCGTTCACTCGACTATTCAAATGCTCCCAAATCACGTACCATTCCATTCTGTTTAAAGGACCACAAGAGCGCATTTTTTCGGAAGATATTTCGAAAGAAAAAGAATATTGTTTGAGTGCAATTTGATGTTTTTTTTTTCCATTCTCGAAAATTTCAGAATTACTACTTCGCGGAGATACGAAGTAACGTGACAAATCCTATTGAAGCCGGCTTGCGCAGTCTACAGGGAGAATATTGTATCGTTCGGAAGTGGTATACCTTTGTCAAATTATTCTATCTCGGCAGTGCCTGATATAGAATAGGTACACCGTGCGGACTCTGGGGTATTCCACGGTGTAGCGTAGTGCATCCAGAGCCGCCAGACCGGCATTGAAAGCAATCCGTGGTTAAGAGGGAGCTCCTCGAATCCGCAATGTGACAGCTTTTGCATTTATGCGGAGACGAGTAGCTGTGCGAGTAGCCATGTGGCTGTCCCACGGGAGATTTCTGGATCGGGAAATGCACAACCGCGCACCGCTCGCACCCAGCACGCTGCACCCCCCCTCTGTCCCGATACCGCAAGGAGCCTTCGTACAGCGATACCATTCCATCTTCGTATGCCGGCGTACCGCTGGTAGATACTATACGCAAGAGGCGAGTGAGGAGAGAGCGACGTACTCCCATCACGTAGTAACTACCACAATAAATATGTATCAACTGTACCAACCCACTAGACAGCTTACAGGGGAAACTAAGAACTGCACGTACGAAAATTATCATAAATAGTTCATTTTTAGATAAATAAAATATAATAGAGCTACCGACTATCGGCGGGCGCAGCGAGGAATCCGAACGCCTTATAAGTTCTCCATCCTCCACGGGTGAGAGCGCGTCTTATATTCTTTCGTTTCGTACGTGGTATAGATTTTGATTGTCATTGGATTATTTTCGAACTTCGCTCGAAGGAGTTTTCTCGATGATAACGTGAACCGAATTGAATGGTTGGCGAGCTAGCGCTAACGGCACATGGAAAGCTTATTCGTTCCTTCTGCAATCTCGGGGTATTAATTGGATTTTATGTACAAATAGTTTTTTGAGTACTTTCAAGTACGTGACTGCTTTTCTTGATACTTCTGTGAATCTATCGGTTCGCTTGTTTTCGAAAATGACCGAATGTGCGTGGATTCGGAACCGACCAAGTTCGCTTGACGTTGGAGTACGAAAAAAAAATGACGCGGTGCAGAAAGTTTTTCGGGCAAGGATGCAATGTCGCTCAAATGGCTACAACGACAAAGAGCCAGATATGAAGCAGCTCAAGTGTCTAGTCTTGTACCCGGTGACTCGAGGCACTCATCGTTGTCGTAAACGAGGGCGTGCTACACATGGTATCCGCCCCTGCAGCATTTGGCAACAAGCTGCAACCGGTGCGCGGCTGTTGTCGCTGCGTTTATTCCGTGTGGAATGCACAACCGTGTCCACGAATGAATCGGCCCACTTGCCACGATGACAGAACGTTTAGTAAATTCACCGAGCCATAATTGTATGCGAGAGACCGTCATCAAAGGGGGCGAAGAGTTGAGAGCAAAGTAGCTAACTGTGTCAACGAATTCGCAGTATCAACGGGCGGGCATCGGGGGAGCAAAGTAGACAGCGTTAAGTCTTACGAATCGGTCTCTCAACTGTACGCGCTACTACCTCAGCTATTACTCATTGTTATTCAAGGATGTTAAAGGCTTCAGCCGTCAAAGGGAGCGCGTGTGCGAATACGCGCCGGGAACTTTGCAGAAATGCTTATTAACAGCTATGGCTTTGAGAAACACATAGCTCGTCATATCCGCCGTGGCTCATATAGCGCTGACAGATAGCTCCAGTGAGCCAACAAATCCGAGACGAAAGTCATCAAAGAAATGGACCAACGCGTCTTACCCGCGGGGCTCGAGGGAGGGAAACGCACTCGGCGATGAATTGGTTGTCGGGGCTCGATCTTTCTCCTGGGGGGGAATCATCTGTCGCGGTTACGAAAACCGACACAAAGTTGTACGAAAGCTCGGGCGGATAGAACGCTCAAGGATAAGTAGAAAAAGTTCCCCGTCTCTCTCTCTCTCGGTCGTTGGACTTTATCATATAGCCGTTATTATTATCCGCACTGGTAGAAACTACCAGCGGTACGTTTCGTCATCCGGCCCGACGGGGATCCACGGTTTAACGAACCCACCGCGACCGCCGCGCGACCATAACCATTATTATTGCTACTACTGCAACGCTACTTCGCTCTGCTCGGCAAGACCCGGCCCGAACCGAAACGCATTCGAGCGACATTGCGGAGCCCCAGCGAGTGCGCCGGATGCGACTGTCACACGGCCGAGCTCGTGCATCATCTTCCAGTGACTTTCCAGCGCTGGCGTGAGGCGAGCAGCGGTTATAGAGGGACCGACGGAACCTCAGGTCCGACCGTTCTCCCTTCTCGCCTCGGGCACATATTACCCGACCGATGTGTTCCACCCGCTAGTTCATATACCTTCGAGCCATCGGCCTCCAACCCCTACTGATGCCCCACCCAACGTCGGTCCTTCGTTCAACCGCGCGCACGGTTATTAATCCTCCGTTTCGCCGACTCGATGTATTTTCATTCGCCGCGCTGCTGCGCAACGGCTAAACCGGAATTTGTTCGACGTTAATTTATATACGCTCGTTGATCCAAGCGGAATGACGCTCTTGGGTTCGATCGAACTGACGATGCCGACGACTAACCGTATCGAATGGACATACGCGCTGTTCTCACTCACTCCGATGTGAATTTATTCGGTGCTCTTGTTACTGTTACTATTCCTCGGACATCACGAGCTTAGCAATCATTGCTGATCTAATGAAAAAGTTTTATGCATTCAGAAAAATATGTATATCGCACGCGACCTTCAATGGAATGACCTATTCCGGTTTGTTACCGAAAGATCACGAAGCTCATCAAGAAGAAAGATCACTCATACGAGGGTAATGGACATATTCTGAAAGATATTAACTTAAGCTTGTGAGACACAAGAAGAAGCATCAGACGCCGCTGTTACTACACTTCTGTCGTCGTAGCCGAGCCGCGACGACTAATTACGCGGAGTTTGTATTAATGCGGGTGTTAGCATTCCGGTGGGCGCGCCTAGCTTTGCAGGCTCCTCAGTGCTCAGGCACTCCACCGATGGTACGGCGCGCGTTGTTACGTTCCGACGTCGCCACAAGCCTGAAGCTGGTATGAAACTGGTATGTGCGTACGTTACGAGCCACTGCGTCACCCTGTTGCTACCACTACTAGCGCTCTACGTTTCTACGCGTGTATGCATATTATCTCCATAGCGAGGGCCTGGCGAACGGGACGTGGTGCGACGTCTCAGCCTTCCACCATCCGTCGACATTCCCCTCCCACCGCGTGGATGTCACAGTTAGGCACCGGGTGGATTTAAGCGCCCTTGTACGAATGTACCCCACGGGCGTACACGTCCGAGAGTTGTTGCCTCGTCCGCGGGGCCGTTGTCGACGACAACTCTCGGGTCACTACTAACGATAGAAGTCGCGGAATGCGTTAGTTATTTCAGGTACGTCTTCGCGATTACATCGGGGCCGGCAGACTCAGTTCTCAATGAGTTTTGCATGCAGATCGTTCGAAGGCAAAGTTCCGCGGCCATATAATTGCGCGAAAGTTTTGAAACATTCGCATCTCGGGATTGTCGTCTCAAACGTTTTGGGCAAATTAATCGTAAACCGGATGGAAACTTGAAATTGTAGTTCAGGCGTTAACGCTAACGAATTTGGAACTAATTGTCATTGTAATCGTATTGAAAAGATCGAGATCGATTGTATACGGATTTTTCATCTAAACTCGCAATCCGATTTATTTAGCTTGAATTTACTGTCACAAAAGTACACACTAAATTTAGCGAAAAATAGCCAAACTCATTTTTGGGTAAAAGAATCAGTCGTAAATATACGCTATTTGAGTCGTTTATCGTGCCATCATCGAACTTGGATAACATACATCTACGGCGAATTTATTCGCAAGTTTGTACTCCGATAATGGTGTCCTCGAAAAGTTTCGAGATTGCGGCGTGGTCGCCGAGAGCGAGAGATCTATAACCACGAAAATGTCGTGGATATATTTTCTATTATCCCTTATCCGCAAGCTACATATAACGCGCCGTACCGACACATTGTTTCAGGGTTTAAACTTGAAAACAAAAACAAAAAAAACAAAACGAAATAAGTTCAAAAGGAAGAAAAACGGCAACAGGCCGGTAGCAAAAGGAGAATAAAGACAATCGAGGGAGGATAAGTATGTGCTTTTAACGAGCAAACTTTCCAAAATAAATTTTGCGAATCAGCACAACGCTTCTGTCGTGTAGTGAAATCAATAGGTATGCGTGTGTCTCTGTGTGAATTTATCTGCTTCCGTCTGCCCTCGTGTGTACGTGAGCACGCTTTTCGTGCCACAGATTTGCAGAAGCGTTTCACTGTACAATCGTAAAGCGCACGTACGACCGGGTCACCGGAGCTGCATCAGCTTCTGCAGGTGCCGATAAACCGGGACAATCTTTTGTACGGGACACGCCGGATACTTCTTAATGGTCCCGAAGCTGTCGCGAGTTTTTAAATTGCCACGCGAAACAAGCGTGACGATGAAAGCTCCGCTGGTGGCGCAAAAAGCGAAAGAACGAGCACGAGCTTTGAAAGAAAAGAAACGATTTCACCTCACACGGTGTGTTTCGTGATTCTCATCGTTGAGAGCAGTGATGACGTTTAACGGCGAGTTTTTAGAGTTTTGTGGTAAAAATAAAAGTCTAAATCCATCGTATGGGTTAATTGACTTGGATCGATCGACGAGAATTGCTTTTTTCGAAGGGACAAATTTTAAAAAAATAGAAAATTTCATTTAAGATTGCTTCGAGACATTTGAAATGGTTTCGCAACGCGGCGACAGGTATTTTCAAGAAATTTCTACAATTTCCGATGAAAATATTTTTTTTTTCCTCATAAATTTAGTCGCATGCATCTTCTAAAAATGCGAAGTAGAAACATCTGGGCGACGAGGCCGTTACAAACGTCTTTGCGCGGCCAGCAATATACTTGTCACTGTACAGATATACTGTTTGCAGTGAGGAAGGGTGCTAGACCTTAATTCTTCGGCGATGACTTTAACGATCTCGAGAGGATAAACACGTACGGCGCCCGAGCGGCTGTACCAGTAACGTACATAGGTACCTTAAGTCGCGCGTACTTTCCGGGGGGTTTATACCGCCCTTCGTGGACCACGTCCAACATCTATAATTCATGTAATCAATTGGTAGACTGGACGATAACTTAACTTCGTGATGCCGTTTTACGATCGGTACTTCCGTGCAAGGACATCGAGCGTGGAAGTTGTATTGCGATTTCTGTGCTCCACTCTCGTTCTCCACTCTCCACTCTCTGGAACGAATAAATAGATCTCCGTTGAATTGACAAGCTATATTTACAAATTATTTTCATATCATTCAAATAAAACGACAGATGACTTGGCTATCTGTTACGGAACAATCGTTCAGTTCACCTCGAGAAGTACAAGCGCGTACGAGAGATAGATGGATGGTGTTACCCATTAACGGACCGAGCTAAGCCTGCGAGCAACATTTCACCGACAGCCATGTGTTTCGTCGGCTAATATGGCTTAGTCGACTAAATTTCTGCCGGTTAAATGGGACACGAGATATACCGGTTTCGTGAATAAGAACGTCGTTCGCGCAATCCACGTCGCGGATCACAATGTAGTGGGTGAGCTTAATTTCCGCGGGAGAATTATGCTTGTGTGCGTTGGACTTTTTGCCGGTTCTTAGTGCGACGAAGTCGTAGATTTTTAGACATCAAGAGAATAATTATGGATGCAATTTTTAATCGCTATATTACATCATTGGTTACATAGTGATCATATTTATTATTAATATTGCGCCTCAATAGACATCGTTCGTACATATTGATTTCTTTATTTTACTCCAATTCAAATTTGAAATAATCCAATTGAAGGCATTTGCCTGCATCGCACCTTTTTCAAATTTTAGGTGGTGAGGATAATTTTGGCTGATTGACTAAATTATATTGGACTAAGCAGATTGACGTATCATATACGTTGGGTCATTAGTAGAGGTATCGAGTTCGATCAGAATTATAAACGTACATTATCTCAGTCGAAGAAAACCATAAGAGGACTGAAACGCAGTAGGTAGCGCCTGTGCAAGGGAAGAAAATAGAAATGTAAATCCCGTCGGTCTACACGTTAGTATCTATCGGAAAGAAATCGGGAGAATGCAAATTGACGAGCGGCACTCGAAGCGAGTGGCATAAAAAGTATATACAAAGTGAGGTCGGATGGCCGATGTGCAAGGAGAACTGAGTAGTGAAGCTATATATACAATATGCAATACATGTATATGCACGCGTATAGGCCATAGTGTACTGTTAGGCGAAACGGCAACTGGTGCATTGCAGTGGCCGGCTAAACGGATAATCGATATACACAAGGCGTCAACTCGACTTCCTCGTCGAATTTACAACGACGTCTTTCCGGCGGATGGGGCTTCACCGCGAGAGGCAACGGGCGATAGGAACCCACGACGGAGAGGCGGGGGGCAAAGCACGAATGTTTCGCGTAATTGACCTATTTCGTCGAGGTGTTTCTTCTGCTTTCTGGCGAGAGACGAAGCCTAGAACGAGAAGGGTTGTATAATATAACACTGACGAAATGTCCACTTGGGCACGTCTCTCTGCTTGCTGGCCAATGGATTAACGATAATGACGAACTGGATCTACTCACGCGTCTTCCATACCCGTAAAGATACACAGCGGAGTGTCGCCATCCGCTTTGGGCTGCTTATTTTGAGTTTAATTTCGTCGCGATTTTGTCGCTCATCTAACGAAGCACCCGAATGCCAGTTCAAGACACAATTTGTCGCGTCTCCAATTCCGTCTGCCAGGAAGATTTAAGTATATAAGGAAACAGTGTTGAGTCAATCTGCACGTCTCATTTATTGTCCGGGCACCGGATTAATGCCAGAGGTTGAAAGTATGAATTGTTAAGGAAAGGGGTGCATCTTCGGAAGTTCTTGTCAGAACAATTAAGCCTGAAGTGTTCCTAAAATTTCGATTGTTTGGGCGTCGGGAGTGCTGTGGTTCTCGGAGGATTGCACTTGCCAACGAAGGAAATTCTACACTGGTGTGGCAAACCGAACCAGTTTATCGAGATCTCTCGGATTCGTTGGCGCCCTTCATCTGGCAACAGTTCCTCCACTGCCTGCTTAGGAGTCTTACGGGACCGTACTCCACGAGTAACGAGTATATTATGTGACGCGAGGGCCTTTGAGCATTCTCGTGGTGACATCGAGGACCCGAGGCGCCGTATCGCGAGCAAATGCTCGCAGTACTGGAGGACAAGGTGGGAAATGGATAAGCTGCAGTGAAGCTGCTCTCGCGCGAGAGCAGAAAATTACGGTTTCATGGACGCGAGCCAGTTCAGGTACGTACCTACGGTAGGTGATAAACGACCCTCTCGTCCTGTACCTCCGGTCCACCTTCATTCCTTTTCTACATTGCCTACCAATGCCCCTCGTTTTCTCGTAATCCTCAACAATTCTCCATGCCACTGCGGCATTCTAGTGGATAGTAAAAAAAGCGCACGCCTTTTATTGGAGCTTTTCTTCGATGTTTACTTGATGGTTCTACTATCAAATCGATGTAACTCTTTATAGTACCTTGCATACCACTTCACGGTCATACGAAAACAGGGTTTGAATTATTCCGAATTTACATATCGTTGTAACTTTTGAAAGACTTGGCTGGTGACCAGCACAACTCGAAATGCAACTCGCTTTACATTTTTTAGGCATTTACTGGGATTCCTCGTTCGTTCACATTCCCCACGAGGATCATTTGGACAGGCAGGATTCTTACTGACAAATGTACCATCTCCATCCTTCTATTCTTGGATGGCGTGTTGTCTTCATTATTACCGCGATCCCCTCGCCGCAACTATCGCTATTTGCAGCGACGACTTCCAAAAAGTTATTCTATCCTCCGTACGTCTCTCATTAAGGCTTCCGAAACCCTTGTTCATTTTTTCCCTCGTCCCGTTCGTATTTAAGCGGAAATTCTGCGACGATAATGAATTTAAATTCTGAAAAGTTATGCCAAAGTTCGAAATGTAGGAATACCTTCGAGTTTGCAAAATTTGTAAAAAAAAAGACAATGAAATAGGATGTCATACCATTGGGTCAGAGGTGGACGAAGTCCTTGACCCGGCAAGAGGATCCCATGCGCAACAAGCATCTCTTGTAGTACGCGGCACGAGGTATCCTCGACAGAGAAGGGAAGAAGGGAGAGATAATAACTTCATACACGAAGCGCCGGTGGTCCTTCACCGCCTGGATGCGCAGGCACGAGATGCACTCGGGAATCGACGCTTCGGGCGTCTTGTAGTGCATCTCGCATGGTGTTCGTCGATCTCTCGGCGGTTTTGAGCACCATCAACGACTTCGTGCGATACATGCAATGTCAATAAGTATGCGTTCGGTTCGGGTACATTACGGACGACGCTTATGTACCTCGTGCGGATACGTATGCGCATAATACTATGGAGGTCTTCTGCTCGCACGCATACCAATGTAACGCGTTCGGAAAGCTTTTACCTACTATAAAACGTTAGGGAGGCTCGATCAACGCTGTTCGAGTGGGTGGACAAGACAAGTATCGTATAGAGGATGCACCAAAGTATCTACTACCGAATGTCTTGACGTGCAACATGTTCTCAACATCGATAGATAGGGCTAAAGAAAAGGATTTGAGAAAAATCGAAGCTGCTGAGCTTTAAGAGTCGCGAAACAAATGTGTTCGCTCATTAGACATGCATTCGTGTGCATTAGGATAATGCTGTTTTTGACGCATCCCGTACACCAACTGAACGCTTATAGACACTAGCCGTGTTCCACGCTCGCTTGGATTACTTGCGTCTACGTACACGCTGAATCGTCCGATGTTGATGCACCGTGTGCGAGGAAGGCACGCCAAGATCGTGTAATAAGATATCGCGGAGCCGCGCGCCGTACTAAACCCGCGAGTGTCCAATGGAGGCGGTGGAGCCGGTACCGAACCAAGCTTACCTGGTGGTCCGAGCGCGCATTCCTTGGGATACCGAACTAGGATGACGTCTCTTCGCTGGGGCGCCTTGCCATCCACACGGCAATACATGTAATTCTCTGAGCTCTTCTGTGTTCGCTGTATATTTTGCGTCGCTTGTGTGGGTGCGCTAGGCGTCCCAAAGTTTCTAGTATGTACATCTTGAGTTCTACGGACATCTCATGTTCCCAACGTATTTGCATTCTCAGTTCACACGTACTCGACTATCGTCACGTGTGAATCTGATACGAAATGCTACTTACATCCTTATCACAATCTCTGTGAAAAATCGAAAAAAATAGCTAGTTGAATGGTTATACAACAATAAAACTCCACAATTGAATCTAATTTTTGGTGTAATGTCAAACGAAAGAGTTATTGACGACGATAATTGCGAACGCGGATAATTTTTCTTATTCCGTGAGAACTGTATTAAAACGCGTTATAATTATTCTCGAGTGACGACAGCATTAGATTCGCGAGTACGCAGTAGCTGCAATCTGTACGGACTGGAGTCGGAGAAGATCGTAAACATTTTAGGTGAAGTAGTTCGTGACCCAGCGGTAAGTGGACTGTGCCGGAGTTGAAATGTGAAGGCGGGTGAGTTGAGCAAGGAGTACAGGGGCGAGTAAATGCGCGTCAAGGACTTCACGATCTTGGGTAAATCCACGAAGGGTAGTGGAAAAGCTCATCGAAGGTATAAACGAATTCTCGTTTGTTTTGCGAAGACCCCGGCGCGTCTTGAGTTGCTCCTCCTTCGCCAGTTCGCACGGACTCTACGTGAGAGCCTGCCAGGATCCTCATGGCGGATCCAAAGATATCAGATTCACCCGGTGAAACAAGGAGCTTCACTGCGAGTAATCGCATTCCGATTGCAGATGAGGAAGCGGGATTGAGACCCTATTCAGTCTTGAATCGCGATACGAGACTAATACTCTGAACCCGTATAAACCACTGAGCCGTAATCCTGTAAACAACGCATTTCCATGCCTCCGGACTGAGCAGGACTAATGGGCTCGATGATTAACGCCGTTTCTGTCGCTTCTATAGCTGCGCAACATCGCCTCGGCTGGAAATGGAGTGTGGCATTAGCTGTAAGCGTCAAATCAGCTTGCGCAATCTCTTGCGTCGTGGGCTTCAAGTGCCGCCCTTGGCTTTTCGGGATAAGGCACAGTCCTGTAATTCGATAGTCGCCTAGAAGAAGCTTCAAACGGTTAGAGGGCCGGAATCTCTTTAAGATTTTCATATTCTGCTACTTATTGTCACTTGAGAAAAAAAATTATATACAAACAAAAATATGAGAAAGCCGTATTTTTATTGCATTGGCCAGAAGTGGTTCTGCATCGTGAAGGCAATAACGTCAAGTATATGTTCTTGCATATTTTGTTGCGTATAACTGTGCAGAATTTTTTTTTAATGGCTCACTGTAGAATACCGTAATTCTTACATTTAGGCGACTTTTGAAATACTCTGTATATGATGAGAAAGTATATTATGCATATGAACCGCAGAGCAGTTTGTATAGCGTCGCACGACTCGGCCTAATGTACACACAGATATAGGTATATGGATGTCTGAATAGAGAGAAGGCAAGTGGGCTGAGAGTAACGCGGCTGTTATATTTCGTCAGGCCAAATGTTTGCACGACTTTAGGGGATGGGGTTGCGAGAGGGGGTCACCACTCAATAGGGCTCTGGGCACCCCAGCTTCGCGAGTCGTGTTTCAAGTCTCGTGAGACAGTCGATAAACAGGCTTCCGAGTTGGGCTTGCGCGACTGAAATACCCGTTCGTCCGGTAACGGCGGGACCTCGCATGAATATTCGAGCCTAGAGACGATAGTTCGGCTGTTCTACCAGTACCGTAGCACACTATAACTGTATAAGTGCACGGTAAGTTTGCATGACATACACTGTGCGCTTTAGGTCATCTGTAGGTCTGACGTTTCCTTGTAAATATTGTACTCGGGACTTCGAAGCTAAAAGCGAGTTTGTACGATCCCCTTAACTCCCGAACGGAACGGCTATCAAATTCCACTTCGGAATGCCCTATTGATTTAAACCGATAATTTTCTTGACAAATATTGCCGGCTTCCATCGTATCAAACCGGGCAATAATGGACCGATGGGTGCTGCGTCTAATCAGCAGGAAAACTGCGGAGGGACATAGTTTTTTATGTACCTCAAAAACTGTTGGTTGAGTGTTTTTATTGTATGTATTACATCAAGAAAATATCAGGTTGATGGAGTCAAAAATATAAGAAGTACAAGTTATTCCGAGAACTAATGTAAACATTGGTTACAATGCTTTCGGAGGTTTGAGATTCGTTACAGTCATTTGTACAATCGTACAGTCTTAATCCTCCCCGTTGGGCCATTAGAAATCATGTTCTAATTTATAGGTTCGGCTAGGATTCATAGTTAAACAAAACGTGTTCTGCAAAGTTATTCTATGAAGACTGATAGTCATATTTGAATAGCGATATCTGTTCATTATTTACTTGCATACGGTAACAATCGTTGGTGTCTTTTGACTCCCAATGCCAGATATTCTTAATTGCGACCAACTCTTAAAGCTACCTTCGTGGAATCCCAAGCGTTTGTACAGCTGAAGCTTCACCGGCTCGGTCCAGACAAAAATCATGAAGATGGTGAGAGCCTGAGCCGTGTTCGCAAGATCGAGAATCGCCCAGAAATATCGCAACGAGTTTCGCTCGCACAGACAATTAATAATCTCCATCGATGAGTTTATTACCATCATAGTGCAGAGCTTTACGGAGAAATTGAACCTGCGAAAATTAGAAATAAAAGTTCGTCGCAGGATCATTCGAAGGCAGTCCACAGCTTAAACGGTTGTAAGGGTTTGAAACAATTTATTCTTAAAATATTTATGATCGAGTTATAAAAAGAATGGACAATAATGTAAACGTGCATTATCAAAAACGAACCTTTCCTTGTTATAACTGTGACGACGACTACCCATTGCTTCGAAGTGAAGAGCCAGCTCCTTCTTTTGTTGATTAATCTTCACGATCGTTGATGCGAAAAAATATAGATTACAGATTACCGAAACGCTCGTAGGAGCGTAGTAATAGATCGCACGCGCGGCAAAGGCTGAAAAAAAGGCGAATCGTACAAGATAATCCGGACAATAAATCAGCTGTCTCTGTCAGTAGAGATTCAGTTTCCTGTGGTGGATTTTTACTTACTTCCGAACACCCAACACGACTTTATGCCTAACTCTGGTTTGATGAAACCATCTGGTACGTCGGGAATAAAATCTATCGTTGCGCAAATACCGGTCAAGACTGTTGCGCTGCCCCAAGCGAAAACGGAATACACGATAAATTTTCTTCTTTCCGATTGTTTGTGGTTGCCCTGCATCGGTCTACATTTTCTGCCAGTTAAAAATAAAGCGGTCGTCATTGAGAAAATAATGAGCGAAATTTCTTTCCCTGGAGAAAATCGTCTTTCAGCGAAATCCAGTCACCTGAAGGTCCACCAGATATCGAAGGACATGACATTCACCCACGAGAAACACGCTATCGATGAGAAATACGTGATGAACACTGAAACATCGAAGAGCATCTTTAAACATTTTCCATAGCACACAATTGTGAATCTAGAATTACTTTCAGTGGCGTTGTTAGTCTGACAATTCCATCGGAATTACCTACTGAAGTGCAAAGATCCGTTTTGTCGAAATGAGAAGCGATGAGTGCCGTGAACATCACAATGAGGCTGCCTATGTACGCGCGCAGCGTGAATCCGTGCATGTTCTGAAATTTCGGCAGTATCGAGTAGATGATGAATGTTACAACCAGAAACGGTAGTGACACCGCCGTCGAGGTCAAATATATCATGGTCACTTCCGTGCTCGCACGATCCTCCTCGGGTGGAAAACAAACGGCATCGACATTGTACGTCCCATCTTCGGACACGAGAGTGGTGAGACAATAGTAATTGTTCAAGTCGTACCAGTAGTCTTCATGGTTGTTCATCGAATTTTTCTCACTTATCGTGCCGTTCTTCAGCACAAAGAAAACAAGGTCATACTGTGGATCCTGACCTAGCGCGAATCTTTCATTTTGCTTCTCAATGAGTTCTTCTGCGCTCCTGTTCAAGATCGATGGATCGCACTCGTGGAACGTCGAGAAGTTGATTTCCTTGATTGAGGAAAGCGATGCGTTCGCATAGCAGGTCGTGCGATCATCGTACTCAACCGGTTGGCAGCATATAGGTATGCAGTATTCGTCGTTTTGTGTACAACTTCGCGAATAATTTTTATCCTGCGAAACAAAACAAGTTGAATTGCATTCAACACTGCAGTATTTCGCGAAAATTTCCGCTTCGTGACGTTCTCTGGTAGTGAAACTTATGCCACATTATCGATCCATCACATTAAACACAGTTTCAAAGGTTTTACACGATATTAGTAGAACATCGGAATATGCGAAATTTGAACCTGTCAGCGAACATCCATTTCGGTCCAATACATTCGCGAATGGAAATATTATCCGTCTATCGATTTGCGTAAAAAGAATCGCGTGACGTTCGGTCGCGAATGTTCACCTCGTCGATATTCGAAGAGCCGATTGTGTGTCGCCATGTTGAGTTCTCGATCTGGTAATTCGGAATCGTTCGAATTGCCGTAACGTTCCTTGCTAGCGTTTGCGTTGAAATGTACGCTATACCCATCACCACTGGCAACAACATATTCTCCGACTCGCGATCGAAACGATACTGATCCGAGGGAATAGACCCGAGAATCCGTTCGTTGCAAACACATAACAACTTGTAAGTCAAATAACCTTGTCCATTCAGTGTCTGAATTATTTATTAATTGTTATGTTTTAGTACTGCATTCACACGGAAGTCTATTCGATGGTCATTGGTTGATGCAACAAGTGCGGTACTCGTTATCTGGTCTTTACATGTACTTGTTAGCTTCGTAGTATATAATAATGTTGCTTGAAAAATTCCGTGTTCTCACCTTTTATTAAGTATCATTGGCCTGACTATTGCTGTATTTAGGAGAAAAAATTGTACAGCTTTGTGCCAAGTTATTAGACAAACATTATCTCCGGAAATACGACGCCGTCAACGTAATTTTCTACTCGCCGGTGTTCATATTTATATTGCATCGAACTCGCTATCAGGTTCTTAACGAGCCGACTGAATTACGTTATCTTTATGCGCGTGGCTTTTGCGCTGCTTGGCACAGCACCTCGATTGTAAGACGTCGGAATTTTTGAGTATATACATGATAGTTTGTTCGTGTACGTGCGGTTGAGCGGGCGGGAGGGGGCACTTTTGATTTCTGCGCGTCATCAACGGCGCGTGTCTAATTTTTCGCAATTCCTCAAGATTACGGTCTTGGTCTGACTCATCGCCGTACTGTCCTGCTACTGTTTATTTATCATTAGCTTATTTCCTTCCTCTCTCAACAATTTTATTCATGAGTTGTAGTATTACAAATCTTCTTAACTAGTGTTTTCCTTTTTTTGTTCCCGACTCCTTATCGAGATTTTACGAGAGGAGAACTTAAAAATACGTAGAAGACACATATAATAAATATATAATAAATACAGAAAAATCTCAAGTAGAATTATAAAAACATACTTTGGTTCCATTCTTAGTAAGTAATATCCCGTATTTTAAAGGTTTTTGATGTCTTTCTTTTCGGTGGATATTGAATAAATAATTTGCCAAAGAAACATTTGGCAAGACTTTTAAAAAATTATATTAAACTTTGGACAACACTCGCAACGTCGTTTTTGACGACTGTTTTCGAAAAATCGACACCATGCCCAGTCGGTTGCAACATCAGTTCGTTTTTCAGTATCTTTTAACCGGAATTTCGGGTGTATTATTATTGGTAACGTCATTATTTCTCATCCGTAAGTTCTCGTTTTCAATGTGCTTCTCCTGTAATCTTAGGTACTTGAACAAGTGAAGCTTCGTTTTATCCGTCCAGACGAATATTACGAATACGGAAAAACCCTGAAGAACGTTCGTGAGATCCATGAGAGCCCAGAAGTACAGCAGCGAGTCGTGTTCACATAGACAATTGATCACCTCCATCAACCAATTGATAAACATCATAGTGGAGAGCTTCGCCGTGAAATTAAATCTACAAAAATCAGTTAAATGTTTTAATCGATTCTCCAATGATACTTTGAAATCCGTGAGCTGAAAATAGAAACATCGCAATTGAACTTTGAGCGCGTTTTTGTTATACATTATCCGAGCAAACGAACCTTTCTCTGTTCTCGGTGTGGCAATTGCTGTCTGGCCTTTCGAGATAATAAGTGATTTCCTTCGTCTGTTTATTGATCGTTTTCATCGACGATGCGAAAAGAAAAATGTTAATGATCAGCGAAATGCCCGTAGGCAAATACAAATACAGAGAGCGTGCTGCAATGGCTGGAAATGAAAAGTAGCATGGTATTATTTTATCCAAAATATTGCCAACGTTTTGTGCCAATTTTCGCGACTTTTCGCAAAGACCTACATCCAAATACACAGCACTCGATGACGCCTAATTGAGGTTTGATGAAATAGTTCGGCACATAAGGAACGTTATCCATAATCGCGACTATGCTGGTGAAAAACGTCGCGCTGCCCCAAGCGAATACTGAGTAGGTAATGAACTTTTTTCGTCTCGATTGCCTTTTGCTCGTCTGCACCGATCTATATCTCCTGTAATTAAAAATTGCTATTACGTTCTGGTTGCTACTTCAAAAGGCGCCCTATCGTACTGGGAAGACCTGCACGGTTGTGTGTAGAGCTATGATCAATGAGTATGCGCCCCAGTTTTCCAACAAATTCCGTTGGAAATTACGTTGTGTTACTGGAAAATTCATTGATAATTTTACATCAATGTACTCCGCTCCTCACCTGAATTTCCACCAGATATCGAAGGACATGACGTTCACCCAGGAGAAACATGCCACAGCCGAGAAGTATGTAATAAAGACTAAAATAAATAAGAAAAATATTGATTCATTACAAAAAACCATAAATGTATGTTACTAAATTTAAATAATGTACCTATATGAGACTGGAATTACATGGCGCATTTCTCAATTTCACACATAGCCGTGAATTCGATAAAAAAACGCTTTTACACATCCATATTCATAATTATCATCGACTTCAACGGACCTTATAATATGCGTCGTGTAGTCTCCATTCCCGAGGCACTCCGCAATAAGTCACCATTTGGCAAGGGTAAGTTTCAGATTAAAAAGAAAAATCTAGATGTTGCTCGTAGAATTACCTACTATAGCGCACAGTTTTCTCTTAGAAACGCTGGGAAGGATGAGAGACATGAACATAACGGAGAGACTGGCTACGTACGCGCGAATCGTTAAGCCGTGTATGCTCTTGATTTTCGGCAGAATCGTATAAGCTAGATAGGTCGCCGCGAGGAACGGCAGCGCCAACACAGTCGAAATCACGTATACGATATTTATCTCTATGCTCGGACGTTTGTCAACGCGTCGCGGAAAGCAAACGGCATCTACGCTTTTTGTTCCGTCTTCGGCGACGCCAGAGGCAAGACAGTAATAATCATCCAAGTCGAGCCAATCGTCCCGATCGTCGTTCGCAGAATAATTTTCGTAGATCGTGCCATTATCGAGCAAGTAGAATGCAATTTCGTACTGCGATTCGTAGCCGAGTTCGCGAAAGTTTTCCCAACGCATTTTTAGCTCTTCCGGGATAACGTTAAAGACGGAAAGATCGCAATCGCGCGTTCTCGAGAAGTCGATATCCCGCATCAGCGAGAATGTGGAATTCGCATAGCATTCCCATCGGTTACGACGGGGATCCGGCTTGCAGCATATCGGTAAACAGTACACATCCATCGACGTACAGTTTCGATGAGTCTTCATGGGCTGTGGAATTAAAATTGATTCGTTTCGTCACACACATCGGTTGGGTTACTAAGAATCCGCCACCAGGAATTTATCGAGAAACGGTCACAATCGGATAATCGTATACGCGATCCTTTATGGAGGCCAACTGTCGAATGGCGATGAGTATCGTCCGTGCATTAGTAGAGACTGCTCATAAGTTCTAATTGTTGTTTGCACCGTGACTCGAAATGCTAATGTTGAAATGAAGCCGATAACTTCCAATTTCTACCCGGATGGGACTGAATTGTATACTGAGACATACACAAGATATGGAACTTTTTTATTTGTTTTACACATGTTCCACATATATGGGATCAACCGAAACAGATCCGACAGAGAGGCAAACTTTTTCCCGTTATATATCTTCAGTATATTCCGATATGTATTTTATTTCCATGGAGAGTACTCTCACCTTATCAGTATTAGGATAGCTTATTGGATTCACTTTTTTGCTGATATTCGCGGGATCCACATTGCGGGATGTCCCATTCACCACAATATTATGCATTATTGTTCGCGCCGGAACAAAGGCGATAACAATTGCCACAAGCAACAGCATATTTTCAGTCTGACGGTTAACGCGGTACTGACCCAGAAGAATGAACACAGAATAATTCCACGGATTTCGCATACGTCAGACTTTAGTACAAGCGAAACAGATTTCTCATTTGATGCTCACGGCTTTGTAGTTATGCAATGTTTTTAATCGTCTAGGACTTCCCCGTCAAAAAATGGTTGCGCCGACGGTTTCGTAACGCTTCACAATAGATCGCGGTGAAACAACGTGCAGAAAATTACCGATCTTAATAAGCCATAATTCGTACTAAGTGTCCAGGAAGTCCGAAAGGATGCGCGCGCGTATAATCTTGGTTGCGAAGTTTAAGGAACACGTTACGATGCTCCTGCGCAGTCGCGATCGCACACGCGGGCACTTGAAGCAATCGCAGATGCACACGCGAGAGCCCGAGGCTTTCCTAGATACGGACACGAGCGCAACCGGAGACGCGGCCAAAATATGATATTCCAACCAAACTTTTTTGGTGGAACCAAAACGCATATCGACAATTACTGGTACATTTGTGATGACTGGAATCTTACTTTATTACAAGATTATTCTCTGTCATTTAGATGCAGAATGCGAATGCGGAATCTCTTCTGGCTTTAATAAATACAAAATCATTTGAATGCGTTGCGTGTCAATTTTTTTAAAAACTTTTCCCAAACCAATCTTGTTTCCTCATCGGTGAATATAACCATAGCTCGCCGCCGCGTGTCTCTTAACAGTAATGAATCGAAACAAATCGGATCTATTCCAACCGTTTCGCGCTTGCGTCTGCGTTACGGAATCATAAAGTGTTGCTAATTGTTCCGAGAATCTACCGAGTCTCCGGATAATACACGTTATCGCCTCGATCCCTCGAAATGAAGCGGCGGAGTGAATGGGATTCGCGCATTGACCGGCGAGGAGTTAGAGTATACTCCGGGGAAAGTATCATATGGTCGAGCAGACGTATACGTTCGATTACCTCTCGACTTCGCGAAATTACTTTTGCCGGCGGGGGAAAGACGCCGACCGAAGATCTATCCACAGTTTCTTTCTTTCTTTTTCGATTTTTCGATAGGTACTGGGCGTTCCATTCCATTGTAAAGCGCTCATAGTATCCACCTCGCACTGCTCGGCTTCTGTATGTGGTCCGAGCTATCGTTTCGCCGACTATACCCCTCCGCTCTCTTTCGCTCGTTTCAATCGCGAGACCCTGACGTTCAACTTCGCTCGAAAATTTCAACTATCCTCGCAAGCACGAATCCGCGGTATGAGAATGGCTCCTCTCGCCACAAGGGGGTACAACGTTCCATTCGTCTGTTGTACTCGGTGTTCCATACTTCTCTTCGCTATCTCGCGAACGCGCTTTCATCGTGGAACTGATAGAAGTCATGAATCTCTCCTCGCGGAATAGGCGCAGGTGAAACTTGTCGGTATAATTCGGCATGGGCTCAAGGTCCGTCGCGCTACTGGCGATAACGGATTATTCGTCGAATCTCATACATATTTTAATGGAATACCCCAATCTTCGAAGTAATATTGGCTTTTGTACTGTAAGCAGCGTGAGCGTATAGTAAAATTTTGGAAAAATATCATTGGGGCTCACAAAAGCGTGAAGCCTTCGCCATGATGATATTCTCTGGGAATACGAGATATCGCGGGAATTGAGAACCACCGCGGATGGGAGAAGAAGGAGAGGAAGAAGCACGAGGATAAGATGTGATACGTCAAGGCGATCCTCGGCATCGCGAGCGGTTCGAACGGATGGATGGGGACCTCGCTCTCACTCGGTCGGGTAAGACTCACTGAGCGAAGGGTATTATTAGGAGCGGGCCCCGAACGTAATGACTTAATACCAGCACGCGACCGTGTTAGTTAGCCTATGTGAATACCGCGTCTGGGCTGTCTCCGTGTCTTTCTCCGTCTGCCCTTCAGCGCATATGTCTGTCGGACACGCATGGTTATAAGTTACAAGACTCCACGCGCTAACTGTTGTTATGATTCGCTTGTCTGAAAAGAACAATATGTTTACATACATGCACGTTACATGTCTCGTTGGTGCGCGTCGGTCGCGAGCAAAATACGTCGTGTAAGTCGAGAAACGGGCGCCGCGTAGTCGCCGTCGCGTTCGGCTCGTCTTTCGACCTTCGCGCGCTTTGTGCGTCACGAATTTCCCGATACGGAGAGAGATATAAGAAAATGACGTGTATGAAGAGGAGGATCCAGGGCATCGAAAATAAATTATCAATTTTTCAGTCTCACGGCGCAAACAGCGCAGATTTGTCAAAGGATGTTCAAAATCTTAACGCCTCAATTGAGCTAAGATAAATGCTTTCGAGTCCTTTGAAAAATAGTCGGTCTAGTAAGCGCTTTAGTGCTCTGATATCCAAGTCAATGCGCTCCCTGCACCGGTGAGTATATTTTTTTTTAATTCCTCTAATTCTTTTTTTCTGTCCCTTTTCCGCTTCTCCGCCATCCCACGGTCTCGCTTTACTAGCCCGCTCGGCCCTTTCTCGTTTCTGCGTCGAGCTGTGTCCGATTCTTTTTTGCCCTTATGCTTCAATCTCGTAGCATCCCTTTTTTCTCGTCTCTCGAATTCGCGTCACTCTCAGTAGCTCTCAGCGGCGGCAAGCACGGAACGATCTTGTGGCCTGCTCAAAGGCGCGAGATGAACAACAGCGGGCTCGTCTGCGGCGTCAGTTACACACTGTGTAAATCTACGTTGATGCACGTGTGTAAAACGTGTATATGCGATAATCCATACACTTACTTCTCACGCACATACAGAGTGCTGAAGCGGCGCCGCGCTTTCGAGTGCGTAACTACGGTGAAATTATAACCCGCGAAATTAGCCCGGAGTTTGCATTCCGTCAGTCGACTCTCCTCCTCTCGTGCGTAACTCTTGGTCTTGTTCTTGAGTTACTCGCTAAACAACTTTGTGAGTGGTCGTCACTCGGCCGGTAAATTTGCATACGTGTAAACGATACGTGCCAGACCGTAGTTGTTTCAGACAGTGATAAAGTTTGGATGCTTGTTTCATCGTGAAATGTACGAAAAATTCCCGTCAGCAAAACCTTAATATCCTTAATTCACTTTACATTTCATTTTATATGGAAAAAATGTGTGGAAAATGAGAAAGTTTTCTGTGCCAGTAAATCCTTAGTATATGATACGAGTCGAAGAGTTTCTATAAATAGTTGATACTTCTTGGTTACAACACCAGCGACGCGGTGGAAATGTATCCAAGAATTGTAAAAAGTATGGAAAAAAATACGAATATGTAAGGCACCGGTTTATAAATAGAAGGCGGCGCTATTATTGGAAAATAATTGTCATGCAGAATATCTTGAATTACGTAAATAACGCAGAGATCACAGTGTAGAAAGAGAGCGCGTCTTTCGTTAGAAGAGGAGGAAAAAGGTGCAGACGTGACGTCGATGTCGGTTCTTTTTTCCTGCAGCTGATGCGGCAGCAGCAGAGAACACTGCAGCGGACGGAGGATCGGTAATGACTTCATCAAAACGCTGCCTACCAGGATGTGATTACAGTAATTACTTTTGGGTCGGCACGCTCACGCGCGATGCGCGATCCGACTTGCGTTACATAGGAAACATAGTATTGAGCGCACGAAGCACACATGTACCCGATGATAATACCGATGGATACATTACGGTACTCGAAAGTTTGTAAAAAAAAAAATCAGAAAAAAATGCGAGCGTGAAATTTCGCCAATCGATTGACGGTTTCTCAGGAACGTTTTGTGCATACCCGTTATTCCAGTAACTTTCGAATCATTACTGTAAGAAATAGGTTGGATTTTCGCAGTGATGAAAAGAAAAATGTTGACGAATAATATCTGTTCAGTATCACAGAATCCCGATCAATTCAGGAAAAAAAGAAAAATGCATGTAATTTTTCTTCCAGTTGATATGTTATAGAGGTATGAAGAGATGATCGAGCATTCGCAACAAAAGATAACGATAACGTAGCGGCGCAACTGAGAAGCGGTGTGGAGTGTTCGACGTGTGGAATCACGGTCGAAAACAGCTGCAGCCTGTGGATTTTTCTAATGTTAATCGGATAATCTCGTCAGGTTATAATACCGCGACGAATTTTTAAGTGGGTTATTCCGGGGTCCAAATGACATTGATCCTTTCGTTACAACTTCTCGTCTCGTCGAAATGGGCGCATTGCGTTTGGCCCGAGGCGGAAGTGGTGGGTTCGAGAGAACTTATCTCGAGCTAGCCGGTGCGAGGATTCATCATTGTGGTTTCCTCTGAAGATTATAGGTAGCGTTCGAAGACATTATACAGGAAAAAATGTGTTATTCGAGGTCTTCTCGGCACCGGGGGCTTTGTTGTCCGAGGCGGCGTAAAGTTAGACCTTTTGATACAGATCGCAGCTTTGCTACGTAATTGCATGCTATAGAAGATCTGGAAATACGATGGCTACCTCTCTCCATCGTTCGAGGTATCTCTATTATACCGCTTATGGACAGGTGTAACGAAAATGTTTTTGCCATTTTTTTTTTTCGTCGATATTCAAAAGTCTTCATTTCGCAGCGAATACTTTACTGCCAAGTTTCACCACTCCGCGTCGTGAAAAGGCCGGCTAAAATCCCCTTCATCCGTATTACCTATATCCTGTATATACGTATATGCCTACAGCCTATCCTCGAATACTCGTTAATGGTCGCCTACGCTGACTCCCGATGTGCGTAACGCGTCTGGCGTTTTAGTACCGCCGATGGACGCGGTATACGCGATTCAAACGTTTCTCAGTCACGCGATAATCGTTTGCAGTCACGAATAAATTTCTTTCGCCGGCTTATTACGGGCGCCACTCGTCGCAAGGGAGAAAGAGAGAGACAGCGGAGCGGTCGTAGGAGCGGCAGCAGCCGCAGCGACGACGACGACGAAAGCGGCTACCGTATACTCAACCGGTTTTAGCATCCCTCGGGAGTTCGGAGTAGCACCGACATCCGTGGCACGGTTTTGCCGTAATTTTAATTCAATCAATCTTCCGTGTTTTTGCCGAAAAACTTTCGAGGATTATAAAATCCGCGATAGACGCTTGGCGGTTACGTGCGGCGGCGGAGTGCGAAACGAGTTTAGCGTTAATGAGTTGAAGCGTGATCGATCTCGGCCGAGAATGGATAAGAACGTGTACGGGTCGGCTGTAACTGCCCGAGGATTTGCAAGCCTCCTAATGAATCTCGTAGTATGGCTAAGTATATTCTGTAAGCCCCAGTCCTGGACCAAGTATTGGTATAACCGACAATCAAAAGATAGCCTTGCTAAGCCTGGGAAAGCTTGGATAATTCGTGCATAAAGAATGCATGTATGCCCGCGGGTGCGAGAGGCGTCGGCTCGAGCGCGACGAGACGAGACGGGACGTGGTCGGGATATTCGCAGGTCGTAACGAAGGTCGTCAGGACACCGGCATTCCGTCGTTATAGCGTCCCTCTTCTTCGTCTACGTATAGTTCAGCTAGCCCCGAGCTTCTGCGCTACGCTCTCATTTTCTTCTTCCTTTCGCTCGTTGCGTCTCTCATCCCCCTCCTGGTCGTGGTGGTCATTTTGAAGCTGTTAAATCGAGCGCGCTTCAACGATATCATAAAGACCGTGGCCGGGTTGGTTGCTTAATTACTTATCCAACGCTCCGCAGCTAAAAGCGTTTTCCCTTGTTCACTTTTACCCGCGACGGCAAAAGCGCGCTGCGCGCCGAAGTTATGGAGCGCATGCAAACGGGATTTTTCGCATACGGCCGTAGACGATGAAGAAAATTCACTCCGCATAAAAAGTTCTTGTAGTTCGAGGTATCTCGAAATTTTCGGATGCATCTTGCAACGCAATCAAAAAAAGATCGTATATGTTGTTTTACCGTGGCGATTCGAGCGCCATTTTTTTCTTCACCGTTGATTAATGCAATTTGCCGAATAGCCGATGCAGTGTGCGCTCGTATGCGCCAGTGTGAAGCTCGTGCGTTGCGGGGCTCGATCGCGTGCGTTTGGAACGCCGAGCCGACCTTATGACTTCGGTGTTGGGAAACAGGCCCGAAGGATTCACGGTATGGATCCGAAGAACGTGTGACAGGCGTAAATGGGCTCGCAGCGCGGTACGAGCGGGGTATACTATACGTAGAAGCGATTCGGCGCGCCACTTTAATAATTATAGCTCGCCAAGGCGTAAATCACTTCGCCGAAAGCGCGGTTAAAAGATACGCTGTACGGAGAGGGGCTTCTCGGTTAAATTGTATGTATAAGTGTGTATATCGTTGGCCGTACGACCGGAGAGTGGAAAGACGGCCCAGGCGGCCTCTTGGAACGTTGACGTCTTCATCATCAGCCATCGCGGCGCGAAGACCTTTTACCCGGCTAATGTCTTCATTACCCCAGTGAGATCTCTTTTTCCAACCCCCGAGCCCGCCTTCCATTTACTGGCTCCGCAATGGGCGGCTGGACGTTGTAACAAAAGGGCAACGGACAATATAAAATTGCGAAAAAAAAAAATGATTCTACTGTTTAGTAGAAAATTCCGTAGAGATTGAACGACGCTGATAAGCCAATCAGACTTGACGCAATAACAGCACATTTAGCATGCGAATGTTGCGCGTAGCCTTTCGCCGGTCTCTCATTGGCTACGATATAAACACACACGGGGAACGCTGAAAGATTCACAGAAGAGATAATAAAATTATAACGAAGGGGCATTCGTGCGCGAACGCGATAAATTCGACGGCGGTATGGGGCAGCACAGCTGAAGCGAATCCGATCGGATCGGATACGGAGTTGGGCGGTTCTCGTATGCACAGCATCTACTATGTGTTGTCCAGTAGATACCACGTATCCCGCCTATCTCAGCATCGACGAACGAGTGAGGCACTGTATGAGCGGCTGTAATTTTCGAGGCGCCAGCGAGTATAATTTGCCCGAGCCCTTGGGAGAACTCGAAACTTGGCGGTGAATTCTTTTTCACCGAAAAATTCGGTACTGTGAGTCGAGCACCATCGGTAGAGACTTTTGGATGAATTAATAATTGTTTATGGATCCAAATTTAAAATATAGCTAAAATGTGCAAAAAAGGGAACATCAAGCAGAAAAAACCAAAGCATTCTCCTTAGAGTATTAAGACCGCCAAGGTGATTCCGATTTTTCGAGTAAAACGAGTGGGTGACCTAATTTTTGTAATTACTCAAGAGTTAACGACACCATCGGGTTTCTTTGGCCTAATGAACGGTCTCATCTTCATCTATCTTTCGGCGAATTCGGCTAAAAGACTCTGCCGCGGGCGCAGGTGCAACGTGCACGCGTGGGTGCGGACCACGAATATAACCGAAGATTTTCGCTCGTGAAACAAAACTGAAACGCCTGTGTGTTCCCGCACGTTCGAATTATAGCACGGGGGGCCAGGCACGATGGTTCGGAGAATGCAGCGCCGCCGTTGGCCGAGGAGCCGGGCCCCGCAACACACACACAGATGATCCAGCAGGCCCCGGGAATGAGAACGGACGGCAGAAGATAGAGTGAGATCAAGAATATAAGATTCACCTGCCGCGCGTTCTCTCGTAATGACTCTATCGGTTGCATGGTTTCTCCATAGCAAACGGGCCAATCTGTGCGCCCACCTGTCGTCATTAACCGAAGTTCGGCTGCTGGAACGGCTTGAAACAGAGACGAGTAGAGAATGGAAAGAAGGCAGGTATATAGATATATGAATATACTTGTCCGCGACTTGCACCGCCATCGAGAATTAAGACACGCTGCTATGATATACTTCGATACAAGTATATCGTCATCTTATTACATATATCAAGTGAGCGTGACCTCGAGACAGGTACTCGAGAAACCGAAAATCTTAGTAGCACGTGTAGAAAGTTACGGCTCCGAACATCTGCCATGTGATAGATGTGAATCGAAAGTCGGAGATATCTGTACGAAATATTTTTCGTCTGTTTCAGTAATATCATTTTTTGTCGGGATGTTAAATTTTCTAATGAGTAATATGGTATTTTGAAATCGAATAAAATATTAACGTACGCATTTTATTTTCAATTCACCGTTTCTTTAATGTTCAGTAAGAATGACAGCAAAGTATTATTTGTTGTACATAAAAATAAATGGCACCCCGTAGTTAAATAATTAAATGAAAAAATGAAGGTGTTAATCAAATGAATCTTTCTCCTCCCAGCGCCTTATTGAATCCTTAATGTTTTCATGTGATCTACGGTTTCCTCACTCACTTCAAAGAACCATATCAATCTCTGCAACTAACCAGACGATTGTAAGAACGAGATAATACCGGTCTCAATAGAAACATACACCCACGTCTACCGCGTCGCGGTCAGAGTTGCCAGCGTTACTCTGGTTCGAGCCCTAGTTAGCAGCGCCGCTACTAGCTACTGTGCCCGACTCTTTCACGGCTATTAATACCATATGGGTAACCTATCTGTCAGACCTTCCCCAACTTCTGTCCCAAGATGAACTATCTATGATTTCCGTAACGTATAACTCCCGTAACCGCGACTATCTAGCTTCGCGATTCTATCCTTCGATTACACATGCCTTCACATATACTAACGTGACCACGGCAACCACGAATCCATGGACCTAAGCAAAGTCGAAATCCAGAGGAAATCTGCCATCGCTACTCAGACTGTTTGGCAATCTTGAAATAAAGCAATCATAACGGTTTAGCCGCACAGATCCAGATTAATCTGAGCAAAATAAAAATTAGGAAACGCGTTAGATTGGAAAATCTGTTTTATTACCTTATGAATGCTATTATTATAAATTACTCGCATATGATGGTTACTATAAATTAAACTTCATACAAATTGACTGCCAGAACGATTGTGGCGTCACGGTTAATACTTTTTTGTTAAATATAATTGTATTGCCTTTTTCTTCTCATGCTAATTCTACTTCCCTCGTAAATTCGATATGCCGAGAGGACCGAGAGGGTGATAGCTGCAGTAACCTGCCCTCGACTATTTTTCGTTTTTTCTCGGGACGTATCTATTTCTATGTGCAATACTACCGCTGTAAGCGGGTATCCGCGCCGCTGCCACTTCTCTGCTAGTCTTTATATCCTATCGGGCAGAGAGGAACCTTTGGACGAGGGGAATACCATCTAGCCGTGTGCCAGAAACGAGCCAACCGAGGGGTAGCGGCAGAACGGCTTAACCCCCCCCCCCCCCCCCTTCTGCCCCCTCGCGACTCGCGGAAACGCGGATAGTGCAGCAGGTAGGTGGTACCGAGGGAAAATTGGAAATGCGGCTAAAACGAGAAAAAAGTTAAATTAAATACTCCGCAGCGTAGCTGGGGTCGCCAACCCTTCGCGTATATCCACCTCGTCTACACACATATACAAATATACATTCCCATCTCCTTCACACATATCCAATCCTCATCGTCCAAAATATATATTGCAACTACAGGGTACTTTCTCACACCGATACACCCAAGAGCCACGTCCTTTTCACGCGGATTTTTCAATTTTCTCTGGGGCACAACCCCAAAGCCGACTAGTTCTCGTTCTTCGTCTACGGTATTGAGTTTTCACTAGCTTTATGCCTCTTTTGCACTGGTAGTTTGCTTCACAACTCTATCTGACTCGCTTACACGATCTGCCCGGCTTCCGGCTGTTACATCGCAGATCACAATACACATTATACTTCGCTGTATTCCATTTTTCTCCTCAGGATCGGTGTTCCCCATTATTTTCCTTGAGTTTCATGATTTAACGTTTGCTCGAATAGCACAATAAAATTCGTGTATTAATGCCGCATCTGTCCAGAATTTCAACTCCAAACGTCATCCACTCTAACAAGAACATCGGCGCGGCATCGGTTCAAATTGAACTGCGGGGTTTAGTTTCTCGAGGAGTCGGTTCGAAGGAGCCTAGCAAGCTATAGACAGGCGACGAAGCAAGCAGCGTATAGGCAGGTCGAGTCCATTCTGTCTCTCCTTCTCGAAGTTGCCCCGAGGCTTGTCGGCTCCTTTCCTCCTTCATCGGGTTCTGTCCTAGTACCCGTCTGCCTACTACAGTGTCTGCCGCACTCGCCTACCACTACTGGTACAACTACTTCTACCATTATAGCCGTAGAGTCTAATTGCTAAGTTGTTACTAGAGTCCAGCACGAAGTGCCTCGGCCATGGCCGCTCGTAGTTGCTTTGTTCACCGATGGCCGAGAGGGCTCTTCTTGCCCGATAATTTCTGGCGTGTCAGGGAAATTACGGAAGGAAGCATGCTACGGCAGAGACCTCTCGGCCAAGTGCTTGCATTGGAGCACGGGACCTTCCACTTCGTCCGTAATTCCTTAAGACCAGTAGTGGTAGCGAAAGCCGCCACGGAGCATCGGGCTCGTATAACTTTGCTGTTCATTTTCGAATGGGGAAAAAAGAACATGCCGAAAAATAGCGTAACACCTTCGCACATAGCCATGTCATACATGTGTTCGACAAGATAGAACCCGTATGTTAAATCTGATACGTTGTATGGCGTAAGAATTGCAGTCGGGAAAACTGTGAGCCGAAAATCTTTTGATCACAAAAGCCGAGTGCCCCATTCGGTATTCGACACCTCCTTATAATGGATGTATCGAAAACCGTGTGGTCACTTCTGTGGCGTTTCTGGATATTACTTTATGCACCCGGAAGCATGCACAGTCTCGAAAGATTCTCTTCTTTCTCGTGACATGCTGATATCCAATCATCCACTGGAATGCTCCTTTATATACGGATAAGGCTATAGCGGAGAGATGGCGAAGCGATGAAGCGAATGTAGCGAAGATATACGATGTTACGCCAGATGACAGTAGCCTGCGGTGTGATACGGTGAATGATACGGAGGGTTTTCGCACTGGGGAGCGGACTGCCGTGAAATAGAAGTCAGAATTGGAAGGACGACGCATGATCATAACGATTCGTGCGAGCCGTCGCATCTAATGGAAAAAAAACTGCTCTATCATAAAACTTATTGTCCAGCAAGTTTATACAATCGGCAAAGTCGAATAAAATCTAATGGATCTTTGCGATATGCGAAACAACGAAATGGCTTCCGCGTTCGATCGATCTTTAATTGATAATTGGAATAAATTTCTTTCGAACAATTCTTGTCGCGGCATTAGTTAAGAAACTATAGCAAAAATTTCGTTATAGCCTGCCTGGATGTTCTCATAATCGTGCAAGCGAAGATATTTCGAGGCTAGC
Source organism: Ischnus inquisitorius (assembly GCA_963924025.1). Taxonomy (NCBI): domain Eukaryota; kingdom Metazoa; phylum Arthropoda; class Insecta; order Hymenoptera; family Ichneumonidae; genus Ischnus; species Ischnus inquisitorius. The sequence goes on along the minus strand of OZ001243.1, from coordinate 15,257,195 downwards.
GAAAAGTTCGAAATTTCTCAGTTCCGAGGCTGTTAAAGAAAACTCGGTTCATTATCGCGTCGCTTCTCGTTACAAAGATATATAGCTAGATCCATCGAACGATGAAGCCTTTGATCTACCAACGAGGGGATCGTATATGTTCTCGTAGAGTGCCCGTTCCGCGCTCGCATCGACGTTTATCACTTCGTAAAGTTCGTCACCTCTTTCACGCGTTCTCCATCGTTCGCCGTGTCTCCGGCATTTTTATTTTCCGTACCCTTGCTCCTTTATTAATCACGTATCATCGCCTACATACTCGCGAACGAATACTTACTTTGAAGTTGTCGGTGGAACGATAATTATCGCTGACAGTCGCAAAGTTCTCGACGCGTCGAGTCATCGTTTCCCACACGACAGCGGATCTCGTTGATATATGGAGATCCGTCGGATCTTTTTCATCTCACGTTGAAATAGAGAAATAGAACCCGAGAAATAACCTAATATTCCCGACACCGAACGAGCATCGATTTTCTTTTTCTTTTCAAGAACCGCGTTGATGTGTTGAAATGTGACATGATTCAAACTGAATAAAAAAATAATGATATCCGCTTTCTTAAAAGAATGTTAGTTGAAGAAAATTAAATAGTCACAAATTGACCTAAATGCACAATTTCTTCCGTTAAAATAAGGGTGCATACCAAAAAAAAAATAAAATCTATTGCCTATCTAAATGCGCCCAGTATCAATCTCGATCGAATTTATGATCGAATCTCAATACTAGCACATGTTTGCTTCCGTATTATTCTTTCTTGGTGACCTTTGCGAATCTCGGTGAAAAGCAAAGATACGGTCGTACGGTTGGCCGGCAGGCGAGAGAGGGTGTCCCGGACAGGGACGAGAAAAAAAAGTTCGTCGCGAGTTTCACGCCGGAGCGTCGCGTCTGGCGGTGCGGGAGTGATAAACGCTGCGTGTCCCCGGGACAAAGGGGCCTCGATTAAGTCTCCGTGGACTCTCGACCGACGAGACGGCATATAACTCGGCGCTCTTCACCGGTCCGTATTAAAATAATTAATGAATCCCGAAGAGGGGAGAGGGAGCGAGAAAGCTGTACAGGCGGGAGCGAGGCGTACCGAACCCAGTCAGCGAGAAAGAGAGTCATCGCGCGTTTGCCTCGAATTCTGTATTTTTGCTTTGCGTCGCGCCCCGCTCTGTCCGTTGAAAGGATCGCTCGACGCTCGTTTCTTAACTACGAGACAAAATTAATTGCGAAGACATTCTCGCGGGAAGGAATCATAATTCGCAATTGAAGTTCAACTATGAATGTCGCGCGAGGCGGTGAAAAATAATACCTACCCGGCGGCTCGTGATTCCGAAAATCGAATATGCCCTTATTCGTGTTTCAGTTGTAAGAATTTCTTTATTCTTCTCATAAATATTGCGAGATATTCGCACGATGCGGACGCGGTAGAGTTACATCGACGGATGGGAATGGCAGCCACTGTTTCCATCGGAGTACCCAGCGCCGCCGGCTGTGTAATCACACTTACAGCCTCGTAGTTTGCAGCTACGGAGTAGCATACACGATATCTTTCTCGTTCGCTTCTTCAACCCTTGTTTGTCTGCTCTATTGCACATCAACACTCTAGCCCGAATGGGGCAGTTTATTGGCTCTGTATATTGTATTTTTGTATTCCTCTCGACGTCGACGATGTTTTTTCCCCAACCTGTTATTATAGTTCGCTGTGTTTATTACGGATATGGGAAAGGTGCGCGATGCGTGCAACTGCAACGAGACGAATGTGATTACCAAGTTACGCGCGGAATCTTCGCATAGATTGATCAATCAGCTGGCAGGATCGTCAAAAGAATAATTTGTAGCCGTAAACATAATTGAGCAATCCAAATCTTCCAACGATCTGACGAAATTTTGTTTTTTCACGTCAAGGTGGAATACGTTTTTTTCAGCCGCACAGCAATGAAACACCTGCTCTTCGCCTTTCCGTTTCAATCCAATGGGCGGAGTTTCTGTACTGTGAGTGCGGAGAAATATCGAGGAACGGAAAACGCTTCAGCGCGTTGTAGATATTCCGATGATTTATGCATGTGCGTGCAATCAATATTGCATACAAGGCGATTTCGATGATTTTCCGAACGATCAGACGATCGAGATGATCCCGAGGGCGGATCTACGGTCAGGAAACTCCTCCTGGTAAATCGGTATCTACTCCCACCGCAAGTGTCTCTCGATCGCAGAGAGACGCGAGAGAACATCGCGGCGTAGCGTAATATATGCATGCACGCCGCGGGTGAACGGCTTAATGCCTCGGTCAAGTCACTGCCCACACTCATAAGACACCGGTGCGCGAGCGCCCGGTTACTTCGAACGCCATAACTCTTACTCCACCAACCTGTCCGCTATGTAATTACCTGGCTATATGGGCGAACGGTGTGTAGGACGAAAGAGTATAATACGCAGTGAGCAACGAAGCGTCCACGGTGGTACACATATAGCGAACACCGAGAAAAGATGGATAGTCGTCAGATGCGATGTAACGTGGACCGCGTGAAAAATAAGCCCCGTTGCCTTTGCTTTCTTCGACTTGGAAATGCTAGCACGAGCCTCGACGTGGCTTGTCGTCCCGAGTGCGGAACCGCGCGAGGGGTCAGAGAAGGCCCGCATCTATGTAAATTATATGCAGTAACCGAGATCTTTATTAGCCATGTCGCGCCGGGCGTTTAGGACGCTGCACGTTTCTAATTTCGTCACGGATTCACCCACGCGTGCCGACTGCTGAAGATGCCGCGGCGACATGACTCGCGGAGGTCTACACGACGTCCAGTATCCCGATGTTGTTCTCTCGCGGAGACGTGTATCACGAGACACGGAAAACATCGCCGGTCCTAACGTCTTTAGCGTCACTTCTCAATTATTTATCGTCGAATTATTTTGAATGCGATACGTCCCGAATGTTTCTTTTTTATTTTCATTCCCGAATTGGTAGATTGGGTGTGTTAGATTTTGAAGATACTTTCATCGTCGGCATTCGAAAAAATGTACTCTCAATAAAAAGAAAATCAAGCTTTCACATACAGATTTTTCGTTTGTTTTGAAATAAAGAAAGATCTGCGGATTCATTGCTCTAACGGCAAATCCGTCTCACCGGAGAATAGTGTGTACCGTGCAATACGCGACTGCGAAAACATCGGCGATATATTCGCGCGACAAGAGTCCATAAACTGTGTACGCGGTAGATGCAGAAGGACGACGGTGATAGGAGAAGACGAACGATTTTTCTGCGGCGCAGGATTGAGAGGAGAATCGAAAATCGTGGCCGTTATACGTGACGGGCTTTGCCGATCCAAAGACGTTCTCATCGGTTATTACGCGAAAGCATACATACTGGAGAGACAGAGAAAGTGACGAAGAAAAAGATAAAGGCGTATCCGGATCGATACGAAGAAGTCACCCTATACGTCGTCGTCGTCGTCGTCGTCATGTCGCGAGTTTATTTTCTCGGCTCCGTCGCCTCGTATCCTTCCTCTCTGCTTTCCGGGCTTCAGCATCCGTGCAGAAAATCTCGGGAATCCAATGATATGACGTATCGGGGTCGAACGCGTTGAATCTCCATCTTGGATGAGACCAGGATGATCGATGGAGTCGTCATCGTCACGTACGTCCAAACCACTACTGTATTATACTTCCCAGATCGATTTTTACTGTTGACTGGTTTCCTTCTACAGGGTGTACTCAACGATTTTTCTAAATTTCGAAAATACCGTAGCCCGGCTTCCGCTTCAAATTTCGTGTTCTTTTTATACACGCATGTACTTAGCTGAATATATTGTCATAATATTAATTTCGTGAAGATATTTAGTTGTTTCGATGAAAAAACTCATCGGAAACTCATCGAGAGAAAACAAAGTACGTAGGAGAAGAATTGCGTTTACGATGGTAAAGGATCCAAAAACGCCGGGCATGAAAATAGCACAGTTGATATTCCATTCGCGATGACGCCGGAGTGCGCGCCCCGCCAAAAATCTGTTATTCTATCAAACTTTTTAATCGGATTTCTCAAACCGATTCAGGAAATTCCGTTTAACCAGAAAGACGATCGAGAGCATGATTATTCAAAGACCACTTATGGTGCATTAATATATATATTTTTTTGACAATCGGGCAATCGTCAATTGTCGGCTCCGGGCGATAATGCATTGGATAGCAGCGGTGATGTTCGCACGGGCATACGTTTGGCTGAATACAGCTCTGAAAGTACAGTACTCGTGCGTACATCACACATTGCTCATTCCGCATACACAGATTGCGGCACGGTTATGCGCCGGAGGCCGAGTCATCTGAACCGGCAATCAGAACGAATGGCAAAGCCAAAATGCGCAGGTCGCATGGCTGTAGGCCGATGCCACCCCACAATGCCGGCCGCCCGTTGTTAGCATACAGTGGTCGACAGAGAGCGATCTACAGGGCGGTCGAGGGGGCGCGGAGGGCGAGCGGACGATCCGCGATGGGAACGGGGAAAGGCGAGGGTTGGAGAGGGGGTGAGTGGAAACGCCGGTTGAAAATGCAATTGAATACGAAATTGCAGCCTCTCAAAATTCATGACGATTTATACGTATTGTGTTCGCCGACGGGGTGGGCGTACTCGCGCCTTTCGACGAAGCACACAATATTAATTACACCGCCCCGTTCACCGTCAGCCTCTCTCGCTTCATTCCGGCCTCGCGCTCTCTTACAACATTATTCCCTCGGTTATAACCGTTGTTGTTTGTTGCCACACGTCGCATCAACGTGCGCGCATCAACTCGTACCCGTTATTTACTATTTATTTTAGTCGCTTATCCGCTTTCCTGACGTTTAAACATCGCTCATACGGTCAATTCGCGCAGCGTCGCCGTATACCGACGATGCGCTCCGACGAAATTTTTATCTCCCGTTTATTTATAATTCGTTTTTCTACTGATTAAAGCTTCATCAGTTGTTATCGACTGTTTACGACGAGGCGGAATGTGACTCGGCCGCATGACGACTACATGACGACCGTGGTTAACGGGTTCATCGCTGAACAAGAGGACGCCATAAATATTGATGCTGATACTAGAACTTTGTATATTAATTCGAATTTAACGCTGACATGAAACGCCCATACGCCATGGCCCAGTTGTAAGCACGGGCTGATAGATACCCACTTGCCGAAAGTCAATTCCTTTGTCATCACCACCAGGCGGCAAATAACGAGGGAAGCAAATCGATGTTCTCGTCCACTCCCCCCTCAACGGGATTACCATTCAATGGACGATCCATCGATAGTTCGAGTACCTTGGTAAATCACATGCTTCCCGTGGCTTGAGAACACCACCGCGAGAACTCCCCTAAGGACAAAAGCCGCGAATGTCAGGTTAAGCACACGCGGGCGCCGTGCAAGCGGCAAAGCAAAATGTATACCGGATACCGGTAAGGGTGTACCGGCACCTATAGCGCGTACCACCTATCTATTACATTCTCCTGTGGCTTTCGTCGTATCCTTAGGCTTTACGAATGAGCGAACCACACCCGCCGATGTGGTCTTCCTCAACATCGGTTCTTGAGCGTCCCGGGCCCCTTTGGCTGCTGCAAGAGTGAGATTTATAAGCCGCAGGAGTACGCCCAAAGTTTGTTCAGCGACGCGTACCCTGCTCTTATCGTGAGGCACGGGCCCGAAATGGTAGTGAAGTACCGAGGCTTGACGAAGGTGCCGGACGGATGTTCCCACCTCCCAATCACACTCATCCCGTATTCCGTTGCGAAATGAGACTTCGCTCGGCTTTTCGATTAAGAAGAAACGAAGGAAGGAGGAAAAGAGGAAAAAATCTTTACAACGCTCCGTCTATCCTCTTCGATTGAATTTCCTAAGTTATTTATTACTTTTGCTTCTTCGAGATATATATATACCCTTAAATCATGCGAGGATGTGTGGAAATATGCGCTGGATAAATGAGCTTTCCGTTCGTACGTGTGCCCATGCTGCAAACTGACGTAGGGTTAATCGATTGGTATCTTCGCGAAACAAGCTGGCAATGTGTCTTACGGGGTACAGTATCTTCTCTATTTATACCACATTATTCCGCACATCTTACTGTATTAATACTCGAAGAATCGTCTTTGGTAACCTGCGGGGACCCGAGACCCGACGAGAGAGTATTAATCATCACGTCCGGTTATGCGGCATATCTATATATCACAGTCATACGAATAATTTGATAGTGATGGATGGTGGTCTCGGTGCAATTTTCGTGAATATAGATATAAATTTCCTTTTCTATTCTTATTCCTTTCTGTTTTACTACTCCAATGTTTTTCATATCTTCTACCCTCGTGGTGTATCTATTATTTGCCCAATTTATCTATTTATATAATTTTCCTCATTTTCTTATTGTTGGCATTAACTATTTTTTCTATGCATCAATACATTTTTTCTGATGCGCAGCTAAACGCGGAGATCGTTTGTACTAAGATATTCTGCAACTTGAAATTTAGGAATATGTTCTTGAAAGTACGGTTAATTTAGTTATTGATTTACGTCAATGGGCATTGAACCTTGGAGAGAAATTTGAAAAACGTATAAAAGAAGAAGCATGTAAAAGGTACAGTACCTTGTGGTACCTATCAGCGAAACACAGATATCGGTAGTAGAGTGAGCGTCGTTAAGGGGATATCCCACAGGACCGAGCGTTAACCACCGCAGAACCTCGCTAACATATTCGTTTTCTATAAGGAGCATGGCGTTTGGCTAACAGGCTCTATCGCCGGTTACCGATCAGTCGTTAGCGGCTTATGTTGCAGTTTGCAGTTGCAGGCGAATCTGCTCCTGTGGTTCCTGTTATATGCGCACCGTTCTTCTGCGTTCTCGCTCGTATCTTTTTCCTCGTCTCTTCGTCACTCCGGCAAGTGGCTCGGCCACCGCAGGGTGCAACTCTTCTACTGTTTCTCGAGATTCCTTTATTTGCTTCTGCGTCGGCAGTACGAGTGTCAGGGAGGCCATCGAGGTGTGGGCCCCACCGATGAAAGATACCACCCAGTAATGGTTTATTTAAATTGGTTCCACCGGATCATCACGAGTGCCCGTGAGGGAACTCCTCTCCCCGTTGTCGTTCCCTCTTTCGAACGGACGCACAAAGTTAACGTCAAAGGCGACGAAAAATCTTGTTAAAATCCCTCTCCCGGAACTTGACCATCTTTCACTTTAGCCTCGCTAACACGTTTCAGTATTGTGCACTTGGCGATCGGTTCGCACATCCGTTAATTGCCGTCGAGAATTCGCTTACCGAGATCTCTCGATAAGAGAAAGAGAATGGACGCTGTACAACTGCGATACGCAGATCAAGAAGATCGATGCCCTGACGAAAAGAGGCAACCATAATCGATGGCCTGATGTCAAAAAATTGTTTTTCAGTATGTATTATCATAGCGGCAAGTGTGGCAATTAAATATTTTCTGTGGTTCTCTGTTCCAGGCGAATTCATGTGTTTTAAAATCTATGCAGAAAACGTAGAAAAAAAAAGAAATACTGGAATTGTCGAAGCAATAACAGAAAAAAAAGATCGCTGGAGATTCGAAAATATAAGAATTACCATTTGTGCTATTTGTTTCGGTGACTTATATTTATGGTCGGGAATACTTGGTACCGAAACGATAGAACGAGATCAACGAGAATTCCGGTCTCACTTGAATTTTGTCTATCGTCAATTTTGGCACGCTCCATCGGCACGACCGAACAATGCGTTCCACCGGATGGCTCGCTTCCTCGCTTTTGACCTTATCCCCCGGTAAGATTCCATTGCAAATAGGCGAAACCCGCGAAAACTTCCATCAGCCCTAGTAGAAACGATATCGTCGCAGCCGTGGCATATAGTATAGAAATGGGAGAGGCGGGAACTACTCCCGGAAACTCGGTTATCGACTGGCTCGTTCTCCCTGACGGGGACGACGTGAGCGAACGGTTAGGGGCAACAACTCGGCCCGTGGAAGCAGAGATGACCAGAGCAGAAAGTCTAGTCTCCCGATAAAACCCCGTCGGGTTCTATCAAGTTCTCGACTGGCGCCGATGGTGACGCAGTGTCGAGCAGTTCCATTATCTTTTCCTCTATTTCGTAAACTGTATTCCTCCCTTCCCCTCTATTTTCCTGACCGCATACTCGACCGAAATGCTTCCAATTGCTTTGTAGCGAAATCACAAAAAATATCACATCAGGAGTCAGGGCAATCTCTTTATACGAGAGTCGTACACGTGCCGGAGAAACGACGATTTTTTGTTTGCTCACCCTCCTCGATTTCTCACGCGAGATAATGCTGGTATCTGCGCGTTTCAATATGAAGATTGGGAGATAGCGCACGAGGAACGGTGCTTGCGCTCGATGGGTGATGATTATTGAGCCAAATTGTGATTCTTCCCAAAAACATATAATATTTGTCTACAGCAGGTCCTCGGGAAATGTCAACTAATAACATGTTGGATCTTATCGTCGAATTTTATTGCCTCGGTAGTATTGACGTGTGTCCGCCGTACGAGCAGTAAAATCCAACGCTCGCCTTGATAACTGTGATGAGCGACGCGAATAATCGAAATTGGCCGGTGCTGGCATGCAGAAGTTTGGGTGCACGAAGCGAAAGAACCGAGGTAGCGAATTCGTGCGATCAGTATGTGCCTGACCGAGTACCGAGGAAATATACCCAGTGGGCAACGCAAACGTGGGCTATGGCCGCAAGGACATCAGCCAAATGAAAGCTGGCAACCGCCGGTACGACCGCAGTACACGGGCGCGTGGGTTATCCGATTTCATGTGTCGGAAGGTCTCTGGCTGCTGACCGTACCTCGGGGACAACGTCAGCCGGATAGTTGCAGTCCTGGTGCGACGCTCACGGTGCTCGATCCAGTCGCGGATAATATCTTTTCGACCGCTTACGGCCTTCCGGCTCGTCTGTCCGGCTACCCGGCTTCATTCACCTCCTTCGTCGTGAGTGAAAGAGAAGCGGGTACAGCGGTACAGGGACAGACAGGACGAAATCGCAGTTGATCTGACACGACTTATCGATTCTCATGTTTCGACCACCCGCCGTGTCAAAACATCTTGATGATCCTTCGACGAAAGGACTTGAGCGCTCATCGAGGACCTCAAAGCTCCGCGTTGGATCCTTGCTCTGCAAAGTCCTTATAGGCTGCTTATAACATATAAGCTCCTCGTAAGCAGAGCCTTTTAGGCTCCTGTGAAGTTCTGATATACTCGCCAGGATATACGTCAATTTGAACGGCAAAAGCTCTTCTAAAAGAGTTACCTTGCGGACCTCCGTTCAAGCGATCGAATTAGTTTCAATGAATTTATGTATTAAGGCATGCAGACCACTCGGCGAGAGAAATTATGTGATAAGACCTCACTGCGCACGAACGTCCGGCGCTTTCTCGGATCGATGGGACGGCGAGAAATACGTGAAACTCTCTCTCTCTCGAGAGAGAGAGAGAGAGAGAGTGCGGTCAAACTGATGGACGAATTGTTTGAAAACGCCCCTGGGAATTTGGACGAATGCTTTTATCTGGCAGCGTTCACTATGCCGATCATCCGGTCAGCTAACAGGCGTGGTAGCGCCCCGGTACGCTGATCATTCGAAACTTTCGTCCGCTTGTTCGCATCTGTAAAGCTCCATTTGTTCTCTCCGTTTTCCGCAAAAGCGAAAAACAAAGTGGCGGCTACCCACGGAGCACGAAGTCTCGACGACGAATCCTGATTTCTGAACAACGGCTTCTCCGATTCTCCGGGAGTTCGAAACGCAGTGTGGAAGGATGAAAATCAGTGCCGGACTATGCTATTCTCTCTGCTTCGCGTCAACACTGTGCTCACCGACTGCCCTCGAGGATTCGACGAAAGTTTCCGACAGACAAAAAAAAAAAAGAAATACAAATAAAATATTGAAAAATCGGGGTCGTTGGCTTTGTTTTCGTGCAGTCGAACTCATCAAGCGGGAGCGGAAGCCCGGCGGTTTTTCAGACTAAAGCCTGTAGCTTCATGTCATCCGCCATATAGCAGTTGAAACTTTTTGAATTTGTTTTCAACATTGTCGATCGAACTTCGATTAAAAACGGGGGCGCGAGGGGGAAATAAAAAACGAAAAGACTCGCCGCTCGATGAAATCGATTTCGGGATCCCGATAACTTCGGGAAACTAGTGGAAAAACTGCACAGCGCTGAACTCAAGAGTTATATTCGACTACTATCAACGGAATAGCGGATCAAAAGGAATATGAAAAAAAAAGTTCGTTGCTTGTTACACCAGTGAAAACACGGCGGCGATCGAGAGAGGAGAGAGAAAGTGAGAGCAATAAAAACAAATTGCCGTAGCGCCATAGCCCTCGGTACCTTTTCAATTTTCAGCCCTCGAATTCCAAGGCTAATCGAAAGAGCGTAAAGTTCTTGCAGGGAGGAGCGGGACGGAGGGAGATGTTGGAGGGAGGAACGGATGGTGGGGTAACGGATTTGCGTATTCAACGTGCCGGACGTGAAAAGGGAAGGTTTTACACGTGCCCGGACTATGCATTCGTCTGAGCTCTTCTAGCCTGACTCTTTCTAGCTTGCCAGCCTGATTCTACTTGGAGAGACGCGAGGAAAAAAAAAAAGAAGCGTATTCGCCTCCAGGGCTCAGATGTCTGGGTCCCGGGAGTACCAGCGGAGGCCACTGGTGCCAAGAAAGATATCTCGGGCTTGCTTTAAGCTATCGTGAATAGAGAAAGCGTGTGTATTTTCGCGGCCCAAGTGAGCCCGAACCCTCACTACGCTTTGTGAGACGGGGCAAGGAGGGCCGCAGTCGCTCTAAGTTACCGTACACGATTTCGTGTCCGAGAAGTTTGGCGTAGGTCGGAACACGTACATACACTATCCACTCGTTCCCAGACGATTGTCGGAAAGTTTTCGCATCAACCCCGTTTCGAGATGAATAAATAACGGAAAAATGATGATTGCGTTGCTCAAAGTATTCCATATGGAATAATCGCACTCGTAAAGGTGGAATCACCGGGATCGCGGAGGCTGCGGCAATAATTTAGAAAGCTCATAGAACACGACAATTTGGCAGAAAATGTTGATAAGGAAAATGCCCATGGGATGTCCACCGTCGTATTTCATAAATGACGTCCGCTCGGTCCGGCGGGCGGTTGGAGAATGAAAAAAAGAAAAAAGTTCTGCCACTACATTCGCTTTATTAGTGTCAGCTTCTCGCAACCTCGTGAGATTGTAAAATAAAATTAACGCTGTTATGAAAAATTGAGTTAAATTACCCGGTGTTTTCATCCGATCGTGCTTCCGCTGGGTCAGTTTGGAGTTTTGTGAATCGGAGAATTGAGTTATTTTTTCAAAATTGCTTTGTATTATTGCGCGATCTGGCTTATCAAATTGGAGTATACAAAGAACCGAGGCGCACAATTCGCGGTGAGCATATGAGCATATAAATTTTGTATAGCTCATACAGTTCAGCGAGTGTTCGTGCGTATGATAGCCGAGCTGTAATGTCAGTGGCTGCGGAGCCAAGGGACTGTAAGGAATGATGGATACAGACGGAGTTGGGAAAATGAGCATGGCAGGAGCGCGAGGCGGAGGGTGGCGGCCCCACAATCAAATATTCAACAGACGCTGAGCTGCAAAGTGCCAGAAACTCGTTCTGCTTCTCTATTTTCTCGTGAAAGTCCCTGCCACCCTCAGGTCGCATGGGACGGCGCAGTCGCCGGTACGCTTCTCGGGACGAATTCGCGGGGTCCCGCGGGATTCGAGACCGGCTCGAAAAGCCTAAAATCCAACCATCCCAGGCGGGCCCAACGCCTTGTCACTCGTTTGACGTTCGTCAAAGTCGCTTACGTCGGAGGAAAAGTGTGGGGCAACGAGGCGCATCAAGATTGTAAATCTTCGGAAGGAAAACACACGCGCGAACGAGTCCGCGTTATTAAGGATTTTCTCGAAGCGAGCTGTCGATCGAACACTTTTGTTGGGTCCATGAATAATCGTTAGAACCGTTTCGGACGTGACGAGAAATATCTATGTCCTGAAATCTTTACGATCCACATTCACAAATACGCGTCATATTATTCAGAAAATATTGATAGCAGACTTTGATAAAAATAAGGGTGAATTCAATTTTTATACAGATGCACGCATTCGATCCATTTTGATGTAATTTCAATTTATACTTATTTGTAGTGTTGAAGAAATTAATTTTAAAAACGAGGATAGATATTTTAACATGATTGTATAAAAATGCATTACTCCCAATCGCTGCTAGATATGATAAGTGTTTTATCGTACTTCTTACTGCAGCAAGTAAGCCTAGTCGTTTTCTTGAACGCCACTCGGAAATTAATGGTCCGTGAAGTATAGGTGAAAAAATATGTACTATGATTTGCAATTCACGAATGGGTACCATGTCAAAATTTGCAGTATTTAACAGCTATTACAATTTATCGAAAAAATCTAAAGGACCGAGAGCAGCCCGACTCGTCTTTTTTTAATTTATGAATCTGAATACGACGGTAATTTTTCGTAAGACAAGCGACATCGAAACCAGTGAGGTTACTTTAAATCTTACATGAGAGATGTAATGGCTAGGGAATTTCAGAGATGTGATCCATTAGCCACGACGAAGCGTCTAGCCAGCACCGCGTGTCCCATGAGAAATAACTGTAATCGCTTTTCCACCCTCGTTCGTACTTCTCGTCTCATACGCTCACCCATTCGCGATGCGGATATTCGTTGTAATTCTCGACTCCGTCATCGAGCTTGAGTAGTCAGCCTGTTTGTTTCGTACATGTTCATTCCACGTGTAAGCGGACCAATGTACCAAAACTTCGACGATCTCTGAGATAAGAGAACCAGAAGTGGGGAGCTCTTTTTTGCTTACGACGCCCAAATAACTTTAATATATCTTCTATCCGCTAGTTGATACATCAAGTTTTTTTAGAATTGTCAATAGTATTTTTTTTAAAGAAATTATTTAATCAACTGGTATTTTTAAGCATTCTTGATAACTGTAAAATTTCTCTTAAAAAATTGGAAATATTATGAACATTTACACATAACGCGTAATTTTTCTTCCCTTTTCAGTGTTCATTTGCTCACTTTTCCTTTTCGAATTTCTCGGGGAAGGAGAGATATAGATATGGCGAGTGGGAGTAAAATAAAGGACGAGAATGTAGCGCAGAGAAAGCCCGCACTCGGGGAAGCAGCCTTTTGCTTTATGAACGATCGGAATTTAAATTGCTTTCCTTGCTCGCATCTTACGTGAAGGCTTTCCGTTCCTTCTTATAAATCCCCAATAGCCTTTGATATAGTTCAAGCCGAGGAGGCTGTACGAAAATATTTGATATAAAACCCTGGAAAAGTCACGATTCACCTCCGGCTTCCACACTCGCTTTACCTTCTATTTCTTCTCCGGCTGCCGCCACTGCAGCCCGAATGTATACGCCTTTTTTTGCGTGTTTCTTTTTTTTGAACCGTCAGTAGGCATTTTTGTACCGAAAACGCTGCCCGGGTTCGCGCTTTCGTAAAATAAATATCGAATGTAAAGAAAGTAAACGCGAGGGGTGGCCACCTCGTCGAAATATCGTCGAAAAACGAAAAACTATTCGCGCCGTGAGAATGCTTTGAAGTTTCATTTTTTTCTCGCAAATTCAATCACTGAAGGAGAACCATCAATGTTATAATGTATAAATCAATCTGGTTGGTCTAATAAATGTTGCCAAGGCTTTTTCTGTGAGGTTCCCAAGGCGCCCATTCTACAGAAAATTCTCTGCATCACGAATATGAATATTTACCAATTAATTAAGACTATTGCCAGCGACCCCGGAGAATTCGACCGGTCTAAAAGTGCAACATCCGAACGCTATCTAATCAACATTCTGTGCCGTCCGTACTAACGAATCGTGAATTTTCCGTATTGACACAAGAGTCTTTGGAGAAAGGGTATGAGGCACACGAGTGATCAATGAGAGAAACAGACAAACAATTCCGCGGAGAGAAAGATACGCCCTCGAAGCAGCTGGGGGCTTTGCGCCGTGAAATCGAAATAGGATACAAGTGTTTGTGGGTTTACGGTTTACCACGCGGCACGTTTCTGCGGAATTCTCCGGCACGCTAGTGTATTTTTTTTTTTAATCGAGGAATTAAAGCTGACTGCGGAGAAGAACCTCGGACTTTCCTACGACGTTGCTTTACGGTCTGTATCTCAGGATTTCATTCTCGTCGGCGCGAGCCGAGACGTCCTAATAAAATCAGGCGAATTAATCTAATCTCGACGATTCCAGGCAGTCGAAGCTTTCGTTCACGGATCCCCGCAAGCATTCGGTACCTTTACCTTCTGCTTTTCTTCCTTCGTCTCCGCAACGGCGAGATCGCGCTGCCTTTGTCACACCTATCTTAAGGCTGAGGTTCGCGAAGCCACAAAGGATCCCGGGGCTAGGCGAGCTCGGGGTAATTCAATATGATTGTACAAACAGTTTAATGGGGATTATACACCGCGTGTAACCGAGAGGAAGTAATTGGCTGACCTCGGTGGAGCGAGGTATCTATTCTGTTCTGCTGTCTTTCCGTTTATATTCGGTCCGCTATATACCGTTATCTTGGTTGAGAATTTTTGTTCTGTTCGCGTTGTATCGCATATTTATTTTTAAAAAAAGGCAGGAACTGTTTTGGCGCCGCAAAAAATTGATCGGTCGATTCGGTTTAGTTTGAGGCGACAATGACGAATCTAGCGTTATCTTTACTATATCTCTACCGGGAGCCGAGAAAAAGGCAGATAACTAAATTCAAAAAATGGAAATGTCGCATTTTTCAACTTTAAAATGCTCCGTCTCGAAAACTGACAATACCAACAAAGCTACGCGGCCATTCTCTTCTTTCATTATCAGCTTTCCACAGATGGCTTAGAGATTGTTATATGTACAGGCGCTAAAAAGATATGATCTCTGAAAGCCATCGGAGAAATTTCGAACAGGAGGTGATGAAGATTTTTCGAGTTGACTGGCAATCTCGAAAGTGAACGTGAGTGACCAACAAGCCGTTGATGGGCGCATCTGGCAAGAACTGGACTGCAACGTCGGATCGCGCGATTAGCGTATAGAGAAAATCCTTCGTTCCACTTCCACAGCTTGCCCTCTTTCCCACCGGAAAAAGAAGGAAAAAAAGGGACAAATAATCCTTTTAATAATCGGTTGGAACCTTTTTTTCGAATATCTTAAACGGTGTCGCGACCTCAATGATCGACCATTCGAGACCTTTCTTCGCTTCGGAGTCCGCGGTCCATACCTGGGAATAGATTATTATCGATACACCCTTTCAGACACAGCTGAGCCCATAATGCCTGCGTTATTGGTCCCGCTAGTCAAAGTATTGTGCATCTCGCTAGTGGCGCGGTGGTCGATTAACTGTGAACGAATGGATCCACTTTGCTCGCTCATTACTTCCAATTATCGTCGTTAGCCCGGCTATTAATTACGTTTTCATAACCGGCGAGTTCCGAATAAAAGTATCTACCGATGCATCGGCCGTGGAAGGCCCGCTCGGGCTTTCGATAAAGTTTTTTCCTCATTAGCTCCGGAGAGGTCTCACCGGTTGAGGAACAAAGAAGAGAAAAAAACCAAATATCTACCGGTATTATAAATTCTAATGCATCGTCTACCGGGGCGAGAGCGACGTAGCCTTTGGAAATAACATTGGGGCAAAAGAAAACCGGCGCGCAAAAGGCGTGGCACCCTTATTAACGTTTTTAATTAGATCTCGGAGAATGCGGGTGTACTCAACGAGGCCCCCCAACAATAAAAAAGATGAGCTCCGCTAATAAGGTGGCTCTGCGAGACAGAGGTGAAAGATACACCGAGGTTTGGAAACGGTGAGAGGAAGAACGTCTCATCTTTCTTTCCGAATCGCCCCCCCCCCCCCCCCCCCCCCCCCCTTGTACGCGGTATCGTTGTACCAAAAACTGAACTGATTAACTTCCTCCCGCTTTGTTTAATTAATTAAATTATTTTCTGGGCAATATTCTCGTAGCCGACCCAACAGTGACTCGAAACTGCAAACTTCGCGAGATCATCGCAAAATCTTGCTACATTGAATACTTCTTTACTGTTAGATAAAGTTAGTTGGAACGTTGGAAAGTTAGTTTTATGTTTTTGCAACTATGCGTGGCCTATGCGTGGTATTGAAGAGAAAGAAATACTCTCTCCTTTCCTTTTGGTATTAATTCGACGGAACGATAGCGCCGAAATTGTCTTAAATTAGGGCGATCTGATCCCCGAGACTGCGAACGAATTGTCGAAACGTGGAATGCGAGGGGGCTCCAGAAATGAGAATCCAGAAAGAGTGTAAAAAACTTGGAAGAAGCTCGAGTCCTCGGTCCCTTGCCTCGTCGACACCCGGATTTCGCGAGCTCCGCACGACGGAGATTGAATTATTATTATTATTTTTTTCCACTCGCACGACCCCGAGAGCCGACCGCGCGCATCTCTCACGCCTTGCCCTTCCTCGCTTCGCACTAGACTTATTACGCGAACGACCGAGATTAAGGACCCGGGCTCTCTGCGCGCCCGACTATGTAAATCATCCGCGAGAGCAAAAGCTTGCTCGCGTCAACGGTAGCGTTCCCGCGAGGAGATAAATTTCACTTTGACTCCGTTGCGACGGCGCATCGGCCGGCACGAAACTCCGTCGATCTACGGCTCTTCAATTTTTTACATGCGACTCAGCCTGTGCCCACGCAGTGCGCATCACCGTGCGATGTGTACTTATTATATATTTATTATACTATATATAGATGTACATAGAGCTTCGGTATATCGAAAAATCATATTTCACGAAAAAATATCTCGTACGCCTGAGCAAACCTCTCGAATATTAAGGCGCCGCTTATCGGGAAGAATATTTTTGTTCAATTTTTTCGTTGAAAGTAGATTTCTCGATTGGTTTACATTGAACGGTAAGAAGGAGATATTATTTTCGGAGATAAACTCCTTCGGTCTTCGTCGAGAAATTTTTTCGTCTTTATGCTTTTTCTTTCGTTTCTTTTTTTTTTTTTTTGCAGCGAGCCGAACTCGCAATCTTCACAGTGTCTCGGGGGTTAATCAAGAAAAATAAACAGAACGCTCGGGCAATCCGTGTTTCTTGCGAATACGGTTAGTGTGTGCGTTAGCGGTCTTCGCAGCGCCGATGGAGAGATAACATAACGCGCGGCAGTGGCTTCGCGAACGCAAAACGCGGAATAAGACGGAGGGATATTCTAGTTTTACCTCTCTCGGGCCGCGGCGCTGTTACCTCTCGAGAAGTAATAACATTTCGCGAAATAAGTTCGGGAGCAAAGGCCAATGCTATTCTGGGGGCGTTTGCTTGAAGGATACGGCTACCAGCAGCGTTTTCGCCCGGCCTCGTTATCATCTTCTCATATATTGGTATTTACACACCGGGTGGGGAATACACCCAGAATGGATGACTGCAACTCGTTTCGCATAAATAAACGTGCTTTCTCATATTAACCAGAGAGAAAATTCAAATCTTAGACGAGGGATGCAGAAAAATCAGGAAAAACATTTTTCAACGTGAAAAACCATAGCGGCGATGTAATGTTTTTTTATCGTTTGTAATCGTTCTCGACTCGGTGGATTATAGAGGTAAATTTTTTATTATTGTTATTATTCAGTATCTCAGATATTATCTATTAATTTTCATTTAATTATTCAGCAATGATATTAATTATTATTATCTATATTTATTTAGGGGTTTTCAGTTATTAAGAGTATTTTTCGTGAAATCATGGAAATATTGTTTTTTCAGATATATTACGTATTCAGATGTAATGCGGGCATGAATGCATGCAGAGATTCTCTTCATCTCAAATCTGAATAATATTTATTTATATATAATGTAATATTTGCCGTTTTCTGTTTTTGGATCAACACGATGCATCGTAAAATCTTAATCGAGTAGAAACGAATTTTGCGATAACGCGCCAACCGCGTCATTGCGGTAAAATAAATTCTCAGAAATATGAATATGTTTCAATTACATCAGTGACACTGTAATCGTCGTGAATTAGAGAATTCCGTCGAGACGTTTCGTCGACAGACGAACGCTTTGCCGTGGACAGATCCGAGACACGTCGTAAGTGCAAGCGTGTTTGCCGACGAGAACCACTCGAGCATGACCGCAGGGCGAGAAAGCGATGGAATATACGTTAGTCATTGTTAGTGAGTAAAAGCAACGCGAGAACTATCTGCGTACAATTGGATATACAAACAGAGAAACGCGCGCGCGATCCCGTCGTTTGTCGTTGCAATCCTCATCGTCATCGTTTTCGTACACGGATGCGTTACAAAGGGCTCGAGAAACATAGAGAAAGAGAGCGGAGTGAGATGAGGGCTTCGAAGGCAGGGAAGAGTCCTCTCATCGGATTGCGAGACCGAAATCTGGGTCCGCGTCGTTCGCGGTATAAACAGTTGTGACAGATGCCGGGGTTATGTAAACCAGGCCTCTCGGCTTCGCTCGTATTGTGTCGCCCGGAGCCCCCGAGGGTCGATACACACAGAACCGCGGGTAATACTCGGACGACCGTTTTAACCGGGACAATGAACGGATTTGCAAAATAAAATTCGTGACAAACATCGACCCACGGCGCGTACGCGAGCGATACGCTCCACGGTTTTCACGGGGTTTTTCGCCTTTCGTCGTGAGCACGAGTGGGACAGAAAGTGAAGAAAAAAAAAAAATAAAAATAAGACGATGCCGCGGACGAGGGTAGGAGACCAGCTTTCGTGGATCAGTGGAGAGCATTAGCAAAGCGATCTGAATGGAGAAGAAGTCCCGGATCACGTCGGTGACAGAGACTCTCGGGCGCTATCCGACTCGACGATCTCGAATGCTATAATATGTTTTTCCGAAAAAAAATCTCCGAGAGGCGAAACGTATGAATGGCGACGGAAGACGCTGCACTATTGGAATTCTCGAATGGTGCACGAAGATCGAGATACAGAACCGGAGACACTTTAGATCTGTCCTCCGTTCGCGCTATCTTGTCGATTCATATACTATTTATACTGGTTTTCAGGTTGTCAGGACGAACCTTCGAGGGATTATTCTCGAACTTTAATCCCTCGCAGGACAAATCGATGCTCCATTAAAACGCTTGCATATACCATGCTTTTTGTACGGTTCATACATCGGCCGCCCGTTTCGAAGGTACAGCTCTGAGACGTCGAGATCCGGGTATTAACGAATGTAGAAAAATCGTTCGAGTAAAAGAGATGCGTTGGAACGCAATCGGGAGACGTACTTACGATATCGACGGAATATCCGTTCTTTCGAAGGTTTTTTACAAACAAACAAAAAGTATAACTCACGTACGGAAACGCGGAGAATACTTCTTTGATTGGGTGGTTAAATTACGTACAGAAAATTAACAGAATAAACAAAATGCCGAAACGGCCGAGAGCCGAGAATTTCACCCGGCAACGCGCATACGCATGAAAACAAACATTCTAGACGAATCTGTCGTACTTACCGCTTCGGTGTCGTCTAAATGAACGGCT
The DNA here is from genome assembly GCA_963924025.1 of Ischnus inquisitorius. Classification (NCBI taxonomy): domain Eukaryota; kingdom Metazoa; phylum Arthropoda; class Insecta; order Hymenoptera; family Ichneumonidae; genus Ischnus; species Ischnus inquisitorius. The sequence continues at coordinate 15,237,622 of OZ001243.1, read as the reverse complement.
AATCCACAGGTTTACAGGAACACAACACTCGTCACTGTGCACATGTATTTTAACCCGGACGCGATCATGATTTAGCGATGACAATGCGACGGCAAATACTGAATATGATTGTTTCCGGAATGAGAGTAAATTTATTTGCGTTTATTTGCATTCATTCCGAATTCTCCACAATCTTGCGCGTAATTCGTAATTTTTTATTTAATAATTCCATTAACAATTTCATCAATAACGACAGAATAACTGACACTGAATATAATTGTTTCCTGACCGAGACAGCTTTTTTGTTCGTTATGTCGTTTGTTGAGAACCCGTCGAGCTGCTCGTCTTTCGTGTATTACATCGACGATAAACAAACGCGATCAAGGTTAAGTACGCGAATCGAAATTAAAGATATCAAGATTCATTTCTATCGACGATACTGAATTATTTCGGGAACGTAAACGTTTTACTATTTTTTTCTTGTTATTTGCCACGAATAAAACACGCGCATGCGCACGGGACGCGTGCTGTTTATGTTTCTCTCGCATTGTGTTGACGTTACGAAATATCGATCGAAAGTTATTCTCGCGGGTGACAATAAAAATCTGTAGGTTATAAAGTTTTATTATCCACGAGCTCGACACGAGGAACAAAGCTTTCGCACTGTCGGAGAAAGAAACGCGATGTTTTATCGTCGAAAATTCGATACACGGCACAAAGACGCGAGAGTTCACGGTAACCGAATGGCTCTGGTTATCACGTGGTCACCTGACGCGTGCTCGGGGCCCGAGACGCGAGCAGCAGGACGCCACGCGTCGACAAGGCAGCACCGCGCTCCGTCGAACGAGACAGTAAAACAGCCGTCGCGAACCCCCTGGATTTCGCGTCGAGTTCGTATTGTGAAAAAAAGTCAGCCTTACACGTCCAACAGCGCCGATGACCCAATTCCGACGATCTTCTATCGATGCTGCATGTTATTCGACATCGAGTAACCGTCGTGAGAGACGAACAGCCGAGGCGCGATTGTCGCGGTCGGTTAGCCCGCGATGCCGGTGAATTAATTTCTACGAATATATCGTTCCATTCCTATAAATTCGCGATTGCATGAAGTGAAGTGTTATTAAGTGCGTGTAGTGAAGTGTTATTAAGTGCGTGTTGTGGAAATTATAATTTCTTTCAAGGGCACGGGCTCAAAAAATTCTCGGTGTGCGTCAAACGGTTGATACGTTAATATTCGTGTAAAGCAACATTGGGGGCGAGCGCGGCTTCGGTCGCGTGCAAGTAAATTCGTCGTTTCTTATACCGTCGTTATGTCATTTACAATCGCGAAAAAACGGTGAGCACCGAACAGCCGAATTCGCCGGCTTTTACGGGCAGTCGCATCGCTATACGCCGGAAAATTGGAGTTAACGAAAGAATATATTCGGTTTCTACTACCGCGCGATTGACCTTGTGCAGTGTTATGAAGTGAGTGTTGTTCTCACGAGATCGCGCACGACTGGGTTCGAGGTTCAATGCAGAAGACAGCGAAGTAGTAAGTCGAAAAGTTTATTTTTCACGCGTCATCGCAGGAACTACATTTTTATCTAACCTCAAAAATTCGACATTTTTTTCACATTTTTCCCCAGCATCGACTCGTTCATACATGAACTTTTGCTTTTTTATTTCGCTTTTATTTGAGGAAAAAAATAATACTTTATAGGAAAGTTTTGTAAAAAATCGATCATATTTTTTCAAGAATCGAATCGATCTTCTTGAGAATAAGTTCAAGGCCGTAGGCGGTCTTTCGGCCAACTTTTCTTTCTCCATTCAGTCGGGCGGCACTTTCTTTGCGAGTTTCCTTAGGTGGGGCCCGATGCGTAGCACTGGGTAGTCGATCTATCGAACTCAAGAATCTTCCGTGTAATTCGTACGGCGTTGGGCCGCTGACGCATGCGGACAAGCGCGAGAATGGGACGGGGAGCCGAGTAGACGATAGAAAGCGAAGGTTCGAGGCTTGTTTGTTGTTTCGCCGGCCGGTGTAACGCGTCTAGGCGTTGCATCCGTGCCGTTCCGACGGGAAAGGCTCAAGCGTGCATAACTCGACCGTCCGCCCGTAGGGTCTCGTCCGTCTTCCATTGTCCTCCGCGAAAGAACGGGAAATACCGAAAGAACGAGGCGAGAATACTTCGCATCGAGCTTCGAGCATTTCTCGACGCGCTAATCGCATTCACAATTCGCGCGATCCGTGTCATCCGTGACTTCACTGTGTGAATCAATGCTGGCTCGCGAGAGGCAACGCAGCAGCCTCTCCGAAAGGCCCGAAAATCTGTAGCCTCTTCACGGTTAAATCGCGCTCGGGCTTCGTCGATTTTTCGTCCGGCGTCGAGGCGACTCCCCGCGCTATTCGTTGATTCAGCGCGCTTTTACGTACTGCCACGAGGGCGTGAATCGATTTACGCGATTCCAACGTAAAGAATAAAGAGAGTTCGCGCATGGCGAGGTTTAGTAACGCTCAGACCAGGTGGCGGTACCGAAGATTGAGAAAGCGTTTTGTCGCCGAGGACGAGATTTGGACTCGGATTCCGGCCCTTCACGCCTCGTTTGGCAGCTGCATCTAATCAGTATTGATTCTTCCGATTAGCTCCAGTTTGCCTATCTGAATACATCGGCCAAACTCTACGTCGCCGGTTTTAGTATAAATATATTTGTTTGAAAAGTTCGTCGTTAGGAATTTTCAGAAATACCATAACTATTTATAATATAAATTTAGTAATTACATAACTAAGATACGTTTACGTATCTGCGAGATAATATTAATTACCTATCGTGATAAGCGATCGTTTGTATTCATTAAAATTGAAATAGTACAGGTTAATAAACTCGCTATAGTTGATTGAAAATAGAATTCCGTTTAAGAGATCAACGAAAAAAAAAGATTGATAAACAAAATATTTATGTAGGAAGCATTGAATCCAAGAAAAATGCTTCGAATCGTGTTTTTTCGCTATCGATCGGAGCCAATTTCGTATCCGAGAGATAGTCGGCCATTATCGAACGTGCGGAGTAGAGAGCCCGTTCGTTGGTCTATTTCTGGGGGTACGAATTCAGGAGTACCGGATATCCGGTGCTGCACGTGGCTGAGATTCGATAGCGGTGCAGGTCGAACATTACTCGATCGGGCTTTCGCGTCCCGTGGAGAAGAAGAAGTAAAGTAGCAGATAGATAGTAGGGAGGTGCAAAGCACGCCTTTCGGTCGAGTGGCGTGGCACAAGGAGACTCGAGATGACGCTTGCGAAAATTGCAGCGACGTCGTAGTGCTCCCTGCTGAATAGTACATTCCTCCAACCACGCTTCCTGTTAGCCCGGAGTATCAGAACTATAGATACGTAAGAGGTATAGCAACGAATAGGACGTAAAGCGCCGATGAATACCATCGTACGACGAGTTTTTCCTCTTATAATAGTATCTATCGAGCATGGGTATACAAGTTTTTTCTCGTGTATCTTCTTCATATACAAATTATAGTGCACCGATGTAATATAATTACGACAAAAGTTTCCATAATATTTTCATTAGCATTTTCATTCGCATGGAAGGCCGTGTTTTGTTTACTTCACAAAAGAAAAAAATGATTGGAAAAACCATCTAATTTGATGTATTTTTCATTATAAAAATATTTACAAACGTTCTTTCCACTCGTAAACGAGGTAGATACCGCGTGTTCGATATAAACGGTCAGCACGGTTGTCCGAGTAAATTGCCGTTTCAATGTTGCGAAAAACAATCGAGGAATGCAGAGTTGCGGCGGCGGTGTAAGTGAAAAATAAGCGAGAAGAAAGATAGAGAGATACCGGAGAAAATAAAGCTTTGCATTTTAAATTCGAGCATTGAACATGCGGGAGTCTGGTTATCGGTGCTTCCAGGCCAGTGGGTACGTATACTCTCGGCTCCGCGGTTTTCACTTCTAACCCATTTGACCGCCCTTACCCTTCTTCTCTCACGAGCTACGCTCTTTCGTCTCCTCTTCTCATTTTCCTCCCCTCACTTGCGTTTAACAGTGCTCGCAGCTTCCACCGTTACACAAGAGCGGAAGCAATTCGTTCAGTGCCGAAGGGACTCTCTTCTCCGTGGCGCGCTTTCGCGTTCGTGAAAATACTTGCTGCTTCGTGGCTTAGACCGAGCGTGGGTAGACCGTCAGTGTTCTCAACATCGGGAACTTCGACACAGACGAAATTCGCATCTCTATATCCAAATGCGCAAAGCACGAATGCGTACACTAATCATGTATCCGGAGCGAAATTTACGTACATGTAAATCCGAAATTACAAATGTGCATTCAAGCACAGAAAGTTGTGGTAAACACGAAAATAAGCATAGGATTCAGGATAAATCAGAGGAATGGTAAACGACCGTCAGTGCATTACAATAGAAAGCAATATATCAGCGAATAAATTCTCTTCTGTGGTTAAATTCCCAGTAACTCGGTAAAACACACCGCAATGTATAATGCATACAGGTCAACACTCAGAGATGCTCAGAAGTCAAGAATCGTGTGCGAAGGAGCGTACACAGCCGAGAACCGAGCGGTAGCTTCGGGGCGTTATTCTATTTTACTGCGATAGCTCTTAGAAATGATTCCGGCGGCTGATTTGCACAGTTACCGGCGAATCGTGCACAACGGCATCGCGTAACGTATCAGACGGAACGAAAGTTGAAGCCGTATTTTTGGAAAACAAAGCACAGTGGTGACGGAGAGATTCAATCACACTTTTCTGCAATCAATAATGATCAACTGAAGCAGTCAATAAAGTGGGCTGACCGAGTGCCGCAAAATATGCGATTATTCAAGCAAAGCGATAGAATTTATATGTATAGACATTGATACCGATTTGCGTATTAGACTCGAAGGCTTTTTAGTCAAGTCCACGTGGTCCGGCAACGCAACTGCTATACCCCTATGACCACGAGTAGCGGTGTATCAGCAAAGGGGATGGAGGGTGTGTACACTCGAGACCGCCAATCATGCTGATTGTGTCGTGACTGCAGACGTTTGCTCAAGGGACGACGAGAGGGGAGGGGGGTCTCCATGGATCAATGACATTAGCTTCGGACTGCTATCGCGATAGCGATAGCTATAGATACAAAGGAATTGTTTCCCCGTTCACGCACCCTCGGCGGCTAAACTCGGCTTTAATAACGATCGCTGATTCCCGTGAATCCTATCAAGTGCCAAATAGCTCGATGTTGACGACGCGCGAATACCTCAGGACGATAATCGTTAAAAGAGCGTTGAGTCGTACGAATCGCGTAAGCTGCAACGTTTGTCACAGCCACCGGGATCACCCAAAACTGCTTCGAAAATAGAAGCAATTACTACAGTTTCATAAAAACTCTACATAACTCCATCAAAAAATAATTACGCTAAGCGAAGGCCATAAAAAAATTGTTAGCTATCGAGTCACTGCAAGCCGCAAACGAAACTCTATAATGTATTTCCAATTCAAGGTTAATAGCTACGACTTCGAACTTTATTGCCTTCTCCGTCGAGATGGTACTCAGGTTTCTCGCGCGTTCATCTCATTAGTGATACTGCGGACAAACAGAAATCGAGCGAGGTCCGAGGGGGAGTGCCCCGGGAGGGATGCAATGCGTGGGTGACGGTAACTATAGGCTACCCTGTGGCATGTAGACTCAACGTGCGGTGGCGGGGGGTCTGCGACCGCTGGTCGATTGGACATACCAGAAGCTTCTACCCTTGAGTACTAGCATGTATCCAAGCAGCAGTCGACCAATATATAACCCCGTTGCCCGATGTTACAGTCAGCGATGAGGGAACGCTGCTGCCGTTGCGCAATGTCATTGGTTGTTACGCCGTACACATATACATCGATATTCCGTTTAGCAGGTGACACAAAGGCGTATAATCAGAGAGCGTTATGAAAACGAGTTATCGCGATCATATTAGAAATCACGGCTGCACATGGGTGGTACACGATATTACTGCATTGAAGCGTACAACATACTCGATGACCTGGGAATCCTTTGTAATTGAATCTTTCTATGCGTTGGTATTACGAATAACGTTTATCTGATTTCGATAAAAGAGATCGATATCCGCGCTCCTCTAAAAAAATGCGGCAGAGAGTGCATTTTTTTAAATACTTGGATAATTTTTTTTTTTCATTTTAAAGATGCGAAATATCGCGTGTAATTCAGTAGATAGCCGTTTGTTGAGAGTTCGTTGCGTTATACACTGAAGCTGCGTTGGTAGTGTGCGAGTATCGATTATGCATGTAGAAGTTGACGGTGATTCACCGGACCGCGTATGGGGTCCTCGAGGTCTAGCGATGAAAGGGCGTTATTACAACGATCTCAAGTCGACAGTATCACTGATGCACACACGAGTTCACTATCGTTTCGTCCCTTCGTAGTGTAATCTGGATGCGGGTGAGTGCATAAAAGGGACCCGGGCAGTCAGGTAGTCTGCAAAGTTCAATGGGGATACTGAGAGAGAGAGTTAGAGGATGAAAGCGAGCTGGAAATGCAGTATACGTTGTACGGTATATTGAGAGACATGTCGAAATGAGAGAGTTGGGTTTTCGGCATTCAATAGCCCGGGTTACGGCGAGGATTAAGCAAAACAAAATATGTAACGCAGCAAAATTATATGCACGAAATCAACATTTTTGAGTATCATTATTTAATATTGCATGAAAAAATTGATTAAGCAAAAAAACTCCATGTGCACGAAACTGTCGAATAAAAAGCACAAGCGAGGAAAAAAAACCCTCCAGCAAAATTTTCGTTGAAATTGCTGTTTTAGATTCGAAAAATTTTCGGATTTTTTTTCCGTTACGAAATATAAACTCCGTGTATGAACATCCGCGAAGATCTCGCGGTACTCACAGCCGGAATGTTCTTTTGACTGCCCTCAACTGTGCTTCTCTACATAACTGTATTATATGTATACCGCGCATAGCAGAGCGCGGGATCTTGGCACGAAATTTGCATTTTCCGGAAGAGCCGTTTAGAAGTTGCTTCGTGCGCGCGGCCACGGGGGTCCCGAAGCACAACGGACGAAGTAAAAAGAACAGGTCTCGTCCGCGGTCGCGGGGCTCGGTTACGGTTATTTAATGAATAAAACGAGAAACAGGGGCGCGGGTTGAAGCACGAGAGCTGGTACAGTTTCGCTGGGAGAGCGAAGTGAGCGTACGGCCTTGGCTGTACACAATGACGCCCTCTAGTCTGGTGACTCCGGTCTGGTCCGCGGAGGGTAAGATGTGGGATTGCATTTTAATAGAGGCATTACGCGAAGCGTTCCGTCGGCCACCCAACCACCGCCCGCAGGGCACCGCACAGCTCGTTCTTCTCTCTTCCGTTCAGGTTCTCCGCTGCAAAGAGTTGAACCTCGACGACGAACGTCCGTCGCGTGTTCAACCATCCCCGTGGATTCTTAATAAAACCACGGGGTCCTCGCTGTACGCGTTTGCAGGCTACAAACAGGTTAGGAGAAGGAGAGGGCCCGGAGATCTGTATACTCACGATGAGACTAGAGAAGATGCAAATGCAGAAACCAATAAAACCGCGCCAGTCGTTACCGAGACAAGATGGGGAAAACGACGAAGCTGTATACCTACGAACTCGGGATCCACCCACCTCTAACTTTTCCTCTCGCTCGTTGCCTGTATCGAGGAAACGCGGAGCAGCTGCACTAGATTCTAGCCCGTTAAACGACATAATTCTTTGACGTTTTCCGATTTCAACGTATCTCGCAAGTAAGCCTGAAATTTTTATTAAGCCGTGGGTCTGCTTTCTCCGAGACGAGCATACAAAACGGATACGAATGAAAAGTTGGGCAGGACATTTTCAGACCGTTGCCGACCCAGTTGGCATTTTCCAACCTGAATAAAATGATTAGTCTATTCGATAATAAAGTGTATCAGTAGGCGGGATTACCGATCGATAGTTATCTGGTGCAACAGGAAATTGAATTGACTGTTTTAGCAATGCAAATCGATTGAACGGTGCTAACGCGCTATTCCGTTTTTTGTTCCCTTGTATCATGATGATTATCTAAATGGGAACAATTTCTCATGAATAAAAGATGTTAATAAAAAATTCAGCAAATAAGCTATTAACACAAAATCTGTATGAAAAATTGTGCACGCGTTGGCCCAAAAAAATGTGCCTTTCATTCATTTTTCCCCGTATTTGATTTCAACTATAATTAATTGGACTTCCTGTAGTCAGAGTAGAAGCTAAAAATTACAAATGTTTGTAAATTTCTATCAAATAATTGCGTAAATCGGTCAACTCCTCGGTGAGGAAGGTACCCCTCATTCTTGCGCCCGATGGGGGCTGAGTGAAGTCTCCGGAGTAATCACAGAGGATGGATCGAATCGCACCTCGCCACAAAGCCAATTCGTATAGCTTCGTCCAGAACCTACTTTAACCCGGTGAGATCGAAATTGCACGACTTCGCGGGGTTCTACCGTCCCTTCACATTGGCACTCTTTCCCTCCGTTTCAACTCCCTTCCACTGCACCGTTTTACTCGTATACAGTCGTATACAGCGGCTAAACCAGCGGAAACGATCACGTTGTTATAGCATCGCTGCCGCTGCCGCTGCTGCTGGCTTTTTACTGTGAACGATCGTTATCCGTTACACCTTCACGCTGCAATAAGGTTTACGTAATCGCGTTTACGTACAGCCGCTCCACGTTGAGTTTCCGACTTGCTTTGCTACATGCAGAGTTGCTACGGCTACCATCCAACGATTGCTCTTACCCCGGTGCTCGTGCTGCGACAGCGAGACTCGTAAACTTCCACCCTCGAAATCGTAAAATCTTTTTCTTTCTCTCTTCCTGCCTCCCTTTCTCTTGGCTTCCTCGCGCCGGCAACTCGCAACACGCCCCGGACTTTGCCACGTGACCCGACACAGCACATCTTTCCTTCGTTGCGAATCTTCGTTTACGAATGCACGAGTTTCTTCGTTTATACAGAAGAATCGCTATAGTATATGCGAACATCGGCTTTTCCTCTATTTTCCGCGACCAGTATAGTTATAGCGCAGGCAGAGCTTACCTGCGTGTATTCCTTCTGAATGTAGACCCAAGCGAAGACGATATATTCACGAGATCGTTTCGCCGAGCGTACGTCGTACGATCCAACGGAAACGTTTTCGCACCTTTTACGTCTCTTTCTCTTTTCGAAGAATCTTCAAGAAACAGCGGTCGTAAGGGAAGCTCAACGAAATTTGATTAATCTATAGGGGAATTTCGAAATGACCGCCGGCATTAAGATATTTTTGACGTTGTTAAATATTCAATAAAAATATAACCTAATGCAAATAATATATTTTCGTACAATACATGTTCAATGGTTTAAAAATACATGGGCAAATACAAATAAAAATGTAAACAATTCAATGGAATATTGAAAAAAAAATGGTATAATATTGTATTGTATTGTGTACTATACAAGCTAAATATCAAAAGTCGAGAACAGGCCAGAACGACAAAATAGCTCATCATTTTTATTCTGAGCAAATACTTTGCAAAGTCTCATTATCGTTACTAATCGTGTCTGCGCGCTTCCGCCCACAGAATCAATGGTTAATCGATAGTTTTGCGTGAACGACCTTGAACCAGATGCGAGTAACGAGGGAAAGTTCGTGGAATCCGTCGTGTCTTCATTAAGCCTGAACTGCGGCGGTAGCTATCGAGCGTGTGTACTATCAGTACCGGAATGAGAAGCAGTTGAAGTAGTCTCACACGCCAAGTGTTTAACGACTGCGCACTTAAAAATGAGCACGGAGTGGTGCTGTCCCTCGTCGCCCCCCGCTCCCCCCTCCTCTCCACGCCTTCATTTGAAAATGTAATTATTTCTCGCGTTCTAGAATGTTATCCCAAAAGCTTCGTAGGTAGATGTTGCAACTTGGCCGGGCCATGAGTATGTGCGGTCCGGACGAATGCTCGGTGGTTGAACACCTTTCTCTCTCCGCTGCCACTATCACTGGCGAGAGAAGCGGAAGTGTGCATGAGTGTTTTCGTCTACGGTGAGGGCGATTCGGCAATTGAGGACGGCACTATCCTCTGCGCAACGCTTTACAATTACACTTGGAGTCGTTTTACGCGAGACACACTTGGCACGAATACAAAACGTTCTCCCCTCGCTCGTCACCCACCGACCGCTCGGTCCATCTACCCAGCTTCATTCCCTTTCCCGTTGCTCGTTCTCCCTTTCTTTCGAATACACTGGCTTCACGTTCTCGCTTCATCGGAACATTGTGATTCGAATAGCAAAAAGACGACGAAGGACACGACGGAGTGCAAACGAAATAAAGAATACGAACGGAAAGTGGCGATAAGGACAGTGAAATACGAAAAATTCACGAGAGTCGGTCTACTCAGTATTTCATTCTGGAAATCATAATTAATCTTCGCTCACTGAAATTGTATTAATTTCAGATTCCTTTCTAGATCAGAATGAAAAAATCTGGCATATTATCAAAATCATTTATTTCTCTCTTGAAAACTATTTTGTAGTTTTGTGAGTAGTTCGAAAGTTATTGGATTTATGGTATTTATGGTTTTTTCTCCGCCACGATAGTATTTCGTTCCCGTTTTATTTATTCTCTAACGCTTCAAAACTAAGCATGAAGCTTAGAAATACTTACGTTTTATTTCGTGTATTTTATCCTTCATAACGTAATCCTTGCCACGATCTCGCAAACGAATCTATGAAGCACGTAATTTAAACTTTAATGTATATCTCTGCTACGGCGTCCTCGGCGCCATACATCCAGCATGCTCAATCTCGGTGCTTATTGTTAGTCTTTGGTATACCCGCGAGGCAATATACTCGGTCCATTTACGCCCAGCAAACGGGAGCCATCATGTAGAGTGCGTATAACCGCGCGAGTGCGCTAACCCATCGCGACCCTTCGCGGTAGGATATTAGCCTCGGTAGAACGGGTTGTAGCGCAGATACACACAGTGTTGACTTTCCTGTAACGACGGAAAGACCGCGAATGCGAAATAGCGAGGTTCGCCGTCGAGAGGGACAGAGAGCAGCTTGCCGTCAGAATTGAGCAGCCGGACCTCATTGCGGCAAGTCTTGTTATGGCAGTGCGGCTCTGTGTGTTCGGCCGGCCACCGTAGCAGGTGTAGGGTTACACCTGATCCTTTGGTAGCTTCGCGAACCAAAGCACCATTCTGGTTTACGAATGCGACCTCAAACGCGCTCATCAGCTTGCATGTAGCCGTCTAATATCCTTTGGGCCGTACCTAATATGGAACAAACTGAGAATTAAACATTTCGCCGTTGGGAATGAAAACAAAATATTATCGTACAAAATGTTATATCGCGCATCGCTTAGTGTGTGAGAAGTCGAAACTCTCGCACGGAGTGGCGTTATTTTATTTCATACAATCGCATGCTTTTATCGTAATAAATGCAATTATCTTATATATATCTTGGAAACTTATTTGCGCCCTTCTCTCGAGAATCAAAAAGGTGTATGTACTCAACATTCCTCAGAATCCGCATAATTCGAAAACAATCAGTTGTCATTGAAACGTTACATTCCCCGTTGGGGAGAAGAACGTCGATCAGCAAACAGTGTTAACGGTGTTGTCTTGTCTCGAGAATCAAAGCTCTCATAGCAACTATAGGGCAGTACCGGTAAACCGGATATGCAAATGAATCGCATTAGCGCAGTCGAGTGAATGAGCATCAGGCGAACCGGACCGTTGAACTACCCTCTCGCGTTCAACCACCGCCGTCGTCGTCTACGAAGCGCGCGCTGTTTCCCATTCTCAAGAACAATGAATTGCTTCCTGCCTAGGCGGCCGGGCGAGCTGAGCTTCTACGAATATTAACGGTAAATCTACTTTTAACTGCTGAGGGGGCTTTCAGCGCCACGCGAATAAATGGCCTAGTGAGCGTTACCTGTAAAGAGAGATGGAAATCAAACGGAGAAACGGATAGAACCGAGGAGGACGGGAGAGCAAGAATGGAAAACCGGACCGAAAGCTCGCAGGTAACCGAGTCTCTCGTCATTACCATTCTTCTTCGCATCGTCCCCCTTCTACACCTTTTCCACCCCTATATTCCACCCGCTTCCATTATACACAGCAGTAAATCGATTATCCGTTGATTTCGGTTTAGCAAGTCCGGACCATCGACGGTGAGTTGCGCAACAGCAACAACGGTGTGCCATCTGTATATATATTTATTCTGCAATCGTTTCTACCAGCTACTCGCAGCCATTGCGGTAGAACAGCAGAACTGAATAATAAAGAAGAAAAGTAGTTAGAGGAACTGGGTAGAAAGATTCGAAGTAGTTATAACGAGAATCGATACACGCGGCGAATCCGCAGGATCGCTTTATGTTTATTCATGATTCATAAATTTTGATAAGAACAAAAAAAACCGATAGAATTCGAAGAATCAAAACCCCCTCAATCCGTACAGTAGCTTCGTTGTTAACGGTATTTTCAGTGGCAAGCAAAGAGACAATGTAGAGAAATAAAAGAAAAATGGTATCGGTTATTTTTACTTGGTCGGTTCTATTCTTTTGGAGGCAAGTGGCCATTTCGGCGCATACCCCGCAGGAAAAGAACGCAGAGTACCGAGGCGACGACCGACAGATTTTGGCCACATCGAAGGTAAATCGGCGATTCAAACCACGAGGAAGTTTTCGGAGACACTTGCCAAAAGATCAATCCCCTCTTGGCACACCGGGAATGACCTCTTTTGTTCCTCGCCACGAACTCTCGAAACGTCGCGGCAACCGACGAACAATGCATCCGTCGCCTCCTCCCCCATGCTCTCTCCGCACTCTCTCCTGCGCCTGTATGCCACTGCAAAGGCTACATCGCGTTGTTCTCAATTGATTGCATAATCGGGCCGTCCATAGCGCTGTGTTTTGTTAGTTATATAAAAGTGGTTCTTTCCTGAGTTTCGTTTCGTTTTATAGTATGCAATACCAACAATGATACCATACCAAATACCAAAAAATAAAAATGATATGCCGAGTACTTTAGAATCATTGCCAACAAAAAATATGTACATAATCGATTAAACCATATGGGCCAAGGCAAATTATAATACAATGAGCAATTGCAATATTCAACTGCCTCGGTGCTCTTGTGCAAAGTTCTTTGTGACGTATACCGTCAGGCTGCATCAATTATTTTATTCAATTTACGTGAATTTTTCGTTATCGACCCTCGGAGATTAAAGCAGATTTCGAGGGCGACAAAGTTCCAAGCACCGAGCGTCAATATTATTTTACCGCTTAGTAATCAGCGCAGTTTTACCGCTCAGTGCGATGCGGAAGAACTCGATCGGGGCGAGTTGATATACCAGAAGGTGCGGCCAATGCCTTAGACAGCCGGCGCCAACCACCACCGTCGGGGGCAAAGATTGTTTTTCGTAATCAGAGTGTAAGAGTCGTCCCTCCGTGTGCTTTCACTCTCGGCATGCTTTCAGCAGTCTCAATACTGTTCCTTTTCCTTCGTCCGCGTCGATTATACCGTGAACAATATAGCTATAAATGTTTTAGGAACTCGAGTGACTTCATTAAACTATTTAATGAGCTCTGCACACAGTGCTCCAAATCTCATTCTATAGGTCGACGAAAACCCGTGTCTATCAGCTTGGATAAAAATGTAATCTGTTTACGCATACCATTGATTTGCACGTTTCCAGCATTCTACTGTTCATTCTAAAGGACTTAAGGTTTCACAATGTTCGACGATGAATTGAAGTATAAGTTCTGCATCGATTTATAATCTATCAAGACAATCATGTTGCAGCCATAAAATCTCATCTAAGTATCAAGGAGTTTCGGTTAATTTGAACACAGCGTACAGCATTTCATGCTGCTGTTCGTAGGCTGCTCTCTCTCTCTCTCTCGTTCATGATAAAATGATATCCGTAGTACTGTAAAGCTTCGGCGAGTAATTCTAACAACGTTGATATTGGCCCTACACAAAGGCCTCGGAACCCTTTCGAATATATAGATCTGGCACATTCGGTTTCCCGCGTCGAATAACGGGTACTTTACAAAGCTAATCGCAGTGTAAGGCAAACTCGCTGCGAGTAGAATTCGCGGCGTGCTCCGGCTATGCGAAATACAACAACCATAGCGAGAGCAAGGTTCAGCGGTGGAAAATGATAGTGGTAGCGCCGATGCACGCGGCGCAGGGGGGTTGAAGTCGACGGTAAAAGGAATTGGAAGGAGAGACGGGAATGGGGCCGTGGGAGGAAAGGCCACACGAACCGAAAGACGCCGCTAGTTGCGCGCCGGCCATTAATTGGATTCCCCAGCTCGAAAATCCCCGTGTGCGCCCACATACCACACTGAACGCTTCTGTGCAGGCCACTCAATTAAACTAACGTTGCGCTCGGACGATTCCGGGGTGCCACTACTCCTATCGATTACTCGACCAATCGAAGCAATATCCCGGGCCTCCCTCTGGCTGTTCCGGTGCCGAGGCCTTACCGTCGATTGTCTAGACTTCCTGCTTATACCGCAATCTATAGCACCGTTCATTCTCTCCCTCTACTTGTACGCTCTCGAGTACGCCGCGTTTATCGGTGTATTTTGATCCATGTGTCGTGTATCTGTATGTCTGTTTCATGTACATTTTCGTAATTTGCACCGTAACATAATACTGTGAATTTCAAATGATTCGACAGGTCAGATGAAATGTTTACCAAATGTGAAAATGAAGTCATTTTGGCACGATAGTGTAACGTTACCTCTCGATCGAAAAAATAAATGTCGAGGAAAAAAAAGTGGCGGGACGACATCGTTTCTCAATGACACAATACACATAAAAAAGAGAGAAAATAGTTTAAACTTTCTGATGGTATTGACACCGGGATTATTACTCAACTTCGTGTCCGGCGGAATATCGTGCAAAGTCAATATTGAACCGGTCGCGAAAAGCTTGTTTGCCATAAATGTTAGCTCCTTGGGGCGAGTCGTAGATTCGGCAAACTTTTAATAAGATTTTTGCGGTCACTCCTGAAGTTTCGCTACGAACGTGTGTCGTAGGTTAAGTGGTATCGCGATGACACGAAAGAAAAAGTATCTGAAAGCTGCGGGTAAGCGGACAGGTTCACAGGCTAAACGAGAAAACCACAGCCGGTTGCACCTCCCACGGTCATTTACGCGTGATCCCATTTTTCGAAATTCTACAAATTCACCTAACAAAAGGCGCACCGAACGTTTGTACAGTTGAATTGAGCGCCGCGTTTTCGAGTCGAATGTCACCGGCGGTATCCTCAGTCGGCGAGTTTGTTGCAAGTTTACACCGATTAACTTTGTGGAGGATCGTATTCGGCGGAGACATATCAAAGGGAGGGAAAAAATTGTGTTACCCCCGACGGAGCCATTCGTGGCAATCGTTCACCGAGGTTGCGCGCGTTTCTTCGACCCCTTCTTCTGTCGCTTCTCTTTCACCCTCTTACATTGACACGCACAGTCTCTTGTTACTTACGTATTGAGAATAGCGTAGGTTACGATTCGGAGCGACCGTTTCGTACACTCGCCGCGCGCGTCCGGAAACTTCAAATGTTTGCCGCTCGCCACACCCGCATTCGAGAGGTCCGGACACCCCGTCGTGCCTTTGTCACCGGAGCGCTACCCCTCTATCCCAATGCCGCTTTGCCGTGTTACAACTGTACCAAGTATTGTGTGCGACGACATTAAGACCGCGCCGACGTCTATCGTTCTTTAAGCGTCGCAAAGAGCTGTAGAGATCGGTGAACGGTGTCAATAAAGTACTTCGGCGATTCTGAATCGCCGCGAGTATTTGCTGGCCAACGTACCGCTCGCCAGCGACACAAGTGCACTTGCACTTGCAGTCCGACTTCGATCAGAATAGATTCTTCACAATACACAACACAATGCTGCAGTTACTCTGAAAAATAAAGTGGAACTATATTATTACAATAGTACCGACTTATCGAGTGAATATATATAAAGAGACTTCTGTGCTCGTAAATGCGGAAATTGTTGACAATACTGCCGAGCTGGATTTATATTTTCCCACGCATTTCGCGAATTGAAAGTGTAGCGTAACAGAAAAAAATCCCGCAAGACTTTTTCCTCCGAATATGTTTGTCGTTCGTTGTTCGGTTTATGGCTTAAGCTACTCGAGCGTGTCTTCGCGCCTAGCGGTTGTTAGGAATCGCACGCAATCGTCGACGGAAGAAGCATCTCACATACGTATAGCTATGCTACGCTGGAAATGCGACGTACGTTGGGGTTATACCGTATTACGGCGCACAATCCTATTCTCAAACTCTTCCGACGGACCCATTGCCGTTATTGCTCTCGCGTCCCTCTCTAACCCTGCGGACGGGTGTGCACTAATCGTAAACATTTCTTAAAAGTAACCCTCTATCACTCGGCGGTTCTCAAGTATTTGTAGAAAACAGCGAGAGAAGCCGGAAATTGGCCACGAAAGAACTAAAGCACCTACTCGCCCGCGAAAGTGGCGAAAGTCTTCGCGATCCTCGGCGTTGGCGATGCGATACAGTTGGGCGGCGCGCGGGGTTTCGGGGGGGTTGGAATATGCGTCGACGCTCTGTGGTTATATGTCCCGGACGTTGAAAAATCTCGTTTGCCGCGTATACTGCTATTACAGCAACGCGCCGTGAGTATCCTACTTCTGCGCTTTTCGCCGCGAACACGCATACGTATGTTTGTGTAAATACGTATACTGACATAATGCAGAAGAGGGAAACTCGCGCCTGCAGCATCTTCGTCGTTGTCGTTGCTGCGTTTTTCCACTATGTACTGTCTAGCGGTCGGCGGATGGCTTAGTAGGAGAGAAAAGTTCTTTGCGTTTCGCTGCAGGATGCGAAGAAAGCGGAAACGGTAAAACCGGTATCTGGAGAAGCGACGAGATCTCGATTATGTTGCCGGCAGTGGACCGACATGGTACGCAAGACGCAAAAGGAGTTTACGGAAAATATACAACGTTATCAGTGAGGTAGCAATTGGCCATTAGCCCCGTCGTCGCGTCCGTTCATGTACACAACACACACCATGAACCTTCCATAGTGGTACATAACAAAGATGTGGGTATCTATGTACGTGCACTATATGCTTTTATTTCTGAGTATACGGTCTTTGGGTATCAGCGGCAGTAGTAGCATTTACTATGTCCGCACCCTATAGGTCCGCATCTATAGGATGGTATACGCTCAGTCAGCTAGATACCCTCGTTATTCGCGCGTTAGCCGCAACGTGGCCCTCCTCGCTTGCTTCCGTGCGGGCACCAGGCCGGCAGTAGCAGAAGGCTAGATCGTTTTTATCATCTACTTAGCTAAAAGCATCGTGAAAAATGGCCGGCAATTAGCCAATAAATAGGACGTGAGGTAATAGCGAAAAGTAGAGGAAGTTGGGGGTTGGTGTATTCCTGAGATATAGTTGAGAATAACAAATAGGTCGCTGAAAGGTGTTCGGATCGCGATGCATACCGTATCGAGTGCCTAACGGAGGTTGCTGTTCCTTGGACAATCCCCTGTAATTTTTACCGTAAATCGCTGAATGAATCCACTTCAGCTTAACGCTAGATATTAATGAATTGTAAATACGACAGAGGCTTCTGTTCATTCCATTCTCAAATGCAAATAGCAAACAAGAAAAAACCCGTTCCACTTGTGAATTTTTCAATTCTTGTAAACGTCGAGAAGAGGAATAATTAATTGGTCACAATGATTTAAATATCTGGAACACCAGATGGGAGGTACCGTAGACTTTGAACCTGGAATTGTGTGGTCTGTATTATATTGCGCCGGGCACGACTTGATTAATTTGATTTTTTCTCTCTCTCGACGAAAATAGTTTGAATTTTTTACATGTAGAAGCTTTCGGCGAAGGAATGTACTTGGTTGAGGAAAGATTGCTATTGCGACAATTCTGCTAGTGGCTCTCTCTTTTACTCTTGTTTTTTAACTCCATAGTGCATATTACTACTTCAGTGTTAGCCAGTTACCAATCAGTAATGATTGCAGATACGAGTGGAATCGATAGTACATGCTTGCACGTTGTGTTAAATGTACTGTGGATGGTCGCTGAAGGGCCATATAACAAGTCGCTCGTGTAGATGCTACGAGGCTTCCATATTGTGCGGCTATCTGATACATATTCGGCATGGTTTAGGCATATATCGATAGATATCGTCGTGTTTCGCTTAGATAGGAAACCGTTCATAGATTCTATACACAATCACGTATAGTCCATCGTACCGGTACAGTTCCTATAGTAATATTTCCGCAATGTACGGCTACGCGATGAGCCTAACAATCGCATCGAAAGGACCTTTATTATACGGCTTGGGGATTCTCTATCATGTAGAATGAACGGTACAGTGATTGACTCTTCAAAACGCAATGAAGATCCAGATATTGGCATGGATGTATCTCGCTAGATTGCATACACTGTATAGGCAATTCCTCGCCGGCCACAGTTGCCGACTATGTTCCAACGTTTTGGAACAAACGTTTCACCTCTTTCACTAGCAAAATAATGGTACTGGCACATACGCGTGAACGACGCTTCTGTTGAGCCGGATCACGATCTCGTCGATGCGCACAGCGAACGCTCGAAACTCCCCCTCGAATCGAAGGTTCAATGGTCAATCGCTATTTCATCCCGATATGCTCTATGCGCTCAGGTATCCCGGGTCGTTATTACACGTGCCAGAGGCGCTAAGTGTGCGAGTTTAACAGCTGTACCAATACCTAAATAATTACGGATACCATTATGAATAGTGAAGGATCAACCTTCGATTCCACTTGTATTGTAGGCATACAGAGGCTTGTATAACATTTACAAGGGGCGCACCTATTCGATCCGGAATGATCGCGTCCGATTGCACGCGTTATGTCGCTATTATCCGTTACTATGCTTCAGGCATGATAGATTTTTTTTATGATGAATTATTGATGATGAGTATCATTGTTACTTTTATCACTGTTGTTATAGAGGTACGATTGTTTGGATTTTCAGACAAAAGGACTTATGTAGGGATCGATTTACTTAACTATCTAGCGTGTAGTTAGTATGTTTACCCAGTCGTCGATTACTGATTGGCTGATATAATATTATTAGAATATGGCAAAAAATCTGACGTTCATTGATGTTTTTGAAAAGGTTTGTCATTTAGTTAAGTGGTGCAGAATGTCCAGTGGCAAGTATGTCGCCGCATTCGCTCGAAATGTACCGCGTCGAGTATACATAAATAACTTTTTGAATTCGACAGCTGCATATCGGCTTTAGCATTAACACACATACACCAAACCGAATTTTCATTGCATCAGAATTAACTTCATGAATTAATTGCATCTGCACGGTTTAATTGGCCTAGTCAATCCCGCTATTTTCTTTTTTTCTTTCGCTTCAACTTAACGTTACCTTCCACGAATGCAGTTGCTACAAGTGATAATTTTAGGTACATGAATGATTCGATGTTTTATCGAGTTTTACTTAAGTTGAACGGATTTTATTAAATAAAATGAATCATTTTTAACCGCTGATTTCCGAGTTATACTTTTCGAAACACCGCTGTTCCATGCACAACAAAAGAATTGAAGCCACTGCCAGTGCTACTATTACAGAGGGGCGTTTACAAATCCCGTCGTCCGTTTTCCAGCCTTAAACACTATTGGACGTATGCGAAATGTCAACAGCAGTAACAGCACCGAAATAGTAGCGCCGCTACTATCGGTATCGATTTTTTCTATATCTATCTTTATTGAATATTTCGTGCAGGCTGTTACGTATTCGTTTGGAGATTCATCTGTGCAGCATCGTCATTTCGATGGATGAATGGTGTGCGTTCGTCGATCATCGTGTCACAGACCTTGCCTTGTCCTCTTGTACGCACTGCGAGCCCAGAAGGCTTTTTCAAAAAAATTAATTGGCACTTCAGGCCGTGATACCTCACGTTCACTCGTTCCGATAGACGGCACCATAGTCCGGTGTAGTGCGCTCCAGTGTACTTTTATTGTCGTAACGGTCGTCCTTCATTCTGCAATACCGTACCGTAGACTAGGCGCCGAACAGTTTTTTTCACTCACCGCCAAACCCTATTCTATCTTATGGCTTTTTCTGGTTTCAATACTTTTTTGTGTTTACAAAAACGGCAACGAGAGAAAAA
Source organism: Ischnus inquisitorius (assembly GCA_963924025.1). Taxonomy (NCBI): domain Eukaryota; kingdom Metazoa; phylum Arthropoda; class Insecta; order Hymenoptera; family Ichneumonidae; genus Ischnus; species Ischnus inquisitorius. Next base: position 15,217,472 of record OZ001243.1, on the reverse strand, counting down.
AATTCCGATTTACCGTCTGTTCAATCGAATCTTTGCGTGAAAAAACATTAGAACGTGAAACAAGCAAAATTTATCTCCGTATGGCCACATATTTTTTTCTATATATATTACATCACACGTCAGTTCATTACATTAACAAATTGTGTGACATTGTCTGAAAATTTGGCGTCGAGACGCTCCCGCGTCTCTTGTATGTGTATATCTCTTGATATACATGTATGTATGCGTAGTTATATTGTAGTCCCGGCGAACTGAAGAAAGCATGTAGGTGTACGATAATAGAATACGCTCGGCTACTCTCACCATCCATAGGATCGACCGTCGTACCGCGAGTAACTCAGGGGGGGATGGTGCTCTCTTCTATTGTCTGTTTTGCATTCGACGATTTTATTACGCTCGAGTGAATCTTCTAACGACCCCGACAGGCTCCGACTATGCGACGACGCTTTCGTGTCCCATTAGTGATTTGCGGAATCGCCGACAGTGCGAGGTCCCATATACGCCTTTAGAATTTTTTCCACCAGTTCCTTTCCTTCTTTATTTCGGACCGTATGTGGGGTAAATTCCCTTTGACGTCCATTCGTGCTCCTTTTTCTATGAAATTTTTTATCGATGTCACCAAACACCATACATAGTCGCTAGAAATTTGATTTATCTTCAGAAAAATGTGCTTCTAAATCGTCTTGGTTTACGCGTTTTTTCCCGGCGGAAATTGCCAGGCTTTGAATACCTCGAATGAATAAAAGTCCGCAAACAGTGATTAATCATTTTATAGTTGCAATTTACTTTTCTGTTTTCATGAAATAAATTACTTTTGTGATACTTAAAATATCCTTAAACGCGTCTGATTTTCTTTTCTTCTGGCTTAGACAATTGATTGACCAAATTTGTTCGTGAATCATGTTCAGTGAAGCTAATCACAAGGTTGATTACTATTTCGTGCATGGAAGCTTCTCATCCCGACAATGTCCCAGTCAACACAGCGGGAACTTGTTTAGTAGCTGGGAATCTGCGAATATTTCTCTGTCACAATAGGGTACACTAATGGCGAAGGACAGTATTGTGTTTCCGTTAAATGTTTGGCACCGCCAAGAGTCATTCATGCGGCTAAGCAGGTGAACGGTTCGGCTCTACGGCCGGTGGTGAAACGAGAAGACACTCATAGAGTAGTTCTGTAGAGTCCCGTTTGATGTTGCCGGTGCAGCGAACTATCTCAGCAATTGCCAGAAATGGAGTAGCCACCACCAACATTATAATGTTCGTCTCTAAGGTACAATAAGGTACGGCAACGTTCGAGGCTGCGATGAATCGAAAACTTCAGTCTTAAGGCGGTGTGCACGCGTTCGACCATGCAGTGACCGACATACAGTTCGCGACGCGACCGTGTATTCGGAGTCTTTCGCGATGAATTTTGGGGACAAAAGGAACACCGCAGGCAACGACGTCACTATGGACCGCAAGCAGAGCGAAAGTCACTCTTCGGGCTAGGTCTCTACATGCGTCAAACTGTATATGATTCATGTATAGCGGCTTCTGGCCACACACTTGTGGTATATCTGGACAGCGGTATTAGTGTGTATCCTCGTACGAAGCTTCGGTAGTCATCGCTCTTATTGTGTTGGACCAGCAGCGCGCAGCGAGCGGTTCTGCTTTGAAGGTGTCGACAGGACACCTGGGCCACGTGACAATAACGAAAAAGATCACCACCCGTCGTGTTTCGTTGGGTTTGTCTGTCAGGAATGAGATTTATCTTGAGGGAATGAGAATTGGACCCATGGAGGGAAGAGATGTAGCAGCGAGAGTGGAAGATGATCCGGCTTCCATATCGTCATCGCGCAGGAGCTAGTGAGCTCGCAATTATAAGCATCCGCTCGACTGGCCGTCTTGGAACCCTCTCTTACTTTTTCCTTTTTCCGTAAATCGTTCTCAAACCACATTCACACTCTCTTCTCACTTTCTTTTTCTTTCTCACCTTTTTCTTATGCTCTATTCTATCTTGACTCTGTGTATGGAACAACTTTTGCAATGGTGGCTCGAGTATAGTAGTCTTCCAGAATTCAGGATTATCGTCTTCTGATCCAAGAGCACTCGTGTAGAATTGTTGGGTATAGTTTTTTGAGTAATGAACGCTATGATAACATTTTCTGGAGATGCTGAAATGGCCATTCTTCAACAATGGTCTCTTGTTTGGGACAGTGTGAAAAGAACGGATTTATTCGGTGGATTCATTTATATGGTTGGTTTGCTCGACAGTCTTAACTCGTATCAAAAATAAGATATAGGAATCTGTATCAATGGAATAATGACAATAGCAATCATTTGGATATACGGTGTGATAAGCAATGTCAAAAAGTATTCTCGACTCTTCATTACTTGAATGATTACTATTTTGCTTAGTATTAAAAAAAAACCTTATAAGTCTGGAAAAAACATACAAAGCCACCGATGAGTCGATGGGTCGGCCAACCAGTGCTGCCACCGTGAGTCATATTTGAACTTGCAAACGAACGACGCTGAGGAAACGGCACCAAATAAATTTCTGTGTGCGACAGAACAAAATATTTCACAGACCAATCGCTGAACTCTACAGATCAGAAATGATTTTAGAAAAATGGGAAAACACCCTCACTGCAAACAGAATCCAATAATGAGATAGCTTCCAAAAAAAGGAGTAAACTAGCGAGAATAATGATGCACATATTAAAGAATTATTAGGTATTAAATTATTCATTGTAAATACGATTTTTTCATTAGGTTCCTTTTCGGGCGCGTTTTCTTGTATTTACATGAACCATGACAATGAAAACGGAAGAAATCGCGGGCAAATGCATAACTCGGGGTTTTGCAAAGAATTGGGAGTTCACAGTATAAATAGATAGAATCGGTACAAGCTAATAGTTATTATTATTGCTCGGTCGTCTGTGTAATTCTATATTTTGAAAAGAAAAGTATGATAGCAATCCCTCCATTAGCACCCTTTGTCTCTTACGCTTAAATGAAGTAACCAGTTCCCGTAAGCAGTAGTGCTGAGCCCAGGTATCGTTTAACTGTACATACTCTGCACGCACGATCCGGAAACGAACCTCCCCGACTGCCTTGGGAATTAGTCACGATCAATTTTATCCCAAATTGGCTAATCGAATTAGTCTCTGATGTACGTCAGACTAGCAGGGTCAAAAGGAGGCTTTCGAATTGAGCGCACAAGCATCAGTCTCGGCGCTCCTGAATTCCCAGACGCTCGTGGAATCCTCTGGTCGCAGGGAGTGAAGACTCTTACGCCGTACGATGGTCTCGAATGATCCGGAGGACCGGTAGTTAGAGCACAGGCCGAACCAGAAGTAGCTAACAGAAGCAGGCAGTCCGACGAGGCGAATCCTTTGTGACGTCTCCGTGTCCCATCTCTCGTTCCCTCTTTCGAGGATCACCTCTCGTTCCGAACCATCTGCAGGCACCAGAACCCTTCCCAGCCTCGAATTATCCTCGGATTCTCATCGTGTCAATGGGGGGAAAAGCGACCAACCCTTAAAGGAGCGCTGGAGCTACGAGAATCCAATTACGTAATATCGCTGGCTGCGGTTACCCATCGTCGGGGATGGATGAAGATAGAGAAAAGTAATGCTCGCGACTTGCGCGATTATGTTAAAGGGAAGGAGTCTACGAAGATGAGAAACGAGAACGATGCGAACCGCGCGCGTGTGCGAAGGTTGCGAAGGACTTCTCGATGTGAGCAGGCAGATTCGTAGCGAGGAAAAGGAAGATTCTGAAGCAATTCTTAGGTAACCATGCGCGTATGGACTACCACACTTGCCGTGCTTCCTCAAAGATCTCCCCTAGAAGTTGAGAGACTGTATGGGCTTAGCCAGGTGGGAATAACGCGAATCTCACGGTATCCCGCATCCATCTGGCCGCGTTGAGAGGCATCAGGGACCGTTCTTTGGTGCCGAGACGTACTCCTCGCCGCGGTAAACTCGTGTAGTTTCCTTGGTCGACACGCGGCATTCATGAAAATAAACGGAATCGAATGAGGTCACGCTCGAGATAACATCCCGCGTGTCTTCTCGGAAAATGAGGATGGACGTATATCCTCGTGTAAAGGCACGGGTCTATAACTACGTTGAATTCTGTTGGTATGACGAAGGGTGGAAGGGATTCTACCATACTTAAACCGCATTCGTATGATCGCTCTCACACTGCGCCACTGTGAGAAGCGACTCAATGGGATCAAGAATAGCAAATTCTATGCGTAATTGCCAAAATAACGTTTAATATAGACGATGCAACATTAAGATTCGTGCGCTCGCACGTAATTTTTACATTCTTTATGGACAATTTTCTTTACGGACATCCCAGACGAGCGTACAGTTCAAAGAAAGGGTCTGCAATATTATTATTAGATCATCATGACGATGCAGTGGATTCGAATTTTACGTTTATTTGTTATCGGCCAAAAATGTTGCGTTACTGGAAACCGCGAAAACGACCGCGGATCGATTGGGGGGTGTGAGGGGGTAGCTTTGACTCAGGAATTAATTTCCTTTGCGGGTTCTCAAAGCGAGCACAGGGGCGATTGCTTTTGGGAATGACGGCTAGGCGGGGTTCATTGCGGCCGGGCTGTTGCAGCAGGAGTTTCCTTCCAACGCGGAACTGGAGACTCCAAGTAGTACTGCCGGTGATGTCTTGAACACACAATTGTCGACGCACATAAACGCAAGCGAACAAGACCCGAGCAACGCGAAATGCTAGCCGATACGACCGGTTGAATGGCACGAATGGAGCTTGACGCATTTTTTACCACTACTATGGTCGCTACGAGTGTTCATCAGTTATATACACTGTAGAAAATTCAACACCGTGAAAAGATTCACTTTTAAAGACTATTAAGAATAAAGGCATCTAAGCGGATCATATATAGCCTCAGGTATGGGCAGATGAAATCCGAGCTGATATTCCTGTTCACTTTTCTGTTTGCTCGCTGTGGAGCAATTCATTTCTCATATCATATTGAAATAAAATAATCAACAGTATAGCCTCGAGGATCACTGAATTTGCACGAATGAATGAAAGAAATAATTATCATTGAACGAACAAAATTGGTAAAAAAATCTCGAAATGTTTGTTAAATGTCTACCATATCTATATATATCGAATATATTTTAGCTTATTGTCTGTGCTTCACGATCGATACTCTCAAGGGGAAAAAAATGATAGACTGCGACACGGGCAGTTGAACGTGTGGCGAAAGATTTTCTTTTTTACAACAAAAACCTTTTGCTCGAACCCCAATCGAAACAGTGACTAACGTTCCTTCCGGTGGGTTGAGAAAGAAATAAGAGAGATGAAAATAAGTAGCACTTTGTTCGTCGTCCCGTTTCGCCGAGGAGGAAAAAAATAATTTACGACGAAAATATAGACCGCGAGCGGCTGTTTCGATACCTCGACTCTGATACACACAAGCGCCGCGGTCCGTTCACGCGCGTTACAGAGAAGTGCGATGTAATAACCCATAGCAAAAAAAAATTGGCCAACGAAGTAGGGAGAGGAGGGTTGTCATGGAGGCACCCCCTCGGAGTCTGTCTCACTCGTTTGGCGGAGTGTTCATTGATGCGTGAACTAACGCGGCTGAGCCGTCGTCAATATCTTCCGCAGCGCACGCACACACGTTTTCCGAAATCCAAATCCGGAACCCGTAAAGATTTGCGGTTCTTATGTGTGTACCCTCAGCCGAGAAACTTCACGCCGACTGCGACTGTTTGACTTCTTGTTCATTTCCTTCTCATTCCCCTCTTCTCCTTCTTCCTCTGCGCTCTACGGAGGCTTCATTCCGTTGCTGCTGGACCCCCTCTATAACTCTGAGCTAGCGCGGTAACTCACGCTGCCGAAGATATATTTCAATAAAGCATTCAGGTAAGCCACCGGTATTTCCGCGGATTTCTCGATACACGCCACTGGGCTACACATCAACTTCCAACACAATATACGTTACACTGTGGTGTATATACGCGATGCAGACCTTTCGTGTATTGAACGAGCGTGCGAGGTACGCGGCGAATGGTGAAACACGTTAGTAACGCGTGACTAGGCCTCGGCGACGAGGACCATCGCCCTCAGCGTTTTTTCGTCGACAATCGTTATATTTATTTCACTTTACTGACCGATGCGGGATACGACAAACGCGAGCAATGACAACATGATGGTGTTCACTGAAAATCATTCCGACGCAGAAAATCGTGATACGCCGTATTTATTTTATAAAGCTTAAAGGCTCAGTGAATTTGTAGTATTCCTAATATGCAAAACACACGGAATTGGGAATATCAACTGAGAAGAAGAGAAAAAAAAAATGTTTATACTCGAAGCGCGTGAATTAACGTCTAGTTTCGCGACTCGTTGGATCATGAAATTGGGTTAATCGAATTGCCGATCGCGACCACGGTCACACCTATATCTATAATCCTATGGATAACGCTAGACCGGCAGTATGGGCAGGTGCCGAGGTACCGGATGACCGGTGGGCGGGTGCGGAAAATAAAATAATTCGCCAATTCCGGAAACTCATGGAAGCGATAATACCCATGGGTATTGCAGGTAATCGAAACGCGCTCGTGAGTTCTGTCACGATCACGTAATAGTAGAACGTCCATGCGGTTTTTAACATCGACTTCACATTCCTCGATATACGTCCATAGGTTTTTTATATGTAACTATAATGAGCGAAGTAATTAAGCGTCATTTAATGGTTGTGTTCGTTTCCGAATCGAATGTTCGGATAACATCATTTGTAGGTTGTCGGTCATTTTTTAACGAAGAATTCCATGCAAGTATTGTATGTTTTATTACAAATTTATCGCTGATGAGGAATATTTAGAAGATGCGAACCAGAAAGGAAAACAGTCAATTCAAACCGGAAGAATAGAAAAGATCATCGGAACGAAGTTGTGTTTTGTCATCGCGAATCCCGGCATGGTTCGTTAATCTATCATCCAACGTGGATAACACCTCAACGTTGTGTCAAGAACGCAACACATACGACTTGCGAGCAAACGTTTTACCGCGCTTTTCATTTTATTTCGCGCGAAGAAGGAAGGGGGGCAAGAAGTGCGTTATTTATCGGTTGAACGCAGGCGGCGGTACTCCAGAGGGATTATATCGTGGGCTACTTCTTGCTCGTTAGCGAGTCGTACCGTCATGCGTATACCACGGCAAGACCTCGAGGCCTACATCCTCTCGTTATCGTTAATTACTCGTCTTCGTCGTTGGCTGGCGAGCGGTTCCAACCTCCAGTGGTCCATACACTGATGCCCATGGCAAGGGTACAAAATTGGCCTCTCGCATACTTCTCTAGTTACTATGTTGACTACCGGGATGACTAATGCGAAGGGACTCGCCCGTAAGTGCGGTGGTCGTTTGAACTAACCTGGACGTCCTTGCACGCGACAATCGCACCGCCAATCCTTCAACTAGGACAGTTCGCTTTTGCCGACCGACCTTTATCACAGAATTCGTAAATGGTTCGTAAGTTTCACGGTATGAAGAAGAGCCGGGGACACTAGATTTATAGACTCAAGAATGAGGAATTAACTACTCGTTTCGGATGGTTACAGAAATGCAGAAATGGAACATTAATATTCCACTAGCAGTACTAATGTTTCGCTCTCATCGAAAGAAAATAAGGTTTTAATAGATTTAATTAAACGCCGATGAACTGCGATAGCACCGCGCTTTTGCGATGGCGGTTTCGGATATCGAGTGACACCCAGACACGCGATGATTCAATGTCATGCTTTTGACACTCTTAAATTGAAAGTTTTCGCGATAAACGTCAACGGGAAGGTTCTCGCGGGCTGAGTATTTCGGCAAAGAACTCGCGAGACAAAGAGTACGCAGAAGCGCGCTGATGAGTCGCACCCGTCCACGAACGCGGCAAACGGAATTTGAGATCCAATTTCCCTCCTCTGTAATCTCAGGTCCGGCGAATCAAAGCTCTCGAAGTGCATTATCGAATTAGCTCGGGGAGAGAGCGCCTTTGATGGGCGCGTGCTTCCCACCCCATAGGAATCCGCTCGATGGCGAGGCGTATACGGCTCTCCGCCCGCCAAGTTCGCGGAGCGTAATGTTTCTGGGTGTTATTTAACCCTACTCGGATTTCACAATTCTCAACGTTTTTCCGTTTGCATGCGAAATCGACCGATATCGCTATAGATATACGCTCTTTCAATGAAGAATGAACAATCTACTCGAAACAAAATATTGGAGGTTGCTCAATTCTTCTCTCTTTTTCATGGTTTACAATGTATCAGCTTGATGGAGAAGTATTTTGATTGATTTCCATTGATACCTTGATCCATCAGTTTTTCAGTTTATCATCCAATGACCTTTTATCGCGCAGTAGAAAAATACATATGCATAAACGATTGTGCCATTGCCACTCGTTCATATTTGCAGTTAACGATGTATTGTTTAGCAGCATATCAATGTATTCATGAATTTGGCAACATTTAAAGTCCGAAACATTCGTCCACGTTTCGGGAACAGCATAGATAATTCTATATGGCGCAACATTGAACGTCATATCTGGCTTCGGAGAATAACGTTTTCTAATGCTTACACCTTGTACCACTTAATAATCCGGCTCACGTCCCGAAAGATCGAGTACGCACGGTTGTGGATTCCGTGCATCGGTTCTTTTTATCTTGCCACCCCTCGGTTCTCTCGAACCACCTGGAAAATCGCCTCTGCCACTTTCGCTCCGGTTCTCTATCCGTTCACGACCATGCTGGCCCCTTTTAGAATTTTAACTCGAGCCCGCGGCACTGAAGACTAAACCGTTCAACCAAGATGAGCTATATGAGGTTGTGGATGAGTGTACTACTACTCTACTCGACCTTTGACCTGCGATAGGTGCACGTACTTGAATTTTCTATCGCCACTGGTACAGAGAACCGCATGTATAACCTTACGTACGCTAAGTAGATGCACACATGGAGCCCGTATACCTTCGCTTAATACCTTCAGACTACATACATAATTTTCCAAGTTTTCTATTTTCATCATACAGGATATAACCGTCTACTTCGCTGTTCAACGACCCTCCAGTTAAAGCCCAACTCTTGCGGAGTCCGCGCGCTCGCCCGACCAGCCCATCGGAAACTTGTCCTCATCCCTTTCATCGGGAATAAAAATGATAATCTAATAATATGATTAAAAGGTGTTCCAACGGCGAAGCCTTCGGAATAGTTTAACCAGTTCGATGCTAGAAATTTGAACTTTTTCCTTTCACGGAAATATCCGACGAGCACGATAAGTCGGGTACTATTAAAGAAATTTAACATTTATTGTTCCATTCTAACGTATTTTTGCAAATATTTACGAACGGGTAAAAATAAATCGGTGGATCGTAGTTCTCGCTTGTATCGGTGTTTGGTCGCCGTCCTACGTTTCTGATCGAAATGAATCGAGCACCGGTAATCCATCCGTAACGCGTTTACGCTTTACGATCGGATGCGCCACGTTAAATCCGGATACTCCGGTGCAATGTGCCCGTGCGCCCGAGGTCGTATACAATCGAGGCTTTGAAATGTGAGAGATTTCGTTGGTTTGTCATCGATACGCCAGTTCTCCGAACATCTGCGGGCTGTAATGCCGCGGATTGATCGTGTTACGAACTACAGCCTCGACCTTTACCATAACCTGTTGGCGACCTCCGTCCGCACACATTGTGTTCTCGACTTTCAGATGTTTTTATCATAGTCACGAACTATCCAAAGCTTTGTGTGCCAGTGGTATAGTGTACAGAGCACGGTGGGCATGCCTGCAGTGCGTAAATGCATACTGTATAGCAATACGCGTTATGTCCAGAGAGCATTTTCGAGTGAACACTCGAGGCAAAGCTCCGAGGTTTGGTAGCGATATCAGCATTGGCCGTCCACTTCAAAATATTGCCGAATGCCCGAAAATATATCTGTACCGCCGCATGGTATGTAGTATATTCTATACCGAGTACTGTATAGGTGCACCGGAAAGGCGTTCACTATCGTGTTTACATCCGGTATTTACGCGCATACTCGTAAACGCACCGGGCTCAACTACCCTCTCTGACTGCAAGAGAAATTCAATATCGATGCATCGTCCGTTCACTATTCGAATATATTTTATCACACAGGCGTTGACGTGCATTTTGCATTTGTTTCAACCAATGGGTTTGGAAGTCACGGCAAAATACTTGTGCATTCATATACAACTTTCAGAACGCATCCCTGTCGCAAAAAACATGTAGTACAGGAATCATTTGCAGGCAACACAAAAGACATCAGTGACGAAATACTTATTGCCATAACAGTCATTTGAACTAGAGCTTCATAATCGCATGAAATTTTCTCGAATAGTTTTTTAAAATAATATAAACCCTGCGATTATTTTTTTTACATTTTCTTTTGCAATTCGAAACTTTTTTTTCAACTACATGTGCGAGATACAAATTCGTATCTAAATACGAAGGTAAAATAAACAGTAACCCAATAAAACTCCTCGAAGAATCGATAATGTATCTGAAATGTTATCTGTGTGTGCCGGACTCATTTAAAAAAATATACACTTCAATAAAGTTCTGAAGCGTTTTCGAAATTATTTTAAAAGATGTATGCGATAGAGATCTTATTAATGTTGAAAACAAAAGCAGTTTGTACTACTACACTTAGGGGTGGTAAGGCGTCGAGTCTACTGTCGTTAACGATGTGCCCCTCCCTTCGAAGCGTTTTGCATGGTGATGTTCGGAGCCACGTGCCTCCGATGGGACTACCCACGATGGTACCGTTCTTGAAAGCCTCAATTTATTTCAGCCCTCGTCGGGTACTATCACTGTTTCTAACGGCACTCTCAGTTGTGGTAAACCTGCATCGCACTTTAGTCTTTCTATCGGAAAAATTAATTACCTACTCCACGACATTCTTTACTCCAAAATGCAAGTCCATTGAGCAACGCAATATAATAATACGATTGTTGAGTCCCATTCAATTTATTTTACCGCCGATCAGGTAGAAGGAAGATGAAGCGGTGTGGGTAAAGAGAGACTCGATCGGCGGATTGGATCTGGATTGAGACACTTGAAGTGTTCAGTTCTACACGAACGTTCCTTTCCGGTAGCGAGACAGCGGTGGAACGGAAACGGTATACTTCATAGCTTGCACACTCATTTCTCATATCCCAGCATGTAGTACGTATCGTTGCTGCAACCCCCTATATCCCCGTTGAGCAACTGATATTTTATTATGCTTGCGTCATAAGTTCCGGATTGCCGGCCGTAAGCTTTTTATGCACTTCACTGAGTTTTATTCGCAGCGGAGTGTTGCAGGGATACTATGCGCACTTGTGTTGCGTTCGTGAGCCTTGCCTCGAAGCATTGCACAACGACAGAATCTTCCTTGGGGAAAATAGCCGCGTACCGCTCACGATTCACGGTATATATCCGAGCGATACCGTGCCGCGGTGACATATAGCATGCAGCCCGTATTACCGGGCACGGTCAAGTAGCCGGGCAATAGAACTTCGGACGTTCCGATTCATCGTCGGACACGAGGAATCGTAAATGATACGCTACGAACGTACCGTCCTCCGCGCTTTTTTTTTACCATCAACCGTACGTGATACCGATTTTTCTGCCAGAGCAAAGGTGAACCGCGTGTGCGTGGCGCTTTGGATATAAAAAAATCCCCTACGGGTTAGGGGTTTTTACTTTTGCCGGTACCGGCTCTGCCGTGGACAAAAAAAACCTAGCTCATCGGTTATACCCCGGAGCGCTTTTTTATCTAGCTATCTACTGTTGGACTTCGATCGTTCAGCTACGGACGAGCGGAGTTATGCGAACCGCAGCGAATCCTGGAACGAAAAGATTCGATAGTCGAGGTAATTTTTTTTTTAACAAAAGGTGGAAAAAGCTTTTGTTCGTTGAGTCCGCAATGACGTTGCAAAGTTCTCGTTTGATCTGCGCCAATTATGGAAAGTTCATTACGACACATTAACTTGGTTCGTATGATCAATTTCAATCTGTCGAGGTCAGAGTCTAATTCTACTAACAGTTTGCGATAAAAATTGGACCGGCCTTGGTGAAAAAATCGTGTTTGTCATTCATTGACGAGCTTTACACACAGCTCTAACATTGAGCGACCAGCGAACGCTTCTAATCGCAGCAACCGGTGTAGCGCAAAAACGGTACAATCGTCGGAGCGAGAACTATTCGGAATTGCGGAACACCGGGTAAACGGAAACGGTTCAATCGCGATTGGCGTGCATTTCCGGCAAGAAAAACAAACTTAACCTCGTTTTCCTGCAGTCGATGCCGCTTGATGCGCCTCTTTTTTTTTCATTTTAGCTCTCTCGCGTCTGACGTGTCTCTTTCCTATACGGCCAATTCGAATTTCTCTCTAGCGAACGCTCTGTGATCGTCCGCTCGGATACGACCTGTGAAGCTTATTGGCCGGAACGAATTGACATTTGATTAATTGCGCTTCCGTTTATGCTCACGTATTTTGGATATTTTGATATGTCCAGCTCTTTTTGGCTGCTACGCATTAATACAACCAAAGAATTTTGATTTTCAACTGTCAGTACTGCACTTTCTTATGCAATGTTCGTCAAATACAAGAAAAAAAAAAATCGACATGACTTCGACTCAGTATTTTATCCCTTGTGGATGAAACTGCGATACTGATTTTTTTTTTATTCTCTTTACTGTCGATACATGTGTATTTGACGCAGGAAAACAATGTTTCCACGTACGATTTCTGATACAGTTGTGTGCACGCGAACGCACAGAGATCGTTTTCACCCATGCAGCTTCTACGGCATCAGTGCAATGGCTACAGCTATCGGAGCAAGTGTATCCGTGAGGGTTGAGGGTGGGGGCAGGGTGCCTGTATCGAGAACGTGGATTCATTCGACGAACCACGTAGCAACCTTTAAGACCGAGGGACTCCGCTGTACACGATTCTCGACTTTATTTCGGTCACGTTTGCGCGGCGCGATCGAAGTTACTGGGTGCGTGTACCACCGTTACCACGAGACATCGACGCTTTTTCTCCTGCCCAACCCTCCGTTTTCTACCGGAACTCGCAACCAACCAATACCTATATACACCGGGCATTCAGCAATTGGAGCAATGCGAACGCTTACCACGCTCACCCTCCAATCACTCCGTTTCGCTTTGGGGATATCTTTCGTTCGTGCGATAAGGGCCACGAACAAGTTTCCAAAAGCTTTAACACTGAAACTTGATACTAGTTGCTACGTTAAATTCGCTCAATAGCTCACTTTACAATATTCGCGAGCGCTCAAAATAGCCTCTGCTCTTTCGCGTTAGTTTACCGCTCACTTCTGAGCTCTTAGTCCTCATCTCTATCGTCGCATCAACTTTTAAGATCGTATTATTGATCTTTCATTGAAGCTCTTATCCAAACAACCAATCTTTCAAAATTATAGCCGGTATGAGAAGTAACATCAATATTTTCCACTTTCCGCGACTCTTTGTCACTCGCAATCGCGATTCCGTTGATCGAGGAGCGCTCGCGAAATGCTCCACTCGAGATATCCGTACCAGAAACTCATCCTCTCAATTGTAAGCCGCTTAACTCGAGGAAACTGTACGGCGACGTTAAATAGCACTCGACGGTCAAGGGGGATCAATCAATAATTATTTGGTAAGCCGATAACGTTAAGTATCCCTGTCTTCGACAGCAATACAATCGCGAAAAAGTCTTTCACCGAAAACCACTTGGATTTTCATACGGCGGACAGTGCATCAGCGTAAAAATTCACCCTTCGAAATTCGTTCGAGTGGAATCGTGACAAAAAGCATCGGAGGGACGTGAATGAGAAAGAATATGAAGAAAAAAAACGAAGCGAAACCTCATCCCTCGCCCTCGTCTCCGGTGGAGCTAGAAGAGAATATGTATACGAGAGAACATGCGAAATACGAAGGCAGGGAGGCGGGCGAGGATTTCGAAGTCTGACTCTGTGTCGATCGCGAAGATGTGGAAGAAGACGTCTCGGGGCTTAGGATTTCGGAGTTCTGAATATTTCGCGGTTCGACATGATAGAACCACGGAAGCGTATGGGGGACTTATCTATAGCCCCGTGAATATGCGGCAATGGAGATATACGTACCGCGTGTATCGAACCTACAAAATACGAGATAAAGTATATTCTTCACATTCGAAAACGTACACGTATACCGTTCGCCTATCGTCATATACAGCGCGTACTCTTTCGCACAAGTATTTTTGTGCTGCGCTTGAAAAAAAAAAAATCATTGAACATTTTTTTTCGCGCAAATAGACGTGATCTTCACGAAGCCAGGCTGGTTGATTCGAAAAAAGTAAACCTTGGTTCTTCTTCTTCTTTTTTCCAAAACTCCCAAGACCCGAGCGATGTCTTGAGTGACCTGCACTGGGACGATGGCGGCAGTAATTTGCAATCGTTATGCACAGATCTCGGCGCGGTTAGATGTCATTTGTCACGGTTGCAGTGTAAAAAAAAATTCGGAACTGGTGAGGTAACGGCGACGAAGTCAGAAAGAGAGTTTGCTCCCGGATTGGCCGAGAGCCGGATCGAGTTCGAGCGCCTCTCCCGTGGTATTAAAGAAAGTCGTGTTTACCTCATCAAATTCCCATCTGCTCGAGTGCCGGGAGAGATTGCCACCGCCACGAGCAACGTTCTGCCCTCTTCGTACAGCCCGTTCAACTTGCTGGCACCTCTCGGGAGCAAGATTAACAAACAAAAAATTGCCGGGAGAATAAGAATAATAAGAGAGCAACTGAGAATAAAAGACACGAGTTGCGCAGAGAAGGAATTCAGCGTCGAGAAATGTGTACAGGGCTTTACGAAAATTGTATACGGTAGACAGTGCACCAACGACCATAAAATTGCTAGGGATTTGAGAACAGTATTTTTCGAACAAAAAAACAGTTTTCAACTTCATGTCGATATGGGACTGATGATGAATACAAGCTGAACAGGTACACACTTATATCACTATTTCATCAAAAAATTGAACCTTCGATAATAGTTTTATTCAATATTTTGAGCAGAATCTCGATGGTATTTGTAATGAATCGTCACGACCAAATTCTTGCTAGGCTTTCATCGATTGTCGTATTACTCAAGTAGAAGGGAATACAACAAGTAGAATATTCGTGCGATTCTAATATTTTTCCTACACATTTCTGCCCTGTTATATTTTTATTTCAAGCTATACGAGTACTCGGCCGAGAGTTTTGACGGCATCCTCTATTTATTCAACGCGATGAAAAATTGTCTAGTGGAATCTCTTCGCCCGAGTCGTTTGGTCTTTAATTCCAGAGGGAAACAGGCAACGGAAAACTGGCGAGTAACCGGCAAAGAGGCAGAGATAAAGCAATAAATAACTAAATTCATCTCAGAGCCTCGTTTCCCCCTTCTACTCGAGGTTTCTCTCGCCTCGCATACGATGATTGCATTGCGAAGTTCAAAAAGTTTTTTCCGCCCAAGGAGACCGACAACAAGTCTCTTCTTTTCTTTCTTTCCCCCCACGGAGACAATTGTAGCCGTTCGAGGAAGTGGAACCTCTCGCGGTAGAAAAGACTGCAACAAAGCGGTCGGAAGGTGAGGCGCTAGTGTCTCTTTGCGATAGCGGATGTGTACTTTTCGGCAAGTATTGCGCAACATTGCCCCAACGGACGGGAGAAAAATTCTAATAACCCTGGCATCTCTGCCAGACTCTTGCCTGCTCGCAGTTCGAAACGAAATGAAATTATTATTCGAAACTTCGCGTATGAATAAAATGTAATTCGCTGGCGAAAAGTCTACTCCCGAGTTTCTCGCGCTCGAATAAATAAGACAAATATTCAACACAAAACATGAAAACGATAAAGGTTCTTTCACTTAAGCGACGTTCTCTTCATACGTTATTCGGAGCGTGAAAGAGTGGTTTAGCGAATCGTATATCTTCAGTATGTCGAAGAGATAGTAAAGAAAAGTAGCAAAAAGTCGTTCCAGCGGAATCCAATGCGAGATGAATTGAAGGAAGATCGTCTGAAGAGGTAAAAAACGTAGGGACGGCGGAGAACAGGGATGAAAAGAATGAGGGGGAAGAAAGTGGTGAGAGCTCGCCGGTACAGCGCCAAAGCGAGCCGGAAAGCGTACCGTCTCGATCGGTCTGACCTTCCTCCTTTCATCCGCCCTTTTAGCCCAACAGCCAGCTCTCAACCTATCCCCGAATCCTACAAAAACTTCGGCTTCGACTAATCACCACGGTGAACTTCGGAGCAGCCTGTCGACATGTCATCGTAGCCAGTTCATCGATAAGAGGTGTCTCGCAACAACATCGACGGGTCACTTTACAGTCGCGAGAGGCGTAGGGGGGGCGGCGACACTTTAAAAGAGTAAGCGAACAAATGCAAAATACAAAGAGAAAATAAACGAAGCGACAGGGACTGCATCGTTCGATTCTCCTTCCTGTTTTCGATTTTCATTTTCATTTCTCGCAAAACTTTCGAAAGACGAATATATTTTTTTCTTTAGTTTAAATATTTTTTTATAAAATTGCAGCTTTGTCCCGCAAAAATCAATAATGATAACAGTTTGTTATTTGCGTTGTTTCCACACGAATTCCGTGTATACCCTCCGAATTGCTTTAACCTATTCCTTAATTTTTTTCCTTCTCTATCGTTTCATCCCACCCTAATAGTTCTATCTCATTTTGCGCCGTCCACAGTCTCATATAAAGGCATCTACGGCGAGATCGAGGATTTTTTTGGTCGTCCCTATCCTATTCCTCACGATCTGCGAGGGGAGCATTATAGTCTTTACAAGAGGAGATGCAGGTATATAGTATACTAGAGCGTCTTATATAGCGGATGTCAATGTTGGCCATTATAGTGTCTGTGACGGGACATTCTTTGTTCATCGCGACATTCGGCTTCGCGTTCGCATGTGAAGAAACCACGTAACTATGGTCTCTAACGTGATAAGAGAGGACGAACCGTTTAACTTTTTCATTTCTCCATGGCCAGTGAGTAGAAAATGAAGAAACGCCCGCGCCTTGCGCCTGTTGTGTATATCTACCTCGGCAGAAAGGCCGCTTTTATTAGTACCGCCATAAAATAAATTAAGGGTGAAATTATAAGGGCGAGGTACCGGAGCCCAACCCTTCGGCCAGTGCGTTTCTACCTTCAATCTCGAGAACTGTCCGCTTGGCTTAGCCCTCTCAAGTTCGTCGAGCGACTGCCGGCACAGAACAGGAGAAAAAAAAATTATATTCTTCAGGGAATTATGAAAAAGTAGTCTAGTATAAACGATAGTAAAGGAGAAAAAGAATCCTAGGAGAGGACGATGGTTCATAGCATAAAGCATGGGGGGAGGTAAAGTAAAACGAAAGTGAAGAGTCCGGTGGAGGGTCAGGCCATTAAACGTTGAGTAAACTGCTGCCGTCGGCGCCTGAGACTTTTGCGCTCGCTGATGGCTGCAGAAGGTTGAACGGGTTGAACAAACGAAGTAGACTGCCACCACCATCGCCATCAGCCGCGGCCGCAGCGACGGAGGTAGACGGTGGTGGTGAAAACTTAAAAAAATCTCCAAGCTCTCCATAAGGTCGACGAGCTTTAACCATGTCCCGGGGTAGAAGGCCGGTTATGAGACGTTCGACATTAAAAAAAAATCCTATACCGTTTTAGTCGCTTAGCAGTTCCTACGTGGTCACATCTCTTGTGTAGTGGATGACACTTTGAAACGCACAAGCAGGTCCTAAAACATATTTTCGTGCAGACAAGCCGCAAAAAATTTAGTAAATTAATCTGCGTGTATTTACGAAAATTTTCTGTGAATATATCTTCAATCATTTCGTTTAAGGATCGGGATCAGGATTTCCTTTGATGTATTACAATTTATCGACATTTCTAATTCTTTTAAGTTCCTTCAGAAGGACCATGACGCTTTTTGAGGACGCGTTGCATTTTTTAACTTTTTTTCCGAAAGGGTCACAACGCTTTTTAAGGAGGAGTTTGCATTCTAGAGCGTCGCTAAAGACTTTGGGGCATGAAAAACCTGAAAGAATGGCAGCTGTATATGGGTATTTTTAGCTTTCTACATATTTTCAGGATCGCGAAAAACCGTGGATGCTGGTTTTCGTAAAATTTTTATACGACATGAAAGCAGAGTGCGTGAGTTTTATGAGTTGCACGTCAATGTTGATGCCCGCAAGAATCGGAACCCCTCCCGCCCTTAAAATATCATTTACGTTTCTACGCGGGTTAACACTGAAAACACGTGCTACCACGGCTGCTACTGGTTTTCCTGTGCCAACTTACTATCTGGCATTCTTAATGGTTCATGAAATTGCCTTATATTTCACGTCCAGCGACATTACAACGTATCACACGGACAGTGTAGGGTGAGCGCCTTCTGGTAGAAATGGAACG
The DNA here is from genome assembly GCA_963924025.1 of Ischnus inquisitorius. Lineage (NCBI taxonomy): Eukaryota > Metazoa > Arthropoda > Insecta > Hymenoptera > Ichneumonidae > Ischnus > Ischnus inquisitorius. The sequence continues at coordinate 15,199,029 of OZ001243.1, read as the reverse complement.
AGAGGGGCTGCCGTTCCGATTTCTGAAAGTTCGATATAGGGCAGATGCATCATTGATTTAATGGTCACGTAGAAAAATATTTTCGTAAAAAAAAAAACAATTTTCCATCATGTACTGTCGTGTGTAGTCAATAGTTAATCTAAATGGTACTTCCGATTACATCCATCTTTCCATGTGGTTGCCATCGTGTAAGAATTCCCTTCGAATTCGAAAGTTGAATTGTCTCCGGTGAATTAAAATCGACAAGATATTTCTTCACTTTGCACACTTGATTATGCAAATTACACAGTGGTGGATGAATCCTTTTTCATACATTTTACTGCGTACGTAAAATAATGTAATATTGTCAATGCATTTAGGCAACAAATGTTGGTAGATCCGTCAATGATTGAAATTATTCTCTGTGTACCATGCAGCGGTCAAATTACAAAACAATATGTATGGCGACATATCAATATTATCAGAGTTAATAGATGAATTCGAACGAGTTATTATTGTCGAGATTAGTACAGAATTGGCGACTCATAGCATGAGCAACGACGATTTCAAACGAATAGCTGAAAACAAGGGGCATATGCGATTTATTGGAGGATCCACGAAACGTGATACGAGCATGCATTGTATGATATCCGAGCTTTGGCGATTAGTGTGGCGGACCATGCACAATCACTGAATTATGATCTCGATCCCGAACTGAATTTCCTTGTTTCATTTTGTGATTTCGATTCGTCTCGAGTTGTAGTAATATGATGAGGGTCGAACCAGTCCGGTGCTGGAGCTTCTTCGCCTAGAAAAAGACAGTCCGGTGAACTGCAGCAGTTTGGATACGCGGTATGTTTCGCTGCCAGCCGTTCTAAAGCCGCGCGCACGCGGCAGGAACTGCTTATTAGTAAAAAGCATGACAAACGACTCGTGGTTTACCCCACGAGGCACTAAGCCGGGCAACCAACCCCAATAGGGCCGTAACACGCTATATGCGGGACACTATAGGTGGCTTGCAACGAGCGTTCACTTCTCCGCGATGATATATCGCGTTTTTTAGTCACGCCTTTATACGGAAATAAATCCAAGCCGGTTAACGTGTGGCTCCCCAGATTACCGTAACCCCGTATATGTGCTATAGGTACACTTACGATTGTGTATCAGGCAAATACGCTACGGTGCACCGAGTTTCTATAGTTTTAGTTACACCCTTCGACTTCTTTCTCCCTTTTTCGAAGCTGCACATTTTTTCATTCGCGGCTCGCACTACCAGCGAAACAGTCGTGTCGCGGCATTACGAAACTTCGAATTCATAGATTTCTATTAAACTCAGTTTCCAAACTCTTCTCTACTATGCCAGGTGTTCGGCAAAGTATGCAGCGTAGTTCGCAACTATTTACTGAGAAGAATAAAAAATTGTATTATAGCGAAGTTTGTTATTGTGTTTTTTGTGCGAAATTATATCGAGTCTCCTAATCAGCGATAAGTCTTTAGTCAATGCTGGTTCCATTTTCAATTGTGATATTCTATTGAGGATTGTTCATTTTAGGTTTCATTTATCGTTTGAATATTGCCTCAAGCAAGCGTCGATGTTACTTTTTTTTTCTCGGCAAGATATTTTATTGGCAGACCATATCAACGTCGAATTGATACAGTGGAATTTACAGAAGGGGCGCAATTGAGTTAACAAGCCCGACGTTCTAATCCCCGGCGGGCAATCTCGTTGATACGATACTGTCTGTAGTCGATAATACGCAATGGGTATGCCGAAAACTCGTTCCCAGCGGCGTGCGACGACTCACGAGTATAAAGGTAGATCGCCAGCTTGGGCACGTGTACGTCCATAAGTGTACATGTATGGAGTACGAGAAAGGGTGGGTCTGCTCGGTTCTCGCTCGAGTGATGGTGATTAATATCCCGGAGCTTTCGAATTTCCAGCAGCGGCTCATAATCCTCGTTACCGAACCGAATGGTGAATGTGGAATTAGCGTGAGATTAGGGACGCGGACATTAGGGTCACTTAGCGCAGAACGACGCAATGCACTGCGGGGTAATCGGGGTCATCCCGTTCAACCCACCCGCTCTCGTTATCAGGATCCATGAACCGTCATGAGATATCGAGTATCGGTTCTCGGTGATATTCATACAGAACATACATTAAGTACCAATAATAGTATTAGTATAGTCATCTCCCGTATGCCGTATGCGAATACGTTGGTCGTAATGTACTCGAGGAAATCGAGTTAACGAGGACCACTTTCGACGTCACACCTTTTCGATATTTATGAGCTCGCTTAAAATTCACACGAACCTCATGGGCGAGAAGCGCCGACGTGAACTAATGAGCCGGTCGAGCTATGAGTACAAGGAAAACAGAGGACGGTATAAATTAAAAAAAGCTTTACCGTGGGTTCGTAAATCACCAAATCTGAGATGAGCATTCAACGTCCGTAGTTCGTGTTATACTTTTACTATAACGCGGCGCGTCCAGCTTCCATACCTGATGCTCGCTCTATCCTTTTGTTTCCCGCCTGGTCCGAGGAACGTGAAATGGTCGTAAAATCATTTTGGGTTACATCAAGCGCCTCGTTATAACATAGTTCGACAAGGTCTGTTAAGATTATACGGGTGTTAAGCTGTTCGTTAAGAGTTCGTGGGTCTGGGTTCTGGGTAGAATTAACTGCAACGGCGAAAGTTTTATGGAAGATGAACCCTTTCGTCTCACACCCGTTATAGCGATTAAAATTTTTTCATATTTCGAATGTAGGAATAAACCATATTTCTGCAAACGTACGCCATTCAATATTGTATCAAATCAATAAGGCAATTATATGATTCGAATGATCGACTAATACTTCTTGTACCAAGGAAACGAGAGGCTCGAATAGCGCCTTTGCCGCCCACGTCGTTAAATCATAATCCTCAAGAATTCACCTCGCAGAGTAGACGCTCCAATGTTTTTCGTCAGCTCTCAACAGTTCCGAAGCACGCGATCTTCCATCATTGCCATCCTAAATCCTCGCTTCGTCGCGCAACGAGGTTCTCAATCGTTTTACGCTACGTTTGGCTTTTGGCACGAAAATTTTAGTCCTTTCCCGACCATCCTTGTGGTACATTTTAGAGAAGAAAATTCTCACGGAAGCCAAGAGGTCGTTGTGAATTACAACGCCGAGGGTTCGAAGGACCAGTGCCGGCGAAGTTCCGCCAGCCGTGACCGATTCGACGATTCTAACGTAGTCGCGCGGTCCGCGATATCCGCACGGAAGTAAACGCAATAATGTGTTGAAATTGTTGTCCGGGGGTCACACGCATTTGAAACGGACTTCAAGAAAAGTTACGCCCCCGTGTCCAGTGAGAGCCGGCAATAGTCGACCTTTCAAAGGACCTCATAAAAGGTACACGGTAGTTGAACTCGTCACCGAAAAACCCGCAGGGGGTGCCGAGCGCTCGTTCACTGTGCACGCCTGAGAAACCTGTCTCGGGTTCTCTCAAGACCGTCGTAATCGATTCGTAACACGAACGTCGAAGTTGATGCTTCTTTCATTCGCATCCTCGTCCATTCGTTTCGTTCTTTAATTTGTACCACCTCCCGTCAGCGTCGAGAGACTACGCAATGCTCAACGGTATGAATTCCATGTGGAACGAGTGAGAGCGGGCGAAAGTGATTTAGGACGTTCGAACGATCAGACAGAGGGACCAGCGGGAGGCCAAGGTCTTCGGTATTTATGACAGTGCGCGGCCGTAAACTGTCGTACGGTGCGACGCGCGACGAGCATAAGCCACACTTTGCAACCAGAAGAGGACAGGCAAATGTCTCGAGCGAACCAACGAACGATAGACCGAGGCGTTGCGGACTGTGAAGTACGAATAAGAGGGTAACGGTTAGACAGAGCCAAGGAGCTTCCAGAGCGGTCGAAAACCGGCGGGGTTGTACCTTACATCGTGAAAATAGCGCAAGCAAGAGAGGAAGATGGCACCGATGCAAAGGCAACTTCATCCGTGGTCTCCGAGCTCACTGAGATAAACCTGGGAACTAACCGTAAGATCAGGATCGCTTAATGAGCTATTAACCCTGCCCTTATACTATTTACCAGCGATTAGCCACCGAATAATCAGTGACATATCAATCTTAATGGACATGGATGAATGCAGGGATTCCGCTAAACGGTAGCTGGAAGTTTCCGGAGGTCGACTATCGTTTACGGTTTAATCCATATACAGTCGTATCCCATTTCGCGTGCTCCTTTTTTTCGGTTGATTCCCACACTTGTTCAAGACCGCACTCAACACAAAGCCAGTGCGGAGTAGTGTTGGTGACCGTTCCAACGTTACACCGAGAAAGCATCGGTCCTCGTAAATCTAATTTGGAATGCCGCGAACTCGAGAAGCATCCGCGTCCACGAACCCCCGACGACCTATAGGAACAGTGTGAAGGCGAGCAGGCGACGGAAATAGTTTTCGAGTGGCACGAGAATACTTGTAGACACTCGTAAACAGTATCGATATACTTGATTACCGCTCGTTATCCACGACAGCGGGCGTAATGCGTAACCCTCTTGCTTCCCTTGTCTTGGCTGGGTCCGAGAAGCTGTTAATCTGACTTTCTCGGATTTCCCGAGAATCAAAACACACGAGATTTTGTAGTATTATTATTCTTGTTTTCTCGGGCAAACGGGAAACATTTTTAACGCCCATCGCCTTTAGTGTGGTATACATGTGTATAGCATTCTTCATAACTCTCTTTTTGCATATATTTGAGTCGATTTTGGAAAATTCGTATTGTTCATGTAACGATAAAATAGAGTTTGAAATCGAAGGATACAAAAGAATCGGCGTAAATAAATGTCTCATTACGATTAATGGGAATTCTTTCTGGTATCTGGCGCAATCGCCGGCTACGAAGGTTTTATAGCGCTGTTTTCGCAGCTTTACCCATAATTTTAACTATAAAATTTATACCACGTTTCAACGAAGAATTTTTCTTTCTATCGAGAAATGAACGGGTACCGGAGACGCGGCGGTGCGCGCGTGCCACCTTCGTCTCTGAATGAAATTGTGAACGAAAGATTGATATCCCACGTTTAATTGGATTTTCCACCGACGAATCCGATCGGACCCTTCTCCTCCTTCTCATTCTCCTGCCTCCTTTTCCAGCTGCTTTGAGGATTTATTTCCTTGAGATCCTCGTTCGTTCCTCGTGAAGAAGTAGAAGGCTTCGATGTGGCCTCGGTGAGTAAGGGGGGCAGGGGGTTGGACGGGGCGGGGAGGTGAGGCAGCTTGATACTGAATTTCTAGAGTGCGAGAGCGCACGGCGTACGATCGGCCTTTCGTACTGCATCGTTCTCGTACTTTAGTCTTACAGCCGTACGGAAAGAGCACCGCTAGCCCACCCCCGATTGGACCCCCCCGTCTCTATTTCGTGGAATTAACGTTTATTAGCTTTTCCTCACCCGAACGTAAATTCACGGGTTAGCTCCTCGGAACCCCTCTTTCCAGCAACGTATTCGTTATCTGGATACCCTATAGTACGGACTGTGGCTCTCGCGCTAATTTCGCTGCGCTAGATCCTCAGCCGCCCCCGACCCCGTTGTCCCCGTTAGTAGCACACTGCAGTCAGCGAATAAGCTGAGGATTAAATGACGGAATTTTACAAAGAAATCGATAAAATAATATATGGCTAAGCGTTTTGCGATATTCCCGGTTCTTCGAGGAATAAACGATACAAATCCATGTGCGACGGCTCCAACGATTCGTGAGAGAATTTTCGAAAATATAGTTGACTGTCACAATATTGTCATTAGTGCAATATCGAAAATTTACATATTAATTACGCTAAAAAAATAAGAAGCAATAACTCTCATGCACTATTTTTGAAACACGAACTTATATTTAAAAAAAATTAATGAAAACGAAAAAAAGAAGAGTAAACTAAGGTATTTTCAGAAGTTTTTGTTACGCGTCGAAATATCTATGTCGCGTGTGACACGAAAATTTGTTCTCGCCGAGAATAAGTCGGGATGATCGAACGGGTGCATTGAAAGTTTTTCCTTCGCGATACACGCGATCCCTGGAGAGCGACTGGTGCTATGGGACGCATAACGAACGATGATTCTTGTAACCGGAACCGTTGCACTTCCAACCCTGAGTCGCGGACTTTTTCAGCCACGTGTTAAAAACGTGTTGCAGAGCGAACCGTCAACATAGGACGGTCCAGAACTGCTGCTGAGCGCACGTGGCAGACTCGGAAAGAAATGCGCCGCTACTGGGTATTTCCTTACCACGCGCGCTGCGCTCCATTATTTTCCGTAGTATTGCCATTCAACGACCACATATGTGACTGTCAACCGTGGTAGAGTGGAAGACGATCTTAACGACGAGCTATTAGCGTTTCCTGAAGTGGTCCACTCGACTTACAGATTGCATTTAACGGCTTGACGGCTGTGAAAACTGCTCCTGAACCGTCATACTAATAGCTGTAATTTTTCGTTCCCTAGTCTTTCGTCTTTCGGAGATTCTTTCGTATACATTATCACCATTCCTAAATTTCATTGCGGGCGTGAATGAATGGTCAACTTTCGGTGGCGACGAAAACCGTCGATGAAAAACTCGGAAAGTGCTTGATAATGGTGCTGGGTCAAACCGAAATCGTTATGAAATTTGAAACGTTCGTCAGAGCTCATTCGCCTCGTGTAAATCATGGGCATCAGACCGAACGATATTTCGCCGCACCTGTGATCTCTGTAAGCACGAGCGCGACCCTGCTAAATCCGCCGGCGTTTGTTCGGATATAATGAAGCGACGAAGCCGACGAGTTTGAGTACGACAGTCTCGCTGTACCGTATTTCATTCGTTTACTTCATTTTCCACGAGGCACACAGGTAGAGCACTAAAGCCTCATCCGCGATGCATCTCGGTATATATACCGACACACACCACATGTCTATTTCACCAGCCCGCTCCCGACCGAACCATTGAATTATGAACAATCGCGCTTTGTATTCCCATCGAGAGTGTAAAACTGAAAAGCCCCTCGTCGCAGGAGCGTCGATGCGTCGTTACTAAAAAATGCGAATGGACGACAGAGTGGTTTCACAGTCATTGGTTTTCATCAGGCAACACTCGGCGCTGTTTCGTTCCCGAGAACAGTGTGAAGCACCGTCGTTAACAGGGACTAACTTTTTAAATAGCTGACAAAGCTACGGCGAGGTACGCGGTACAGTTCAATTTTATGCAAAATAAACATCAACAACGCATTGTTCAGTGGGAAAAAAAATCGGTCCCTGCATTTATGAGAACTGTCTGTGAAAGATTAAAGTTGGACGCGACAATCATAAATTAATTATGGACTTCGTTTTACTGGCGAATAAAAATTTATCTCGGCTCAGTAAAATGCATAATTGCATTGTTTCGCGCGACGGGTAAGCGAAAATTAATAAGACAACAGCTGGCAGTTGGTATCTCGTACGCATTATAATGGCAATCACATTTGCCCTCTATCGCTTCCCTGCTGGGTTACGAGCGTGTATAACAAAATTTATTTTCGGCACATTATGGAGAAAACGGAAAATATTGTTAAGTATTTTATTCTAGTCTTGACTCGCAGTCAATTATTCAATCCTCTCTATCGATATTTATGGTCACTAATGCTTAAACTTCTGCTCGACAGCCACGTAACTTTTTACATATTAACCTGCTAATGCTCAAAGTTTAATTCTTAATCCCTCGCTCTTACTTTTGTCCGCAAATGACAGTGGTTTATCTTATGAAAATTTTGCAAAATGAAGAAAAAAATCTGAGTAGTACAATGCATAAAAGAATATTGCGGTCGGTTTTTTTTTAAACAGCACTAGTAAAATAAATGATAACTCGATTCTTTTTGCTCGCTGCTGTGAATATCCACCGAATGTTAAAGCTAATACATCACATACGAATAATCGTGACTGTTGCAACATTCGCGCTGTTGCACCGATGCACTGTTGAAATGATTCATAGGAAGTAGCTTGTCAATCCGAGGTCCATAATAAATGATGTTCGAAAAAACGTGACCAATTCTCGACATTCGTTCGATAAAAGCCACACTGACCGATAAATGCCATACCCATGAGAAAGCTCTCGCTGATTCAACCCTTCCATGCGGTCAGAACAAAACTTTCCACAGTCCTGATGATGTGCCATTCCCGTCTGCCGCGGCGCTACGACCCGGAAAAGTTTCTAACGATTTTTCCCTGCTCGTGCGTTCCCTTTAAATTTGCGCGATGCTCTTCGTGAACAAAAACAAAAAAAATCGAAAAATAAAGAGGAAAACTCCGCCAAATGCAATACCTGCGGGCATAGTGTATAAACTACTATGTGTGTCTATGTTCGTGTACACGTAATCTCGCGGAATAACGTTGATTTTTTCGTCCACCTCGGTCCGAGCGTCACGATGCTCGAAATCTCCATTCTTCTTCAGGGTCCATACCACCCTCCTTCCGCCCTCTCATCGCTAGATGCAACACACGCTTTTCACCAGTGCACTGAATATTCGAGCGTGAAACCCGGCTAAACGACTGCGCCCGGACAGCGAGACGTAATCTCGAGCATTAGTCGAGTAACTTTGGTGAAAAGCTTTTTCTCCGTTGCCACCGCCTGTTTCCCTCGGCCTGCCGTGGGTATTTTACTATCTGACGCTCCGCGCGTGCATAAATCGTCGAAGCCAGTCGAAAAACTTTCTTCCGCTTGCTTTTCCACTAGCTTCAGCACTCACTCACTCTTTCTCCACTATTTCGATATACTCCGCAGTGTTTTCGTTTTTATCGTCTCCACTCCAAACAATCTTATCTCCATTCTACTCCTCGTAGCACGCTTAACTTCTTCACTTTTACCTTAAAAAATGGAATCCGATTCGTTTTTTTTTTCTTCGTCGTCTTTTACGCCGTACAACGATTTTTCACACTTTGTCTGACTTCCGGAGTGCTCAAGTTAATTCTTTCGAATGAAAAAGTATGTTTCATTCTCCTGTAATTGCTCTGTCGTTACGGTGTTTGTGCAAACAAACTATAATTGATTCTGCGATAGAAAGTCGATGAAATGTATGGAATTTTTTTGTAATACATTTTTTAAAAGTTCATTCATGTTTGAATCACGAAATTTTCATAAGTTAATGATTTTTCGACGTTCCGGGTTTTGAACGGTTGAATATTTTTCATACCACACAGCTTTTTGAAATTTTTTGTCCCCAAACTGCAACAGATTAGAAGAATTCTTTAATAAGTAATTTCAAGTTCCCACGGAGCATTCCTTACAGTATTTCGAAACATATATGTTATTGTTGAATCAACGTTGAAAGCTCAAAGAAACATTGAACAGGATTATGAGAAAAATTCCTGCCAACATCCGGCGGGGAAAACTCGGTGGTTGTACAGATCGGTGATGGCCACATGTTATCGAGGAAGTCATCGTCATGTACGACGGAATTTGAGTTCTCGTTGCCTGCGACGATGCTTCCTGGAGCGTGGGTCCCGTCAAAAATCGTCGCTGCAAGCCACCTGCCAGCCCGAGAGCAGCCCCCGGGGAACGTTGGTCTGACCCGGAGATACCCGCCATGGGAGTCGTCCGCCCTCGAAATCCGAGAAAAATCCCTTCGACTCTTCGCAGAGCTTTGGGAACGCGACCGAGATCTGGTTACACGGTGGAAAAGTGAAGCGACCGCGTGTCAAACCGGAAGCTAGCGGAGTCCCGCTGGCGAAAAACTCGAATTTCCTATTTGTTTACATTCCCCACGGAATCGAAAAACGAGATGAACACTCCCGCTTGTAGAGAACCGAAAAGAAAACATGAATGAATGAGGTCTACATTTAGACTTTAAAAAGAACATTATCTAATAAATAAGTTCTCAAGGAGCGGTAATGCTCGAAAAAATATCATTACTCATACACATTAAAAAAAATAATTTCGTAACATTCTTTTACTTGTTAAGACGCTACCATAATTTATCAACATTGTTTTTATTTTTTGCATAACGAAGAATGATAGAACAATGAAGGATTTAGGTCGTCGAGATTACGATAAAATAGAGGGCAAACTTTTGCGTACAATACGGCGCACGGTCAGAGAGAAGAGGTGTGCCCAAAAGGGAAAAAGGGATTCACATCGACACGATAGTATGTCGACTTATAGTCCGTGTCAGAATCATCGATGTTCTGACGTAACACACGTGTTCTTCCTTTGACCCTTGCGGTTCGCCGAGATCGCATAAGCGCTCGGTACCCCAGACTGGCGTAGCTATATGCCTCTTGCCGCCACGGAAGCGCATTGTAAGAACATCCGCGTCGATAAATTCAGGCGGGTGTCGTGGCGGTACCACACCCCCTAAGGCCAGGGGCGATGGGTTTTCACCCCGATAAATTATCCCGGCGGGATGACACAGACGTTATAATCCAAAAAAGGAAAAAAGAGGGCTATGTTACACGCGAAAGGTCTCGTGCGGGTCGATCTTATATGTGGCGTAGCGGTTGCAGCAATTTCTTTCTGTCCCGCGTCGCGACAATGAATAGACGGGAGAAATGAAAAGGCAAACATGCTTGGTGAAAAATGGAGAAAAGATTATAATGAGCGTACAAATCGAGCAACTCACTGCATAATTACAATAGATTTTTTCTGTGTTACAAAAACGATGTTTTAAGAATGCTAAATCGTTTTGAAAAAAAAAAATCTTTAAAGTTTGAAAGTAATACCAATACTACTAACATTTTTTATTTAGTAGATGCAACAAAGGTTTCATTACTCTCTCCGGACTCAGGACAAATTCTTGTTGTATAAAAAGCGTAATCGGGGCATACATTTTATTTCACATGTCGAGTTGCACCAAAAGTGGTGTAATTCCCAAAACTTACCGATCCGCATTGCCACAGAATTCATCGAGTATAATGATGCATTGGCCGAGAGAAATGCGTAGCCGTAGACGCTGGAGCTTGTGGATGATGGGTGAAAAGTGCTCCGCCTACGGTTGGTACACGCGATCGGCAATAATGCCGCAATGAAGGCTGTGAATGTCGAGCAGATGTAGAAGCGCGCCGCGACACTGTGAAACGCAGCTTTCACTGCGCGCGTGAATCGGTCAATCTTTCCTACAATAGTCGACGTGCAGAATCTATCGAAGATTTATCGGTACTATTCCTGCCTTAATAGATGCCATAAGCATACCAGACGCTATTTCCAAGTGGGTGTGTCCACATCGATGCCACGAGGACGATCGTTAAACGATCTCGATGATCCGGAGCCGAAGAAAGAAACTGCAGGGTGACGATGTCTCTCGGGGACGTTTAACGAAATTGCCGTTCCTCGGCGTCTCGTTCGCCGCATCCCAACAGCGGCATATTTGGCCGAAAGCTGTGAGATCTCTTTCTAAGATCGGCGAAATCTCTTGGGATGGATGAACCGATCTTTCTTGCGGTTGACGTATCCACACGGATTGTGTAGCACGAGCCATTCAACAATTCTTTGACTGGTCAAACAAAGTAGTTCAACTGACAATAAACTCCTACCGAGAAGTTGAGCTCATGCTTTTGTAGGCTAAACAAAGAAAATCGTTCACACGAATATGTCACCGTTACCGATTGTATCTTGTAGATACGATATTTCCATGAAAAAATGGAGGATTACAACTATCATTAGCATAATCATTCCGGAGACAAAGCTATGACGCTAGAATGTATGGTAACAATTGGAAACAAGTTGTAACCATAAATACCATATTTTATTTATTTTTATTTCGTAACAATCACACGTGGATTGTATTAGACAAAATCTGCTGGACTGTAATTAAGCAAACTGTATACGGTATCGAACCTGGACAAAAGAACCTGGAATGTAGATCCTTGAGGTCTCTTTCGAGTTCTGTTCTGTACAGCATATGAAAGATAGAAATCGGTTAAAGTAAAAAATTATTTCCCATTGTCTATCGAGTAAGCATCCACTGTCATCTTCTATCTTACTAGAGCTGTCAGTTTTATTTGCCAATCAGCTTTCCAACGACAAATTTCCAATTATCGCGAGATAAGCTAAAAGCATCTCAAAGAATTATCGAAGCATTTATATAGCTCGATTCGTATCAGCTCAGAATGAATGATCGGGGAAAGCTTGGTTATTTGTGGAGCGAGAACGGTGGGTAGTTTCTATCCGGCGCATCGTCAAAGCTACACCGCAGAAGCAAAGTTATTGAAGAGTTATTATCTATAGCCCGGCAGGTGCTGGCGGATATAATCGCGCGAGCAAACGAGCGAAACTCGGTAAAGTTTCTTCGATCCTCACCCGTTTCCTCGCCCGTTTCTGAGAAACGCACCCGATGGTCTAATGAAACGGAATGGTGAACGGTCGCTCGAATGATTATCTATGCGAGGATTACCGCCGCTCCGAGAATTCCTTATACATTTTTTCTCTCCTTCCCGAGGAAAATTCTGCTCATCGCACGAGAAGATGGGAACGACGGTCTGTTTTCGCGACGGAATCTGACGCGGCCGCGAGGCCATGTTCGTTCATCTCTCGCCATATTTTCGGAGAGAAGACTCCATCCTCAAATCTTCTTCAGTTATATTCCATCTTTTTCTTCCATCGTCCGTTCGCTCGCTCTGCTCTCTTCCTCTCCCGTTCCATCCTCATTTCCCTTCCCTTTCAACCCGGCTTTCTCGTCAGGCGGCGCCGCGGCTACGCGAGGTGCCGGAACATCCAATTTTCCTTGCGAAAAGTTCACTCCAAAGAGAGCTTCACCGAAACCCAAGGAAAATTGCCCGTTAGATATTAAATACGTATTTAGAATGATAAACAGAAAGAGCAGCGAGAGCGATGTCCACGTGGATTATGCGATGCAATCTTTGCCGAAAGATTTTCTTTGTGGGACATACCCTGTGTTCTCCTATGTGCTTTTTTTTAACATACCCCAAACGAGTACGAGATCCGCTTGTCTGGCACGATGTGTTTTCCGATGGGTTCGTATTTAGAATTATCTCAACTGTAGAATCTTTAGTATTGTACTTCATTTGTGTTAAACAATTACTTTTTTATAGTACAACAACAATTTATTTGAGAAAAAAGAAACCATAGGAAAATTGTCTGCGAGAGTTGATACGTTCGTCCACAGCGAGAACGAAACGTTTCGGTTCAAGATAAAATATCGTATTCCGCGCGGACATCTTTCAAAGCTCCGAGGAGGGGTGAATTTTTACGATAAACTTTCGGCGTGCCGCCTATTTATTCCGTCACGAAATGCGATTAATGGAAAGAGAACAACCGAGAAATATAGACCGAAAGAGGCTGACCAAGGTAGCACGCGAGGTCAGGTTTTTTCCCTTCAGCAGATCCGCGTTAGTTACAGGGACATTGATCGATCGAACCCTAACATTTTTGTTAGTTACGACCAGCGTCAGTTTTATGAGCCTCGAAGGTACGTATATAACTGTGAGGGCCTACAACACATATTATTCGATTTCGCGGACGAAATATATAGGCATCAGAACATTGCCACCGCTCTGCGGAAGTACGTTTCAGTGTACAATAACAATTCCTCTCTACAGATAACAATCATTCTACCGTCAACTCTCCGTATTTTATATCGCACGAATCCGCGCAGCCAGACGGTAGGTAGGTAACGTTTAGGTTTTTCTGTTCCTTCACTCGGTGGACAAAAGGAAAGGCAGATAAACAAACAGGATGGAGGAAAAGCGAAGAGTTGTGGTACGCAACAGAGGAGGAAATAAAAACTGCATACATGCGAACAAAAAACGCAAAGGTATAAGTAAAAGGGAAGAGGTAAAACCGGGGGCAGTAGCGGGGTGAAAGACGAGAGATAGAAATAAAATAGGAAGAAATCAAAATCCGCGAGCGACGCGGCCACATCTGCCATATCCTGGAATCGGCCGCATTTCCACTCGACGTTTCCAGCGGCAACAAGCAGGATTGCTCAACTCTGTCCTCCAGCAACTCTTTGTTTTGTACTCGGGCATCGAAAATGTTGGCAATAATTCTATTGGAAATTACAAACCTTCCACGGCGATGAGTTTCATGTAAACAAAACGTTTAAGAGTTCGAAACGAAAAGACAAGGTAGCTGGTGAAATTGAAGAAAGTTCGATATTAGTCAAAACTAAAAATAAGGACAAATAAATAAGTTGGTGGCAGTATAATTCACCATAATTTACAGCTAATGTTTTTTTCGACGTGTAGATGTAAATCAATTTGCTCGAACCGGCTCAAACATCGCAACCGTTAATGGCCGATTTATTAGCTGCCAGTCAAAGTTGACGAAACATAATTTGACAACGAACCGAAAAATTTCTCTTCGAACGTTGAAAGGAGAAAGAAGCATCACGTCGTCGGAAGGAAAGCGATAAAAAAAAATTTCGCGACGTGTTTATGTGGCTCATGGAAGTATTGTACTTTTTCAAATAAAATCGCCAGAATATGAGAGTCACTGGCAATAAATCTTGGGATAAAAACATAACAGCGCCAGTAGAGCCGGGGTCTGGCTTGTCGGAGATGGGGCTCGCGGGGGTGGCAAAGAGCGTCGGATACAAAGGGGAGCGCGGCAGCGGGAGGGGATTCGCAGCACCGAACAGAGGCTATAGTATTCGTGCGATGGGGGTCGGAGGGCGCGATATAATATGAATATAATAATTTATGGTGTATCGAGGCATCAGTGCAAGGTGTTACCGCGACCCGGGCTGCCACTCTAGCCCGTAGCAGTGGCAGAAGCAACCCTCTCCTCCCGCATGCCCCTCGTGTGACCATCGCGGGGGCAGGAGAGGGTTGCTGAGTGTACAGTACTCCAAACTTCTCCGCCATTGTCTACGCACGGGAAGCAGCCCGCACTGACATTTCCAACTAATTCTCCAAACCCTCCACAGCAGAAACTGCAAATCCATCAGCATTGGTTAGAAACGCGAAAGACACCACGAAAGATAGATATGGACGCGGATGAGATTGAGGGAAGCGGAGCGTGGGGAGAATTAAATTCACCGAACTTTACGACGATGCATCGATGTGTCAGTCGCAAACTTCGCCGAATTTCGTTACTCGAGAGTTACCGATGCGATAACGTCGGAAGGCATCAGTTGCATTGCGCGGAACCGAGAAGCAGCTTCGGGGAAGGTTCAGATATCTAGATTGCAATAATCATTTTGCCACAAACATCAATCATCGTCAGACGATTTACTGCGTTTGCTGTAGTGAATACTTCTATGCGATTTAACCGTAAACTATTCTGATATCTATGGTATAATTTTTTTTCAGTCAGATAGATACGAAAAATGGTATATATATCTTTTTGAAATATTTGCGGCATGTGCAGTTGAATGACACAAAGAAGGCGGATGTTTCGTTGATTCTTGGTCGTTGAAAAATTCCATAATTTTTTTCAATAAATGCTCTACTAATGTCTGAACCTACGGCTGAGTGCTTTTACGCTTACGCGGCCGTGTTCAGGTCGCGTGTAGCGAAGTGAGAGGGTAAGAAAAAGATTTGAAAAAAAAAACAGCGTGGGCATATAGGAAAAGATGAAAGTAGCATAGGAGGGGATGAACAAAAAACCGAATAGAATGGTGGGGGGGCGGAGAAAGAGCGGGACGAGTACGATAGACGGTCGCCCGGCCGGGCTATCGCACCCTCTCGGCCGCATTTTCAGCGTGTTCAGCTTTTATTTTACGGGTGGTCGGTGCCGTAAAAATTTCATCAACAGGCGACTTTTACATGAAAAATGGCTTCTCGGACTCGAAGTGGGCTCGCGGTGGTGGTGTTAGGTGGTAATTCTACTGGCCAGCAGGTCGACTACTATTCGCAACGAACGCGGAGCACCAACAGACAGAGAAGCATGGGTAGCGAGTCGGCAGTACGGCAAGGGGGATCGGGGGCTAACTTCGCAAAAAACCGTATGTAATATGCGCGAGCCCGGAATTCATTACGGAAGCCCAGGCTAATTTGCATGTTATGAAATTAAAAAAAAAAGTTCCGTAACTTTAATTCGGGCATGGCGCAACGTTGAATCCTAATTTCTGTAGCTAATAACGCAAAACCGAGAGAGAGGGAGATAGAATGACCGGAACGCTCATCCTCGTTTCACAAAGTGGCGCCCATATAGCTAGGCAAGATAGGCCACTACCGGTACAACCATCAGACGACACTCTCTTTGCACGTATCTCCTCCCTCCCTCTCCTCCGCCTCGTTTAAACTGCTAACGGATGGTCCAGTCTTTTTAAACGGACTTCGAAACGAGCCCAAATTAAATTACGAATAATTTCTTTTCGCATGAAATTATTAAATGCTCGGTGGGAACAGCGTCACAGAACAAGACCATCAGACCGTGCTATAAAAGAGACAAAGCCACTGTCTCAAGGGTGAACAGATTGTTTTATTCTCTACACGCATCGTAAAACATTAATCGTTTCGTAGGGGTAGGTAAAAACTGACGTATCGTTTTTTTTTTCTTGCGGGACGAAGTTTCATAGTTAGTCCTGTAATCCACCTTGGGCAAGTTCGTTTTTTTTTTGCATCTTCGTATCTTTAATAATCACAGTGACAACTAAAGTTCATCAACTTATGCGATATCGTTGAATTTTGAACATTTTCATTATGTTTTCAATACAAGAGATCACTATTTTCGTTATCTCAGATTTTTAATCATATATTTATATATTTTTCAATATGAATATGGGAGCTAAAATGTTAAATTAAAAGCTAGAACATTATTAATTTACATTATTATAACAGCTTGGATTTTGGAACAAAAAACTTGATATTTTTCGTAACAGTGACCTTGTTTCTTTTTCCGAAGCCTGTCACACGGCCATGTGTTTTTTTGTATTCGTATTATCCTTCAAGCTTTAAATGAAATTATATGTCACGAGAGTGTCAATCCGCTTAAAAGGTTTGGCGCTGACGATTCCGTTTGTACGAATACGAAAATTTTTAATCGCCGATGATCGGATTTGGGCAATTCATTGATTTTAATCTATCGCGGAGAGACTGCACGCGGACAATGTTGGGGTAGGGACTCGTGAAGCTGCGAGCGCCCCTGTTCCGGGGGAGTCATTGAAAGCCTTCCAGTTCGACCTACGGCATAGACTCCGATGATGCTGAAATGGCAACAATAAGGCCAAACCCAAGGATTATCGGAATTACAGCGAACCGCAAGCTCCGCGTCTGCTGGATATTATTATTTTTATTTGCTGTATGGTTTTGCTTGTTTGGATTTCCGAATGGCTCGCGTTCGTTCAACAAAATGCGGCAGACATCGCCCGTGCGTAGACACTCGCATTTTCCATAGGGGTGGCCGAACGCGGGCACGAGGCTAATTTGGGCGTGTACGGTACATAATACGGTATCGGCATCGATCTTCCTTAGATTCTATTCAGCGACATACACAATGGACAATGGCGTTTAAATGGAGCCAGAATTCGCCGGGGCTCCGTGGTTATTGTCGAATAATGGAAAAGCGATATATTATATAAATCCGTGTTCCTCCGAAACTGCCTACACTTTGCCAACATTGGTAGGGTGTCCACGCCGTAAGGCGCTGACCGCGTTACTGAAATGTCGGCACATTTGGACTGCGCGGTAAACGAATTTTTCATTTTTCGCAAATGCTTTAAGTCTCAAGCTTCATTACTAATTTTCATGAATACCGTCGATTCGCACTTCGGCAAATGAACTCAACGACTTTTTTCAGTAAAGTGAAATTGATTTAAGTACGATTTTACAGAAAATCCTTCGCAACCGAAAGATAACAATACCCAAATAAATTCGCAGACTTTTTAATCGACTTCACTGTTTTACTGAATGTTCATCATATATAGACAGCGCGACGACAAAATGTTTTTGTTGTTAACGCGTCTGGTCTGTACAATAGAATGAATCGAAGTTCTTTCGCGACATCGAAAGTTCTTTCAGCACTGGTATTGTGATAGCAGTCAGCAAGAAAAAGAAGAAACGATCTTAGCACTGAATTCAACACAGATTTCTTTTATATCGTGAGGGAGAGTACTGTAGCACGAAAGACGAGGAGCATTGCGAAGCAGAATGAATCGAATGGGAATTTCCTTTTTCCATCGTAGAAGGAAGCATTCCGATTCGCAGGAGCAACAGTTAACTCCGTCGGCGGCGCGAAGAAGCCTGACATGCTTTAGCCTCGATTCCGGAACGCCGGGACTCTCGGCTATCGGAGATAGCTCCAATTGATTGAAGGGAATATAAAGGAAAGGACGCAAGAGCCTCCATCATCCTCTTTCGCCTATACACCATCCATTCCTGCTTTCACCTCCCTCGACCCATGACCGAACAGGTACAAGGGTCTCCACAAACAGTTTATCGCATTATTGATATTACATACACATTTGTATCGTAAGCAAATGGGAGTTAGGAGGAAAAACGACTTACCGATGCATGTATTTGAAAACGTTTTAACGTTCTTGAATTTATGTAATCGACAATATCATTAATCAAAATATAGATTCGTCGGCCAAACCGTGGCGACACGGTAGTTTTGCGAAAAACTTTGTAATAGTGCCAGAATAGTATAAAGAATATACTTTAAAAAAATTACTTCTCTTAAAAAAAAAGTAAACTGAAAAAAAAATGTTCCGAATTCAATGAGATATTCAATGAGAAACCCTTGACTTCGTTTTGATCAGTAAGCTGTGAAACATTATATGCTATCAGCTGCATTAGATAGGGGCTAGCCACCACATTGTCCCCCAAATGCCCTGTGAACTCGGCTTGCCAAACGTCCCGTTCGCGAGAATTCCCAAAGAAATACGGTCACTCGGCCGCGCCGAGGAAAAGAAGGCGAAAAAATGTATAAAGTG
This sequence comes from Ischnus inquisitorius, assembly GCA_963924025.1. Taxonomy (NCBI): domain Eukaryota; kingdom Metazoa; phylum Arthropoda; class Insecta; order Hymenoptera; family Ichneumonidae; genus Ischnus; species Ischnus inquisitorius. Next base: position 15,180,218 of record OZ001243.1, on the reverse strand, counting down.
AAAGTCTTGGCTTTGCGGTGCCGGAAGTTACCGCGGTGGGAGGAGTGAGGTACAGGCACAATGCATTCAAAAGTACGCATTTGCTGTGTGCAGTAAAGGTCGAGAGGGTTCTATGCTCCCGAATTTCAACACATACGTATAGAATGGACACAGTAACGAAATGCTGGGTAGGATACGTTTGTAGAAGATAAAGTCGGACAGTTTCAATGGTAACTGAGCGCATTCGCACAGTACTTACATTTGCAAGAAAAATTCTTTAAAGCTGACTTCGTTTGCGGAAAATTCATAAACTATTCATACTAAATAATCAAAACGTTGATCGTAATGCACGAAATACAAAGCCTGTTTCGTCCAGAATCGGCAATTGACCGCACTTAAATGGACTATTTGCACAATTTCCTGTATGAGCGAGATAGTTTTAGAAATCGTTAAAATTGAAATCGAAAAAATTCATTCAAGAACCAGCAACTTTGAAAATTTACTTTTATACATAGATTATTTTGGCAGCAGTATCCAACTTGCAAGCAGTTTGACTGTCGCCGAAATGCGACTGTCGACGGATAGTGCGCGAAGCGAAGAGGGAATTCGAAGAAACTGGAACAACGGGGAAGGTTTGAAAGTTGTCAAAAAATGGAACGCCCGAGCGTGAACTCGAGGTCGAGAACTAGTGATAAAGATAGAGGCACGAAAATATACAGATATACATGAATGCAGTGTAAGAGTTTGAGTGCATAGATATACATATATAGTATATAACGCAATGTACGTAGAAGACGGCACTGTCGTTTGACTTTCCTACAATCGTTGAAGGACACTCTTGTCTTTCTTTCGCTAGTCGACCGTTCTTTCTGCTTTCACGTATATGTGCACTCCTTTCCATGCACCAACTTCGTTCATCGAACGTTCTTACGTCGAAGCCATATCCTTCCTCTCGACTTCTACCGGCGAACGAAACTCCCTTGAAAATAGTTTTCCCTCTCGCAGTCCTCTATACGACACCGGTACCTCTCCTTTCGCCTCGGTTTCTTATACTTTTCCCTTTCTCATCTCGTGTACCACGTATACGTCTTTTTCCGGCGTCCTCCTTATTTTCCATATTGCCAGACGCGCTCCACTTATTCCCGCGCGAGCTCAAGCTGTGGTGAGAAAGCCTTCTGGGGTTTTATTTTTCAAAGCGGTACACGCTACAGTATACTCGAAAGAACTCCGTCGACGTGCATTACAATTCTTCGCGCACTTGCGAGACGATTATCCACACGGCTTGCTATACGCGGGTACACGGAAAATGCTTTTTGATATATACCGCTGCTTGTACTTGTCGAGATATGAGATTTCACTCGGTATTACGACGAATGTGTGGAAAGTGCAATACCTTTTTTCCATTCGAGAGCGTCCCGTCTTCACTCGGGTAAATTTTTCGTACGAACGATTTTCGAATGATAATACGGACGATGGGGGTGAGTCTGACGAGTACTTCGGTTGCGAGGATGAAGTACAAAAACTGTGAACATGTCCTGTAACATAAGTTGAGAAAAGATCTTTACGTTGCGTCGATAATCGATCTTCCTCGATCGTTATTACGTTAGTAAAATTTTATATCGCAACATGAATATCGAATAGACCAATTTTTTGCAATGCTCATTGCATGTTTCATGAACATTTATGTATTGATCATTCGGCGAGTGTGTCTATGCCGGTCTTATCATAGCAGTGCTTTACTGACGTGCGAATCTCGATGAAGTAGGTTCCGCCATCGCGAAGTACAATAAACGCTCTGATTAGTAGTTCCGCGAGACTCTTCTACATCTTCTGGCTTTACCGCTAGAGGCCATATTTTCCTTTCCGTCGAACAATGACGCACCCTCAAACGTGGTCATCAGAGTTTCACGACCGAATATATATTCAGCGCCGTAAACGTCTTTCACGAGGAGGGAAAAAAAGGGAGGCAAAAAGAGAAGGGAATCTGAAATATTAGAGACGAAAGGTGATTCTTCGTGAGTAATCCATCAATGGGTCTGAGATTTCTGTACCTGCCAGCCTACAGCGAGATGAATGGCAAACGTTTAGTGAGTTCAGCTCGGACAGTTAAATCCGTTGACGAGGGCGACAATGACTAGGAACAAATTTACCGTGAAAATATGAAAACTCCGTGGGCCGCCTGGCTTCGCCGGGACAATCGCTTGGAGAGGCGCATGTCTCGAACTCGGGCAAGAGGCCCGGATACATATGCGTCCGAGACCGAATTATGTTCAGTGCGATAAAAGATTCGGACACGTTCAAAGTGTCGTCTCTTAATGCGATTACCGAAGTGGTCGGGGCTTTGTGGTTTGAAGGATCAATGGATCAGCGTTAACAATATGCGCGGCTTATACTGCGCTGCGGCAAACGGGCACTTCGTATAGACGTTTGGCATCATTTCTCGCACGGTCCTGTTATTATGTTCCTCTCGGAGTGAATACAATTATTGTGATCCTCATTGAAAGCACAAGAGAAAACCCCCCAAATATTTTATTCTCGCGAAATTACGTTATTTTTACTAATTCTTTTTCACTCGTCAGATGAGGTTTTTTAAAACATATTTTCTACATGCAAAATATCCCAGTTTCATTTTTTAAATACAGATTGATTACTCGATAGTGAGTGAAATTTTCAGAGTTCGTGGAACCGAGCACCGTATTCAACGCCCTATTTATATGAAAAAAATTTAATTTATTTTAATTATATCTGGTTGACCCTGCAATACAAAGTAGAGTCTCGGGCAGTCACTTTCATGAAAATGCATACGTTATCCGACCGATGTTTTGGTATAATATAGGTCCATTACTTATTTGCATATAACTGTTTGCAATATAACCACGCGAGCTTGAATTAGCGCAATGGGACGTTCGATGTTTGCTCATTGAAATCTGTCATCGTTTAGTTTTCGCGTTTACATAATGCTCCCGGCTCGTTCGTTCTGCCGAACATAGAATCTTGCATAGAATACCAAAACACATTGACACGGTGAAATGCACCGATAAACGAACTCGTTGTGGTGCGCGTTTGATAATTAATCAATGTTAATTAAACGAAAGGGCGCTGTTATTATTGCGTACTTAAATTTGTCACGAGGATATAAACAAGAGAGCATCGCGGCGAATGGCAAATTAAATACATCCATCGGGCTAAGTGAAGCGCAGCGTGCTGGAATAATATGCTATATGTTCCGAGCATTAACTCGTGTCTACTACGGCGGAATAAAGTGCGGGTGATGCCGGGAGCGCGAGGTGAATGAGCACGAAGCCAGGTAAACTCGATGACATAAATAATACATAAATGTCCGCGGCGTTTCTCGTTGGTTCGTTCGTTGTACCAACGATGCATGCCTTGCATCTCCATTGCCCTCTACCGCCGTTGGTGTGGCCGATGACGCGCTCGAGCAGAGTGACGCGTTCGATTAAAACTGTTGGAGGAATTAACTCGGCCGAGCCTGACGGACGTGAGGGTGAAATAAATGTTATAGCTGATAGTGTAGAGAGACCGCGCTATAGTCACTGATCCTTTTACTCGTTTATTGACCATTTTTTAGAAGCTGCACGGAAAATTCTGGCTCAGCCTGATGCAATTAACTCCAATCGTTAGCTCTACACGGAAAAAAAATTGAGGTGGTGTTGAAGTATAATTTAAAAATGTAGAAGCATTGTTATGTTGGTAATTGATCAACCATAAATCCAACCGACGATAAAAATATCAAATTGAAAACTACTGAACCAAAATCGGCATTGTACATTTTAAAAGATTGTTACGAGTTATCATTGTTGTACCTCCAGAAATGTTGTACTGATCCAATAGTTTGAATTCATGGAAGGGTAGGGAATATTGTAGCGCAATATTATCTAGGGATTTCGATATATTTAATGTACATTCAATGTACAATTCATCCCCCGTTAATTATATTCCATCGCTCATTAACTCATCCTGCAATCGTTTCATGTATTCCGGTCCGAATGTATTCGTGCATCGCAATAGAAGCCTTTTCTCGTAGCTGAGCCGGAGAGGCGGTTGCACTAATCAGTTATTCCGTCGGGTGATTCAATTTCGGTCAAACTCTCTGAAGCTCCCGTTGGATCTCCGGCTCCCTCGAGTTGTGGCCTCTGCCGCTGTATACTCCCCGTACTCGCGATTAAAGCATAAATGTAGATTGCCGACAGTGCGCATGCCGTTCTGCACAATATATATACGGAGAGAATTGATTCGGAATTCATAACTATCAGTTGAGCTCTGTCAGTATCAGAGATACCAAATGTCATCCAATTCCACCCTGAGCAGATATTAAAAACTCTACATTCTCGATATACAAACACAATTGTTTTAGTCCGTCATTGACGAGTACCTTGTGGGAGGCTCGTGAAGATAATTCTAATCGTGCCCGGTTCAAAATCTTGGAGATGTGTTCGAAGCGAGTTACCCTCCAACAACATTTTTCGAGTCCATTAGAACACAAGTATTAAACGTACACAGGTTACTTAAACAATAATGATTCCGTGACTCGGAGCAACATACCATTTAATTTCGGTTGGTCAAACATGCGAATACAGCGTAGCGTGATACATCTTATTTACGAATACATTTTCGTTAATCGTATGCCGACGAAACGTCGCACACCCCAAATTTCATCGTGATGATATATATGAATATAAACATTGGTACATTGACTCACAGTTGGGTGACGCGAATCGAGGGAAAAAGTAGTATATACGAAGTTACGAGTAATGCACGTCAGCGCGCAAGAGTTGGTGTTGGGTAACAGGGTGAGAAGCGGTCGGTGGTATAGCAATAAGGGGTTTCGAGCAGATACGTCGCTCGTACGTTGAAGTGGCTGGTCGGAGGTTTTCACCAGTGTGCGAACTCGGGCTTTTCGAGTGCCGTCATAACGTTTTACGCGGAAGGACCGGCTTAATTAGAAAATGCTTGACCCTCGTAAAGCGAGGGGGCGTTCACCGGCCCAGGCGACGACTCTCTACACCATTTGCTTCGCATACTCTCTCGTTCTATCTACGTCCATACTTCTGTAGTATACCGCTCCTCTCTTACTCCTCGCAACCCTTCTGTCCGTTCGTGAATATTATAATTTACACCGGTTAGATGGCCCTCGCGCGAGTCTCGCCGAGCACTTCCGATTTTGCACCCTCGCCCGAACCTCCCCCTACACTCCCGCTTAACCCCCACTACTGGCCGTTCATCTTTACACGCTGGTCTATCTTGCTCCTATACCCTACACGAGCGCCGACGAACTCACCCTTTCGGCTATAAGTTATAGAACCTGACACCCTCCATGCCTACCTTCGCTTTATAACGCCGAGACTCCAACACCATTGAACACCCTTTCCCACACGTTTTCTTGCGCCGTCTCCGCTATTCGCCACAACTCAAAAACTACCCATCACTCACACGACGTTACGAGGACTAGCCTGACGGACGCGGAGTATAGGTGAGCCCATGGTTCGCAAAATCAACCATCGATTGCTCTGGTTCACATACTACGCGATGTTCACAAGTTTATTGATGGCCTTCAGCAAAATAAATGCATATAAAGTATACTCAAGCATATCCTACATCGGATTACTGTCGTTAAAAAAAAATGCGTTGTCAGATTTATTCTCGTATTCTTCAAATTCTGTTTTCTATGAGAGAACATCGCAAAAGCAACTAGAATTTTCTCGAAAAATAAGAAATAAAAGGTTCTCATGTAACCCCATTTTTGATACACTCGAGAGATGGTTATTCTCCGTAGGCAATTGAGGCACAAAAATTAGTCAGCTGATGGGTTGCAGCTGGCATACATCGATTTATTTTGCCATAGCCTCGCACGTGTTTGGGCCTGCCTTTCGCACAGTCTCACGCTATAATTGTATCAATTTGGCCGATCGTAACCTCCGCCCCCTTCCCGGTTACAGAGGCTTTGGAGTGTATACAGCGGAGACGGAAAGTATAACGTGTTCGAGACACAGGAGGGTTAACGCATTCGAAGTATCGCGCGTTTAGTATAGCGAATGCAGTATAGTACAATTTAAGGGTGTCGAGTCCCGGGCTTTACAGCCGTGCGTGTCCCGCTATATTACCGTCGATTCTACTGCTTTTGCAACGTGCGAGCTACTGCGTCCCGTCGACGCCTCTTTGTTCGTACGTGCGAACTATGTCCCGTGCGTAGGGATAGGTGGGTGGACAGCGAGTACGTCACCACCGCAGGGGGTAACCCAGCGACGGTAAGACTACTCTCGCTTCGCCTCGGAACGGGCCGAATAGGGCACACGCCTATGGAATCCGATACCCCCCCGACCCTATTGTCAACGCTTCTATCGATCTTTAATCCTGCAGGATGAGGGTAAACTATGGATAATACTTTGGGGAGGGGCTCACCTACACGCAGGCGATTGGAACTGTTGCAATAAATTTTCCATACACGCGCATATAAGCTTTGGCATGCTGGCAGTGCCCGTGTCACATATACTCGCGGGTGGATGAAACAGATGAAAATAATTGCCCAGTATTATTTGTGCTTTTTGGAATCCTAGATTATGTATATTTTCTTTTTTAACGATCGCACGACGTTATCGTGAACGCGGTAAATGAAGACGACTCTACATTGTGTGTATTGGCATGGGAAGACAAGACGAAGTGAAACGGAGAATTGTTTTAGAGAGGATGGCGCGCGTGATGTCTCACGTGAATACATAAGATCTCGCTAAGCCTCGTGCACCGTGTCTCGCGCGAGTTCGCCGTAATGTCTGTTTGCCACAATTTATTTACAAGCACCGTGGATGCATGTGTTATACGGGGGTTAGACGCTACTTCGAAAACGAGTGTATTCGGGGTTATATCCCAGCGGGAAAAGAAGCGCAACGTCCACTGAAATATGCAATGGACGGTTTTCCAAACGCCGCCTCGCATGGCTTTTATATTTCAAAGTTTTCGCGAGACCAGGCGGCAAACCCTCCCCCCGACTCCTCGCGCATACATCTTATCCTACCTATCCGAAGAGTAAATATCTTCGTTTTTTTCGCAGCTTTCTCAGTGTTCGGCCCAACTACAAAGCTACAGTTGAATATTGCGAAATAGCAATTCTCTTTCGTTACTCGGAGGCTCGAAGAGCTTTTTGATTTTCTCCGGCGAAAATAACATCGGAATTATCACGTTCAGGAAGAAAGCAGTTGAATTATTGTATATTCGTTGTAAGTCCGTTCAGCGAGTTCATATAATTGCTCCATACGATAATCGGTATTAACAACGAATCATCGGCAACCAACAATGATGTAATTAATTATATCCGAGCCCCGAGTTGGGCAACCCTACGAGCTTAATTGCTCATTCCTTCGGACGCCGGTGCCCGATATATTTGGAATATTCAACACGGCCGATAATTTGTTTGTTAATACCGGGATTGTTCGAGCGGCGGTTATTCTCGCCGTACCGAGCTCAATGCCCTCCCCACCAATCCCTCGCCCCATTGCCAATGCGCATTTTTTCTGCCATTCCACTCTGGCTACCTCATCGCGCATCGCTGCTCAATATCGAGCAATCGGATTTCGATTTCGGACGGTTAAGCGCATTATTTGCTCGTATGCTCACCCGCTATTATCACCCATATCCACATTCTCCAAATTCCGTTATTTTTACTGTTCATATTTAATTTAAAAGTTTCGCACACTTGCGCACTATAAATTCGCCGGTGACGGCGAACGAAAGAAAATCATTTTCATACCGTCGTATATTATACTGGAAATTCCAGATGTTTTATCATGCCTCGCGACTATGAGAGTGCAGAAACAAGTGAGAATATTTCCAAAAAATTGATATATTTTTTTTTGAAATTGTAAGAATGTATTAAAAATGCATTTTTGATCTGTGATGCGCGTGCGGCTACAATTCTGATTTTTTTCCCGCACCATTCTATTGATTCGAGCAATAAAATGTCCTATATCGCATATTAATTTTCAATATGTTCTATTACCGGGTTCGTAACATTTACGAATATTTTTTTCATTACAAAAAAAAAAACAAGATTAGTTTAATAAATTTAATTGAGCGCGCCAACAATGCCGAAGTTCGGTCGTATAGGTCGATCTCGAATCGAAGACTCGTGGAGTAAAGGCGAGCCGCGAGAGGCTGTGGCCACAGTGTGTATCAATATTCAGTTATGGTAAACGCCGTGCGCCCTTCAACTAAACTACTGTACGTATAGCGAAGCTGCGTTCACCTGGACCGTCGTCTGGCTTCGCGTATGGAGTACATGGGCTATATAGATGTATGATGCATAATATGCATCCCTCGGGCGGGTGTCTAAACGAGGGTGCTGCAGCGTTGGGCATGCCAGCAGGTTACTTGGCATTGCTCGTTCCACGTTGCACATAGTAGACATACCTTGCGGATATATAGCGATGTCTGTCCCTCGCAGATAGTGTATCACCCTCGTCTGCTTCATGTACGTACATACCGTCACGGTGACGCGTATTCGAGGTGCACAAGTGCACATGCTTCATACATGGATGCCTTGGTTCGCCTATCGGTAAATAAAATGCGTACCATCGGCTACGTTTTAACAGGAGAAAATAAAGAGTAGATTAACGCGCAAAAATGTATGGAGATGCGTATATTAACGGAGCGCTGGCGTAGTGTACGCGGAAGAACCGACACGCCGGCGAGGGTGAATCTGATACGAACTCTAATAAATCCAGGCAAAGCCGTTCAACAACGATCTGTCACCTGTGCCGTGATAAGCGCGGAGATCCGTGCCGATCAGATTTCATCCTAATCGCGATATCGTTACTTTTCCAAATTAATTTATTATCAGCGTTTACTGATCTAGTAAATATTTATGATACGTAAATTATAGCGCTGTGTAATTAATGCGCTGCGGCCCGAGATTTATTCACCGTGTATCGAGATAAATATTGCGCAAAGAGTGAAACGCGGGACGATGGATTCGCACGATACGCGAATAAACATTATGGGGATTGGTCGTTACCGAATTGCTGTATTAAAAGGTGCAATGAGACAGGGGAGAGTGCATTTAATCGGACAATGGAAAGCGGAACAAAAGCATTTTGTTACGAGCAATCGGATGTTTTTAACGTTTTTCTTTTCTCTTTTAATGCGCACGTATAATGTTTTAATTGTAATTGTATGAAATTCATTTGAGTTTCGAGCTTTCCGAAGAGTTTAATTATTAGATACTTTTCTCTCCATACTTTTTTTTCACTCTATGTGTTTTCATTTTTGGGGTCGTGAAAAGGTACAACAATAACTAACGTTGAATGAAGCAATATTAATGATGAAAATTTGACAATGTCTAGAAACGAATAATAGCGAAATTCTGTGCATGGAACATGCAGAATATTATGAAAAACATTTACCACATGACATCATACATCAGAGCAACTCTTTTCCGACGTATTCGGCAGTATAAATTGGTCTTTTTTTTTCTATTCTCCTCGCCAGAATATTTACCTCTTTAGTTCGTTTCTCCGTCGGTTTTTCTTGCATGCGGAAAAAGCCAAAATCGCAGAACCAGGACACGCGAGGGCAGTCAGCCGAAGACAATAATCCCGGGTTGGGCCGTTACGCTACTGTACGTATATACGCAGGTTGAATCAGTAGCTACGGTAGATGCACGGGAAACCCGGTCTATCCACGAATTGAAAGTCGGTGCCAAATGGGACGCAAATACAATGAGGTACGTAGAGAGAAAGAGACAGAGTGACTCTCGACCATCCGCCGTGGCAGCGCTTGCTTGGCTCACGCCAGACTCTGATAAAAGCCAATAATCCGCGGAGCAATAGAAATCCTCAAGTACGTACGTTATATTATACGTGCTTCGCGGAGATTGAGGATCCTCCGTATACACACACACTGCCTCCAACTATAGCTCACTCGCTTCAGAATCCAAGTGTAGGTACATGAAACGTTGTACAGTACTTGTCTTCTTTTGCAGTTAACTTCTCGGAATCCGGATAGTAGATCTCATGCAAGGATTCGATGTATAGATATATAAATGCCGTTTGAAGTATTTATGGATGATACTTCCGGAACAGAAAACGAAGGGAAAAAGAGTTAATGATAACATTTGTTTGTCTGTATAAGGTGAATCATAGACTGTCATTAACAGTCTTTACACGAGAAGACGTCAGAAACTTTGCTTATTCAATATTCGAATGTATCTCGACCTTCGGCCATTCCGGATTTTTGTTTAGTCCTTCATTAACGGACCAAGAATATAGCCGAAATGTCCAGGTCATTCATGATTTTACACGACCATTTTTCGACTATCTCATATACTCATGCTGATAATGAGTAGAAATAATAATACAACGCCGCAAAATGTCGGTAAAGCTCTTTCGAATTTTTTTCACATTTTTCCAAATTTTTACGACTGAAAAAAGCAAGTGGTCGTTGAATGTGCAACCGACACTTTGAAAAACGAAACCCGCACAATTTGTCGATTACTTTTTCATTATTTATGACTTTTTTAATGCTCTCGAGTCAAAAGCAGCCATGCCAAAAAATGAAACTGCAACCACTACAAGAGTACTCGATATGTGCGCGCATGAGGACGCTCGTGAATCCGGAAAATTCCGAACGATCGTAGTGGAAAAGTGGAAGCGTTGAAGATTCGTTTGAGGACCTTCCCACCAGAGACACGCGTCGTCCCCGAGTCCCTTGGGAACCGATCGTGGCCGTCGTCGCAAGCACGAACGATTGCGCCGTGCGCCGGGCTACGTACACGTCCGATAGCTATACGTATAGCCGCATAGCCGCATCAGCTATATTCCCTAACCGGGGAAGCCCATGAGCACAACGAACCGGGAGAGCTGTACGATGCACTTGAAACGTTGGGACCCAGTCTAAGAGTATAGCCGGGTAAGATAGTTTTAAAGGCTCGCAAGCATTTCTCTGCTGGGCATGTAGGGCTTATATGTACCACCACTATTGCTTCGTTCGGCAACCACACACGTCACTCGTACAATTTTACCACCGCCATTGCCGTACTCGTAGACGTAGTTGTCTAGGGCCGACTAACATCCAACCCCCTCTTCCTCCCCCCCTCCCCCCGTGCAACTACTTCCTACACATATACCAAGGCGCTACCGGTATCCATTATGCTCCGCGGGAGTTATGAGGCCGACGTTTATTGGCTAACTTGTAACCCCTCGCAGTGCGGACCTGAATTATTTCCCCGGTCCTTCCGCGGACTCTCTCTCACTCTCGTAAGTTTATTTCAATTTGGCCTCGGGACGGAGACCGCGAGGCCTCTGGATTTACGGTACTTACCCGTATTCTATACTTTCCGCAAAGTCCGACATTGGGATTTTCACTGTAGATACGCTCGACAGTGAAGAACTCGCGGTTCGCTCGAAGTTTCCATCGATTATGCGGAATTCGCTAGTTCGGAACGGAATTTTATATCGAACAGCGTACTACGATTATCAAAAAAGTTTAGTGTACACAACGAAATTCCGAAATTTCACGTGGATCGCGGGCTCGCGAATTATTGCCGTGGCCGACATTAATGATTGCGTCAACGTCGAAATAGTTCGCAGGGAAAAATTGCGTTTTCGGGACAATGCACGCGATGATATAAAAGAAACATACATTGTTTTTTTTTATCCAACAGTGGATGAATCACAGCAACATTTTATTGTCGACACTTCCACTGAAATTGGCTGCGCACTATTTATGCGTTTTCAAGAATTATATATGAATTTCTCGGAGTAAATGCTCTGGTAATGATTTGCATTGAATAAAATCCAGGAGGGCGAGAAATAAAATCGAATGAGCCAAAATCAGTGGTAGAATAAAACGGGAAATTTACGCGTAATCGGAGACGGAATAAGTTTAAATAGAAGAAAAGAAACGTCCGACTGTAGGAGGAATAGAAGCACGGTAATTGCGCGAATGCAGTAGTTTAGTATAGTACCATTTCGAGTGTAGGAGTAACCGGCCTTTGGGTTCCAAGCTTTTAGCCCACGTGCCGGAGCTCACTTGCAATTAGAAAAATTGGATCGATTGTCAATAGAAGCACGATTGGCGCTGGTGCTATTACTACCACCGGTGATCATTGGTGTGGACGAATCGATGCCACACTCATGCGGGATGGCTCGGCAAAGCTGAATGAAAGAGAGCTGACGATAAAAAAAAACCGAAAGGAATGTCGGTGCCTCCGCCAAATGAATGGGAGGCGCCATTTTGCACCTGCGAAAGCTCAAATAGTATGAGCGAACGATGTGATCCAGTGGAATCACTTTGCGGAGCATTAGTGTTTCTGGAGAACAATGTAAATTTGTTCGTTGAGACCGAGTATCCTACGAACTGCGGGGAAGTTAACAGAAATTTCGTCGCACATTTCCGTCCCTTTTTTTTCCGGCGTTCAACAGTCAAGACTAAGAGTGTTTCGATGAATGAGAACGGTGCGTTGAAGCAGAAATCGTACACTCGGCGCGAAACTTTGCCGACACCGCTCTGAAGAAATTCTACAACTTTCTCGCCGTATAACGCCAACTCCTCGAACGCTTCGACTGTGCTGGGGACGCTGTAATTTTGTGGCTTCGAACCGTTTGTAACAGCGCCCTCAGAACGATACAGAAAACCTTGGTTCTGTTGCGAACCGCAACGGCTTCATCAACGCAGTCTTACTCCTCGTACCGCTCATGCCTCACCCTTTTCGTGTTGGTCAATTGAAAAATTTCTCCTGCGAATACTGGTCTTTTGAGTGGAAGGACAAATGGGAGGTTGTATCCACGAGAACCTTATCTTAAAGAAGAAAAAAAATTAGCTGCTGAAAGAAATAAAAGAAAACCTTTTGACTTATACTGTAGAAAATATAAATAAAATGGCGCTTGTATACACAGTCGTCGACATCGAAATAAAGCATGCATAATAGAAAAGAAACAACAATAACAGTTATGAATGATAACAATACAAGTAAATAGTAAGTGACACACATGTTGGCAGCGTAATCGCACGCCAACTAAGAGAGAATGTCGGGAATAGAGATGATTAGGGAAAATTCGTCCACGAACGGTACGTTCGTGGGAAAGTGGAAACGCGACTGGAGGTCCGAATACAGAGCAGTGCAGTACAAAAATGAACTGGTTTTGTATATCTTGGAAAAAAATCCTTCTGCCCCTCGCTCGGAACAGTCATTCTTATTTTGCCATCGCTGTCATACTTACAGTTAAAAATGTTTTTTTATCTATGTGATCAAACGCTGGAAGAATGGGATCGCGTTCCCCGGGTGTTCCAGCATCGTCGTATTCAAATTCTTCGAGATAAAAAGCTTTTTTTTTCTTGTTGCTCGCACACACTGCTGTTAAGGGGCATTATGCGTGCTCGACGAGACGCGGCAGGAGGGAAAGGAGATTGGAAAGACGCAGAGAAAGAGGAAAAACGTGACCGGGAAACATGAATTTCGACCGCTATTATATGCGAGGCGTGTTATACGTATGGAATACGTACGATGCCTCTCGACACAGAAAAACCGGAAACGATGATTGCAGGACCTTGGCCCACCACACTCGTGGTCATGATGCCAGATAATCCGAAATTGCCGAGACGTCAGCATTCAGCAGGCGCGAAGTTCAAACTGGAGGTTCCCCATAACGGCCCCTTCAGATTTTCAATATTTGAATGTCCTCGGTTAAATTTCTGTGAAGTCTACTGCGGAATCGTTAAGAACCAGCGCTGACCCCTTCCGAGTTATTGGTGAAAATGCGATTTTATCTCAGTTAAGCATTTCATCGTAAAAGCAGGATATCGACTAGACACAGATTCCGGTATGCACAAAAAATAGGCAGACCGGATGGAAGAATAGCTAGGCATGTTCGAATGGCATGGCATGGAATGTTGATAGAATTGCTAGACATCTTCGATTTCCGTTTTTTTTTCGCCGGTGCCTAACCGGTAGTCACTATCCGGATATCGCGGTGATTGAATTTATATGAGAATTCAAAAAACCCGGTCACAAATGAATAATATTTACGATTTCCAACGATTTTCCGATAGTCGATATTTATCGGCTGCATTCTGATTGTTTCCATAGCCCGGTCGGAGACGTCCGATGATGGAATCGAAACGTAGAATTCGAATTAAGGCGTGTATAACTAACAAGTACGATGTCCGTCAAACAAACTTTAAGCGTTTGGCAAAACATCAAAGAAATGCTCGCAGCAAAGTGTGAAAAGATCGACGTCCGCGGCTCAAGAGTCAATTACGATATGGAGTTCCAATCGTGTAGATAAGTTCATCGCGTTTTCATGACTGGCAGAAAGAAAGGGGCAAGTTGAAATCTTGCTCCATATCCTAAGGGGAAGCGCGAAGCAAGAACTGAACGACGTCGATTGATCCAATTTCAAGTGAGATGTTTTTGTTGCTTCGACTCGCTCGTCTCACGTACTTCGCGTACCGCGCGTTTCTCGAAGCCATTTGAGAACATTACGCAATGCAAAGTAGTTGTTTAACAATATCGTCGTCCAATTATCCTTGAATGATTGTTGCTTAATAGAAACTCTGAACTTGCGTGAGACTAACTTTTACTTCTTTGGCTGAATTCCATTATATTTTGGTAATCTGAGCTTTTCGAGTCCCGAAGTTTAATATGAAGAAAGAGAGAAAATGTTTCGAAGAAGTTCGTAACGGTGGAAAAGTCGATTTGGTCGCGAGGGTGTCAATCTCTGAGGGTCGCAGGACTACAACAGGACTGTATACAGCTATGACATTTCTCGGCGTAAAGAAGGGAAAAAATGAAATTGCCTCAATGCCCATTCATTGGATATGTTATCGTCGTGGCCGAAGTTCGCCGCTCTCGAGGGACTGAGGTCGGCAGCCCCGCACTAACTCGATGGTCTAATGCCGAAGTGGCTTATAAGCTGGGCCTACGCGGCTTTCTACATGCCCTCTTGATTTTCAGCCCGCTATACGTACCCGAAGATATTTTATATTATATGGTGCAGCGCAAGAGGCTCACACTGGACAGTATATATACCGAACTCAATTGTATATATACATATATTGTGCACAGTCTTCCGACGTTGCCGGTCCGGAGAAATCAGTCGTGCAAGAAATTAAATATTACCCCCAACGTGCCAGGCGCGTTCGAGGGGCGGAATTCGGCTTCAACCGAAAGCCCAGTAGACCTTCGGGGGAAAAGACTACAACGGTACTGTCAGGATTTCCTGCGAAACGCGTGTGGTTTCCGACGAAGCCGAGGTAGTCTCCCCAGGGCATCAGAAACAAATAACATCCCATTGGACACAACAAATAAGAGTACCACGCGCCTACCCATCGGGGTTTGTTCTCTCAAACGTAAGAGACGAGCGGGATCATTCGATTTGCGATGGTCTCGAAAGATCCGGCACAACATTCCTTTTTGTGCTGCCTCTGTCGGTTTCATTGTCTTTGTTCGAGATTTATTTCACTACTTCAAAACCGAAAGACCAAGTCGCACGATTTTTTTGCGCAAAACAGTCGAACGACAATTGTGCATAAACGATAACTATAAGTATAAAATGCGCTTTACGAGTAATTTTTGAAATTCCATTTCAGATCCTGCTGGATAAATTTTTCGAGCAACCGTCGCAGAGAAAGTCAGCGGCTAAGAAGAGCTATATCGTATCCCCGTCTGGGAAATTAAGAGGGCTGAGAGACATTGAAGGAGCAGTCTGGGCGCAAATTGAGGCTGAAGCGGCCGGGCGTATAAGGGGTGAGTTTACATATATAAATTACCCGCACCTAGCTGGCGCACTTCTTTGGTTAAAGTGAGGGGAAAAGCGTCCAACTTGTGGAGCAGTTAAAGTGCGCAGGCAAAGACGAAGTCCGTGGGTTAAGTCTGGGACAGGCGCACGATTCTAATTAAAGCCCGTGGCTCTTCCTCACGACTAGCGCAGTCGGTAGTAAGTATAGGTAACTCTATCCTGCTCCTTCCACTCGAACTACCCCCGTGCGCTGCCAACGACGCCTTACGGTTATTGTTGCAATTATCGTCCGCGTCGGTTAGTTGGTCCACGCCTAACCAATCCCCCCCCCGCCGGGACCACGAAAACGAAGTCTCGCACCCCTCAATCAACATACACCCCCCGTTCTCCCTGCCAGTACCATAGTTTTCGAGTTGTTCAAAAACTTCAGAGTCAGCTCTGTCGCTCGGCGTACATTATGGATTCAATTTGGTGGTCCTTTATTGATTTATGAACGAATCGAGTTGCGTTATGCTTGTCGATTGCAACTCTGCACCGCATACATCTTGTCTCGTTCTCGTCGTTTCTTTTCTCAAGTTTTTTCTTCTCGTTTCATTTGGCTTGATTGCAATGCAGTCGCAAGTCTCAGGGTCTCGCGTTCCATTTTTCTCATTTTACTTATTTCCCGTTACCCCTCGCTGGCGTCGACGCCCGCCCTACGAAAAGTTCCACCTGCATCGGGATGCTAAAACTTTTTCCCCTCGTTTCCCCGTGTGCCTGAGAGCGGCAACCGAGGATCGCTTTCACGATCCGTCGGTGTGTTGCTGCTTCCACTGCTGGTCCCGAGCGGAAATAAAAAAAGTAGCGGGCACGAGGGAAGAAACGACAAGGAAAGAACAAGCGTCGATAGTGTTGTATCCCCGTGTAGAAGAGAGGGCCTTGCTTAGTGAGAAACGTGTGAGGAACGAAAAGCGACGCGTACGAGACTCTGAGACCGGCCACAAAATTAATCGAGCGTCGACGCCGCGAAGGAAAGCTCCGAGCGCTCGTACCGCTGTTGCGTGAGCTTCGCGCCGTCACCGTCGGAGCGGGGGTTTAAATCGAGCACTGGGAATTGGCGCATCGCTAAAAAGTTTATCGCCGTGCAGCGACGTGCCAGCGGCGCGTTCGTGCTAGTTCGTCGCAGTCCGAAACGCGTCCGGGCAAGAGTTCCCGTATAGTTTGACTCGAGTAAGAAAGACAGGAACTGCGACGATGCGAAGAAAGTATGAGAGAGCGCGAGAGAATTGCCAAAAAAAGACAATGACCGTTGAGAGCGGAAAAATGCGAAAAAGTAAAAAGAATGGAGAAAACGTGTTCCGCGGACATATCACGACCGAGGTTGCACCTCGTAAAAGCCTTTATATTTATAGGATGTATAAAATGTGATTGTTATAAAATCCGATTTAAAACAGCTATGCCGCTTTCGTTTCGCTTCCCGGCAGAGAAAGATTATGTTATATTAAACGCTTTTTCCTTTTTTGTTGAGATTTCAATGTGAGAGCACTTCGAGCCGTGTCTTGGAAACGTGCACATCGACAATAAGATCATTTATATCGGCTTCTCATTCACGGCGACACGCGCCACGGATCTTATTAGTGCTTCATCTTTGCACAATTCAATGATGGAAGCGTTTTCCCCTCATTCATCGCTACTTAATCAAATTCTTTGTGAGAGCCCAACCATACAATCCATAATGTCGCAATTTGACATCATCGCTTTAGGTAATATCGTCGGGATAAATGAGAGCCCTTGGAATATTTTCAGCTTCATGTTCTCTCCTCCCGGCCATTATCTCGTATTTGAAATATCAAGAATACGAGGTCGATGACTAATTTTTAATAAAGCGTTATTATTTTTCGTCGATTCAAAACTGTTAAGTAAGACTCTCGTCGGAGCTGTAATCGTGAGATGAAACGTGGACAAATACTTGAGGGGAGGTCATTAAAAGCGTTGTCGAAGCAAACAAAACTTACCCACTGATCACCCCTCCGTGCTATCGATTACCGGGTTATTAATCACGCACGTGCAGTGATCACTGAGCATAGAGACATGACATTATAGCTGACATTTCGCTTTCTTCTTTCCCTGCGCAGTATTGAAACTCGAGAAATCGAGAGCGACGATGCTTTACGAGCCTGGGGGGACCCGTGAATTCGTAGCTAACTTTTTGTCCCCGCATTTTATGGTTGGGTAATGTGGAAATATTGCATCTTCCGTCAATATGGAGCATTGGGAGCTTTTAAACATTGTATATTGACGCCATTGCTTCGGTCGCCTTGTTAATATTCTCTCATATTTGGTACGCACAAACATTTTTTTCAAGCTTTATTGATATCGATAACAAAATTATGCGTAATGCAGTTGACTCAACTAACTTTCAACAAATATACTATGAAGTAATAGGGTCAGTAATTCGGCGAGTCCGAGCGTGCGATATGATGTGCACGGATATCAAAACTCCGGAACGCTTGTGGTGCATGGAACTAGAACACCCGTGAATATTTAATCGAGGCATATTCAGAATTTAGCAATGTGTTGCGGCAACAACGATACTTGGCGGAGCGTTTTCAAGCGTGTACCTTTTACCTACTGCCGGCAAAGCCTGTTTCTCCTTTGAATTCCTTTCGAAAGCGTTGTCAGGATCTTTCTAACTCTCGGATTTATCCGAACTTTTTACATAACATCTGGCGTGTGCTATCGGGAGATCTATTACGCTGGAGTTGTGGCTCGTGCGAGAGTCACACGCGTCATATGCTTGAAATGAGCCTAGGATTTGAGGGCGAGAAGCAGAGGCGAGGGAAGAACAACGCGAGGGAGGGAAGGGAGCTTTAGAGACAAGAGAAGATAGTAAAAGTAATAAGCAGTGCGATCGGAAGCCGGTAATTATATTATAGTATCAGAAATTGGTTAAACATCGGCGACTCATGGTTACGTTTCATCAATGAAACATTCATGATATCGATAGGTGGCCTATTGGTGTTACGGGGTCGAAGAAATAATCATTAAACTGTAGTATTAGATTATGTCGATAAAAAAATGGAGAGTCTTTAGCCTGGCGAGGAAACTCAGGCTCATTCGTAACTAACGGGATATTTTTTTAGAAATCGCTGATTGTTTTTAAAAACGTGTTTTCTATTCACTTCTTTGAAATAACATCATGTAAAATTGTGCAGATATAGTACATGCTTCCATATAAAAATAGTGTGCCAGTGAGCGGTAGAATAACTGAGTCACAGAAACGAAGAAAAGAGACGAGGAGTGTGATAGCGGGTGCTGGAGGCGAGAAAGGAAAAAAAAGGCAGTTGCCGGTGGTACGGAGCGAATAGTTTTTGGTGCCGGCCGCCGGGTTAGCGGTGGTACTCGTTCAACAGCGTGGCGGTGGCGGAGTGCTCGCGGGCGCTAGTGGTTTAAGAGCAAGAACCAGGAGAGTGACTCGTAGCCTCCGACACCGAGACCGCATTATCCAGTCTGGAGGACATTATCCTTGATGCCGCGGGAGGTACTACGGTAAAATCGTGGTATACGTAGAGGTATACAGATCCTAGAAGAGAGGCGCTGGAGCACAGGAAACTACGCTATTTCCAAGGTGAGGGGAGGGTTGACGCGTAGAACGGCATAAAAAGGGCTGCGCGGACGATCCACCCCTGTGATAAAGGAAACGGATGAATCTCCGCCCGTGTTCCCAAGACTCCCAACAGAATCTTCTTTTTCGTCTCCGTTCTTCTTCTTCGTACCTATAGTCCGCTGTGACTGAATTTGTTTTCTTCCACGCGAAATCTTCGCCCTCGCTTCGTCTTACTCGAGGAATTCCAGTTGCAAAGGAATATAATACACATTTACCCGCTGCCTCCTAGAAATATAATACGAAACACTAGAAAACAGATGGCGGCGGGGTAGAGGGTTTTTGCGTTCGAAGAACATTGCGATATCTGCCATCCCCGACGCGTTGCCTCACCAGCAATTGGCGTCGGCGAATTATTTAGCGAAGAGGCACGATACTAATATATTCCGGTTATAATACCCTGGTTGGGTATGAAAGTGAAAAATATTCTGTATCTACTAGCTTTAATATAACTTCTATAACAAAGCGAGAATTTCAGAAATTGTTTTTATATCTAATATTATGCAAAGTACCCAAAATAATATGCACCATTTTCAAAATGACGTTTCACTGCGAATTACGAAAAATTAGTATCGGTGGTTCAGAGCGTACACATGAAATTTAAAAAAGTCGAACAAGAATTCAAAAGGAAGCCGCTAATGTAGAATAAAGAATGGAATGAAAACCAAGCGTAGGTGATGAGCAAAAGGACTGTCGACTACGGACGATAGAATAGAGCAGAACTCTTCTCCCATCCTCTCCTATTCCAACCCTGGCGTAATCGGCGAGGCTAAACTTTCTCTATAAATCACAAAACGGCTTCGTCTCTTTTAGAAGCTACCACTGCTTCTGCTTCCACTTTTGAAGACGACTACCGGTTACCATTGGCGATGGTATACTATGACTTCCAGAGGCGGAAAGTGGAGAAGAAGCCATGCGCAAGGTTTCATTCTCCTAGCGGACCAAAAGGTATTCCTCCGTCCCATATATAGGCTAGAAGATGAAGGAAAAGACGAGGCAGCGATGTCTGGGGTGGAGTAAACGGAGAATAGAGACCGTACGGGAATCAGGGACGTCGCTCGCCTGGAATATAATGGATATTAATGTCGCTTCTATGCTGATTTCGTCCGCCATCCTATCTCTACCTTTTGCTCGTTCTACTCGTTTCTGTCTTCGTCCGGCATTACGGGTGGTTTCTTCTTATACAGAAAATCGGCGTGTTGGATATCCCGTTTCGCTGAGGGGGTTCGTTGGATCCTGGAAACTGAATCCCCCGCAGAACGGAGGTTTACTCGAGTTTCCTTTCTCTTAGTTCTTCCATCGTCATTCCTCTCGCTTACACTCGGTGCGAGCATTTCATCTTTCGACGCACTATGCTTTACGTCTATGTTAGTTTTCAGACGTGGTTTCCTCGTCGTCGACTATTCGCACTTATTCACAATTCATTCAAACTCGATCTCACTTATCGAAGGGCGCTTCATTCTTATGGTGTACGTCTGTTCTCATGTCTTTCAACGACTGTGATCGTGATCTAAAGATTTGAGATTCCCAATGATTCATAATTCTGCTACAGCAGTTCTCGACAATGCGCATATGCACATTCGAAATTAATTTACCCTTGTCGTAAAGTTGAGGTCGATTTTGTGGTATCGCCCATGAGACATTGTGAAGCTGAAATGCACGGAAAAAAGCTATACTATAGAAATGTGAAGCAAGTCAGCGCCACTCCAAAGGACAACGGAAGAATCCAGACTACTTCTGTGAGAGGAAATAGCTAGATAACCCGATAGGGCCACGTCAACGTCGAAGGGAATAAGCCATTGGTGAGATGACTGCTGTGGCAGGTACATCACAACAACAAAACTTACACGGCGCGTCATAAGCGTGCCCCCCGGGTAATTCCCGGTTCACCAGCGCCGCTAGCCGTCTTTCCGAGAGTGACAAGGTCGTCTCGGCAAAGTGCGAACCGCCTTGTGGCACAACGGAGCTCGGGGGATATCCCGAAGAAGCCGCACTGAGCGTGTATATTCCGTTTGTTCGTTTGTCTCCTGGCCCTTTTGCACACCGCCCCCACGCGCGTTGGTGGAGTTTTCACCTCCCCAGCATCTCACATCTCGCCCTCTACCCCACCGCTGCGACTACTCCGTTACCACTCAGACGTACGACCTGCCAGCAAAGCAACCCTCCCACGAAGTGTCAGAGTGTATTTTGTAATTCAGGGAAAGTTTCACCCTCGGGTCGAAAGCGACGGTAGCGGCGGCCAGGTTCAACCAAGCAGACAGACGAGACATTCACTCCCTCCTCCTCTTTCACGAGCTTTGACTTTGCTACGACGAGGGCGCAGAAAACCGGCGCTGGAGACACTCCAAGATGGAGAAGGAAGATGCAGAGGGTTAAACTCTGCTAGAAGTGTATTAGCAAACGTGGCATTTTAACGGGGTTGCTAACGTTTCGAAAGAGTTAATCCAATACCCGATCGTTGTCAAAAGTTAAAGTAGCGTGAATAATATATTTCTATACGGAAATATTGCAACTACTTTGAAAGGAGTGTAATACTGTTATAACGAAGACGATATTACCGTGATTTCCTTGTCTTTCCATCTGACAAAACGCGTATTGATAGAAAAGTTGTAGTAAGCCACGACCATTTGAGCGACGCATTGTATACATAAACGTTTTGGTATCTTTTTTAATCAATTAATGACATTGAGACATTTTGACTTGGGCATACTGGAAACTATTTCTTATTGACACAGATAAATAACTTCCCAACATCATCGCGCAATCGATGTACTTCGAATGTATAGTATCATTCCACTCGGTTTAATTGTCGACTGGGGAAGCCCGTAATTATTCAATTTGGACTCGAATCGCGGGAATTGCGGAAAAATCTTCTCGTTTCTGTCCTCGAAGAGATTATACTCGGTCGATAATTACGATCCCCTTAAGAGCCGTAAGGGGATTACAAATAATATTCATTGTGAATTTCCACACACGGCTTTTTAGTTTCGTCTCAAGTTTCTATCCTCTCGGCATTCTTTCGGCATGAGTTACCATGAACACTTCCGGCTCGGTTTGCTCGGCGTCCTTTGGCCCCAGCCCACCGGCGCTAAGCTCGTTTGGGTAATTTTATCGTTGGTCCGCCAGCCTGGCGCTCTCGTTACTCTCGGTCCCTTTGCTCCTTTGCGACAACTAATTTATTTGGTTAAGAAGAGAAAGGAGTGTGGAAACGGTCTGGTTAGTCCGTCGGAGATAAAGAGCGAAGACGAGGAAAGTAGGAAACACAAGGGGCAGTGTACCTAGCAGAACGCACGGATGCCGGAATCGCGGGGGATAGGTGGATCATGGAATATAGGTACGAAAGGGCTCGTACATAGGATCGATGGAGCTCCCCCAGCAGCCCTTCATCCGGGAAATACTAGACTTCTCCGTTCTTCTACATTGGAGAAAAAAGTTTTCCTTGAGCGCTAGCGGACCACATGCGAATTTAACCGTTGGACGTTTTATGAAAATACTTCGCAACTTTCTACTATGGACAATTGTTTACGATAGATTGCTAGTAACGTAGAAATTTTGATAGAGTAGATACAGACATTGACTATACAGAATATATAAAAATGATGCATGTCCACTTTCGTGTACAATTTCAATGTGAAACTTAATATGCAATTTGTGTATAAACCCTGCAAAAGATTTTCACCTGGGTGGGGTTGTATCTATTTTGTAAGACTAGTATCCTACCATTGAATTGCAGAAGGTATATAGATGAAGAATTTTGTTGCGCGACGAAACACGTGTGCAGAGCAAATATCATTTTTTCGCTTCGCCCGAGGCGAAAAAAAAGAGATTGAAATTGAAAGTCAAGAGGATGTGTTGGTATGGCTCTAGGTGGCTCGTCCCGACGATCCCTGTTATTTTCTCACCGATTACGAAATCGGCATGACAGAGCCCACTCACGTCCATTCGCTTGGTAGGAAGCCCCGGTCTTCCGCGGAAGCAGCAATAGGGCGCCTTTTCGTAACAGGGTTATCCCGAGCTGGAGATTGAAAAGTTGTCTCCAATGTAGTGGAGCAGCGACCGATCGGAGAACTGTTGGACGTGCGCAACGGATTACGGGGGGTTGAGGGACGAGTTTGAGAACCGCTTTCGCGAAGTCGTGAAGTAGACGGTCGGGAATACTTCGTCGAGTCGGTGACGGAGTTAGAGCAGAAAACGGAAGAGGTTGAAAGACGAGGATGAAAAGATGCGGGGAAGGTGATTCGTCGTCGCTGGAAAACTGGGAAGGCCCGAGATGAGAAAGAACAAGAAAGTGTATAAAGTCGGAGATGAGATATCAAAATTGTTTTAAAGTCCCGATCGAGTTGACGAAGGACTGAGATAGTCACGGGTTTATTTCAAAGTGGGGGAAAGAAAAATCGGCCGCTGACATTTTATTCGTTTCGAAGATGGTAGGTAGTATTCGATTACCCTAAGCCATGCTAGTGGCATTTTTTTCACGCGCATCTAAGCGAATAGGTTCGCTCTCAAATGCTATACAACGAGTACTTTTTATCACAAACAATTGAGTAATTAATATTTCATCTACGTAGAAATTTAAAAATTCCATGAAACATACAGCGGTAGGGTAAGAATTAGAAAATTTCAGAAATGTCTTTACGATGCTGTACAGGAATACCCAAATAAGAATGCAAATAAAAGAAGCAAATCATTTCTAAAAATGTCAACGCGTGTGAGTCAGAAAATATTCCAAAAATATGTGGTTTCGCACGTGTATACGAAAAATAGAGAGCTCAGGGCGGCGGTGTGTGATAGATTTAAACGAATACTCGCCTCGCACGATCCACAAGTATGCGGTAAAAGTCAGTGCCGTGTAAGGCATCGTGATTTACGGTAAAGCGCGCTATCGTCCGTGTACTAGTATAGTATGTAATGGGTTTTCAACGTTTTTTGTTTTATTTTTCTTTATTCAGTTTCATCTTATTTTATATCTCGCATGCGACTCGTCGAGCTCCAACTACCGCGGTCTCTGGCTACTGAGATATTTGCTGCGCGTCAGCCTCGACACGTAGGTGCGTTATTGCGGGCGTAACCCGCAGCACACGGTGGCACGACCAAGACTCGCATCTCGCTGCGTGTGTCTATATGCCTACCACATTACAGTATAGATAGATATAGTATAATATACATGAAAGTCCTTAGTGTGGGCGAATACGGGAGTAACATGTTTATGGCGTGGGAGCGGCCACTGCGCTTCGGCAAGCCGAGCTTCTAATTGCCGAGACCGGTACCACCGGCGGGCTACCTTTTCAAGGTTTAATGGTCGCCCACCTCACGGCCGGCGAGTGCGGTCCAGAACGTGAAGCTTCCACGTAGAGGATTCTCTGGTATATCGCTTCGAATTACTATAGCATGTGGACTTGCCGGTCTGCTCGGACGCAGTGTCCCAACGAATGGAACACCTTGCATGCAAACTACTCGGTCGAGGGTCCATAAGTGGCGGAAGGAATGAGAAACAGTGCCGGGCCGCGCAGTCCGACCATGAAGATCAAAATCCGGATGGCCCGTCCGTCGAGCATCTTTCCTGCAAAATTTACCAATTAAATTACGCCATCCCATTTGTTCGACGCTATTGACTGAGCAATATTTCGTACGTATTACCTATAAGGTAATACAGAGTTATGTCATTTGCAATCGTCTAGTCGCAGGCACGTTGCCACATTGCAACACAAATAATAAATATAAACTAGTATGTTGTCCAATATAAATTCGCTCTCCGAGGGTTAAGTAAATAGAATAAGTGTAAACTGAAGTCTACTGTGAATTACACTTTGACGTTGAATAGGGATTAATATATGAATGCTTTTTTTATCCTAATAAGAAACTTTCTAATCTCAAGCGTTAGCGTCTTGTTCCTTGTGTGCAGAATGAACCTCTACAGTTAAAGCATATTTGCCTATACTGAGGGTACAAAATTGGGGTAATACTCGACGGAAACTTTCCTCGAAACTGGGACGTGACACTCGTCGAGGGAGACATCAAAGCGAAATTTCTTAGTAGGCTCGCGAAGCTTGGAATGGAACTACGTCAAACATCGTCTCTTTTTTTCGATGCTTTCGTCGCGCTGAAGCGACGACTAGTTTGATATTTCTCATTCTGGGCTGAGCCATTGCTGCGAGCGAACTCGAAGTTACCAGGCAACGATTTTCTCACGTTTTTACTGGAGAGAGTCTTTCAGCTCCAATGTGTACGTGCACTTGATAGTTACCATTGATTTCAACTGTTCTGCATCAGCAGAACTGATTATTTAGCCATCGTTTCGGTGTGCAGTGAAGATATCGAGCATGCACTACGGAGGAAAAGCTCATTCCTCAGATAGATAAAACGTCTTACCATTCCGCTTGTGCATTTCGGTGTTCCTTGTGTGGTACAAGGAGCTCGCACAATACCACATTTTTTTTCCAATGAGTATACTTTTTTCTTCACACAAACATCGAGGTCTCAAAAAAGAGTCAACTTCGAATCCCCGTGATACATACTGAAATCTCTATTCATTTCACGCAATGCATTTTTCTACTTCCTGTGCAGTCAATTTACGTATTATTGATTAGTCGATCTTCCGAAACATTTGTCTCGGGAGACAAATCGAATATGCACCCATAACTGACGGCGCGTTGGTCAAAATTACTCGTAAGTATGAATGTAAACTAGAAAGGTCCATTATCGGAGCAAGAAAGTATTTTTTTCGAAGGGCCCATCGTTGGAACGTTTCATTTTTTCAATATAAAAAAAAAATCACCGCTTCAATGAAGTTCCCATGAGCATTTTGCTATTTGTCGATAATGCGAATATGGTCTTTGCCTCGAAATCACGACACGGTCTCATGGAAACTTATTAGCCAGTGAACACAAAACATCGATAATTCCTCTCTGTACTCCGAAGGAAAAATCGAGAGAAATTGTGCCTCTGCTTCAGGCAACGTAAATAAATAAATGAGAATCATTCTCGTGACGTCCGCAACGGTGAGCTCTACAATTTCGGAATTTGGTTTATAATAATTCACAGAGTAGGTACAAAACTCACTTGTTTTATGTACATAAAACTTTTGACGAGGTGGTTAATATCGTTGAGAACGGGTTAAAGTCACAATAGCCTTGCCTAGAATGAGATCCACAACAATTAATAACATGAGAGACCGTGCACCAAGCGAATTTGCGACTGCGCGCAGTTTCCACTCTGGGGGTGGTTGGCGATGTGGCACGTCGCTGAGGGAACGAGAGGAGTGCCTCAGTCGAGTCGAGAACCCGCTTCGTTGCGGGGTGTACTCCGAAAACGGCACTATCCGGGCGTTATCGTCGTTGGAAATAATAATAATAATAATAATTCCCCTAACGCTAGCCCGCGGCACGTCGCTTAATACCAATAATGTTTTGGAACTTTTGCACGATTTAGCTCGAATCGGTACCAATTGATAATAATGACGAGACGTGATTAATCCGTTAGAAGCTCATCGAAGGATAACAAATTCCCGTTGACAATCGTCTCGTAGGTGATTGTTCCTAGTGATAGTAATAATACAACAAATGATCCATCGAGCGAACGCGATAAACTCGTATTAGTTTTCGACGATGAGGGTGAGATATATAAGAGGGTAGGTTTGGCAACCCTTAGAACTCATCCGACCGAGTTCTGCTCCAGCACCCTTGACGATCGGCCGAGGGTATAAATACTGCAAGACAACCCTCTTCCTGCGGTTTTTGAAGGATCAAGGTCGTCATTGTTGTAGAAGTGTGCGCGCACGAGAATTCGGAGGGTTGAATCGAAGAGGGGAAAAAAGAGGACGGCGAAAAAAGAAAAGCAAGAGTACGAAAATACTGATAAAATTGAATTGTTGTGATCAAGAACGATCTTCCGATTTATTATCCGAGACACTCCCGATTATTTTATGCTCAATGAGCGAACGTTTGTTGGCTATTTAAATTGAATTTGAAACAAATTTATAAAATCCGTGAAGAATTATGGCATTGGAAAGTAGTACCATTCGAACGAGTATGTGACTGTGCTTCATGAGCATAAACAATGGAAATATATCAAAAGAAATCGTGCAGTTCGAAACATAAAAACGGTTTCGCTTTAATATCACGCGTTTCATACAGAAACGTACTGATGTTCATCGATATGGGTTTTATTTTAATCTTGTCGGATAAAGAAAACAATCGAACATAAATATACGCCACCGCGTGTTCCAAAGTAGGCGTGCAAAGGGTTAATGCGAATTCGTATAGTCGCATCTGTAAATGCAATACGTATGTATTCCGTACGTACAAAGCGTGGGTGGTGCAAACCGGTGGGCTTCCGTACACGGCAATTAAAGATATAATTAACGGTCCTGCAATTAAATATAATTAACGTAGTAGGATAGGATCCGGCACGGGTTGGGGCCGAACGCCAATTAGCGGGTTAGCGCTTTATCCCGCGATCCGAAAGCCAGTTGGCCGCACGTCTACCCTCTCGATCTTCCCGTTCGTTCGCTCATCTCGTCCTTCCACATACCCATATAATGTGTAACGAATTAAACCGATAACTCGTAACTGAAATTAAATCGATGAATTGCCCGAAGTTTTCGAAATTGGCGCGTTGTATCCAAGCCACAGTTTCTCAATAGCTGCTGATCATGCAATAATGGCATAGGTAAAAGTTAAAAATCGCTTACTCAATATTATTATTTTTGAAGTTATATCTAGATCGATGAAAATCGCCAACTCCGAATTGATAGATCGATAAAACTAGGAGTTTTTTTAGTAAGCCGCTGAATGTATACCGTCATAGAAATGATAAAAATTGAATAATCGCTCATTATGCTCAGTCTAATCTTCTTTCTTTCATTCCCAATTTTCCGGTAATCGGCTTATTCTTCAGTATCCTTCGCAACAGTGTCATTGATGAGGGTGAAATGTTGTATTTCAATATTTAATTTTTCGTTCAAATTATTCACATTGTCATCCGATCGAAATCCTTGTGCTAGCGCTGAACTCGAATGAACGAAGTATCTACGATATATCCAACGACAGTTTCTCAATAATCGAATGTGAATTACGAAAAATAATTATTATACTTCTCAATTAAATTGGAACAAACGAAACGCAGGTTCGATATAGTAGACATAGCAAGAGAAACTGAATGAACGCCCGACTGCGAGGGCGAAGCAAAGGAGCAGCAAGTGGGCAGACAGCTAGCCGTAACGAGGGACAATTAATCGAGTGTGCGGTGCTGCTGCTGGTGGTGCTGCTAGAACTGAAAAGGCTTGCGATAGAATCGACAACAATAAGCCAAGCACGTTGCACACACGGCAAGAGCGGCCCAACACATCCTCGCGCGCCTACGTATTGCGCCGTCTCGACATTGAGTTAACCGAACTATGAGCGGAAGTGAGATGGTCCTTAACGAGAAACGATCTATCGAAACCACTGCGAGCGATAACGAACGCGTGGCAATAGCGGCCTGTGTTTTTCTGTCCGATCGGTTTGTATCGTAAATCTGCGTTCGCGTTGCAGTCTCGTGTGCTGGCCGCTCCAATAGCTTGGCTACGATTCGATTGCTGTGCGCGAGAGCGCGAGTTATCGCGGCCCTTGTGTTACTCTTGCAGTGTCGAAGATCAGTGAAAAAAGACGTAAACTAAGAATGAGAGAGGCAAGATAACGAGTAACCGCGGGTACAGCTCGAAGGAAGGGACGGGAATAAAAAAGCATCGTCTTAAACTCTGTATAGTGCTGAGAAACCCTTGGGTATAGCTTTACTCTGGTGCACCAAGATCGCTACGTTTGTCCGACACTTTCGCGTAAATTGACGAATGTAGTTGTCTGGTGTACGGATTTCGAATTTCTATCGGGTTCAGAATGAAAAACTAGATAGGACCGAGAAGTATACGAAAAAAGAAGAGCTGCGGTAAAGTGGGAAGAGAAAAAAGCTGATAAACGGGTGGCGAAAAAGGCGAAGAAGAGAATGCAGTACAATCGCACGTGACGAACGGAGTCTTATCGCTTCGTACCTGAGAGGTGAGTTCCACATCGTCTTCTTTCGTTAACCGCAACGATCCTGAAGTTTGTCGAAGCTGAGTTTGTCGTAATATGTCCGCCCTTTCGGGATAAGCAAATTTACACCATCGAAAATGCTTAGTCACGGCTTAAATGACTTGACTTGATTTTTTTCCGACCGTAATTGTATGTCAACATTTGCATCCAATTATTTATATTTAATCATAGTGTTGACTGCATAAAGATCAATGACAACATCTTCCTAATTTACGTAGTTGATGAAAATATTTTGTAACTCGATCGAAGTTGGAGTTGGACTTGACCACAAAGTCTACGAACACCCTTAAGTTTTCGCGAAGTAAGGAAGTAAGCATAAGAAAGAAAATACCACGGTACAAAATGGATTTAACTTTACTATTGAGGGGAATATGTATTTCATTATTTTAACAGAATTTCGTGTTTGTATCAGCGAAAAGTATTCGCTTTTATAGTACATTTGGTAATGTGTGCCAAGTCGACGCGGAAGTGTTTGCGAGGCCAAAACGAATAATCGTTCGCATCAACACAATGTTTTTCTTTTTTCAATTAAAAAATAAGGGACGGAAGAAGAGGATCTAGATCTTGGAAGTGTGCAGTGCATGGCCAATGTATATTGGGGGGAGATAAGAGGATCGGCGGCCTTAGTGTGATAAAGACGAGTGATATTCCTCTCCTTGAAAATGGTAGAGTAATGCGAGATCTTATCCCACGGGAAATGCGCGTGGAACTATGCAGCAACGAAGAAACGAAATTTCTTCGCTCGCTTCTTCTTCTTCTTCTTCTGTTTCATAAAATTGCACGGAACGTACACGAAACTTGCCGACTCCGACTTCTCTCCTGGCTTTCTTTTCCCTTCATTTCTTTTTCGTTTCGTTCTCCGTCTCTCGTTTGTTGCTGTTGCTCGCAGTTTCCGACGAGTCAAGGATGAAGGATAGGGATAGAAAAAAGGCATGCGGGAAAAGAGACGGAAGAGACGCGTAGTCACTCTTGCTGGTCCATTACTCGGCATTGCGCGTTGCGCAACCAACAGCACTAGCACGGAACAAACAATATCGCTCCCACAAAATAAAATATAAAACAAAACTCCATCCAATTTATTTGTTCCCGGATGTAGAAAAAAAAGAACGTAGTTCATTTTCCAAATGGCTTTGTCCTACCGGAGTATAATGACCACCAACCATGGCAAATACTTCTTCGTTCGCGTAGGAACCGCGATGTTAAACCTGCCTAGCGACGCGCGGTACGCGCAACCCTCTTTTGTTTGGCAGATGATTCTGTACTAGAGATGATCGTACTAGTGGGCCGTCGTCGCCTTAATTTTTTGATATCTAGGTACATTGTGCATTACGTTATATAAAAATGGTCCAAAAACATTCCTAACAACTTTTTTTTAACTAAACGCGTCAGTATGATGTTGGTGTGCTACCTGCAAAATTTCCGACGTAAGTTCAATTCGAACAATTTTTTTCTTCCATAAAACTAAATTTCGCAATAACGAATTGACGTTGATCGACATAGTAACGAGAACGCATCGGGTCCGTTTAGCTGAGTCAAGACTCAACGCTCGACGATCTCCGAAATCCTCGACAAAGGCACGTCTGAGTCTTTGTCGTGGCACTATCATCGTGGCAGCGTTAAAGGGGGGCGAAGGGGTTGTACACCCGCAGGACCAATCTGCAACGGTATAACAGAAGCAAACTCCCGCAGCTCTTTGCAACGTATACCACTGTTATAAACCGTACGACCGTTAACGAGACCTGCGCCGCTAATTGCGGATTAAATCGCCTCGAGCTCGTTCGAGTCTCGAACGACAAATATTTATTCGTACAACACTCCGCCCTGTCCTCCCTCCCCCCTGCCTGCTTTGCCAGTGCTACGCGCCACCACGTTTCGCTTTTATTGCACCCGCTCGGCCTTCCCTCTTTTATAATACTTTCTGTCTCGCTTCGAGCGACTGGCCGATTATCTCGGGGGTGCCAGACATCGTATCCACAATGCACAAACAGCATAGCTGCGGTACTTGGTTCTTGACTATATTTTGACATGCGAAAAGACAAGAGAAAGCACCAAGAAAAAAATTCACCGTTCTTCGTGTGTTTGCATTTTTTTTACTGTTTCGTCGGTGTCATCGCAGTATTCTCTTGTAATCCCGACTTCGCAGTCACCCGGACTGCCAAAAATCTGCAGTTACAGTCGAAGTCGACTTAAGAGTTCGAGGTGCTTCTAGCACGTCTCATACAATGTTATCGGATGATTCGCGTGTATAACGAACAATATGGGTCTGTCTTTCTGTGTCAAGGTCAAGGGGGATGACTTTTCACTCACGTTTCCATTAAAAACTTTTAAGCTCATCATCGATACAATTTATTCATGAGCCGCAGTATCAAAGTTATGTTCCACATCAAAGAGTTTGGGTTTCATGTTCCGAAAAAGAAAAGGACGTCACTGGTGGATTATGGATAAAGCAGTAAAGTACATATTCCGTAAGCCGGTTATAGTTCAATCACGGCACGGTAAAATATGGAAGTATGGGAATATGTATAATTCAGCAGTCGACAGTAGAAGGCACGTCGCGATACCCGACACGTCTCTGTCTTTGTATCTCGACTCAATTTCGATGTAGCCTACGATCAGGCTGGTACCTCGATATTCACGTGGATTATAGTAATAAATATCGATTGCTTCATACCTGCAGATGAAAATCTGTTCGGAGGGGTAAAAAGCAGAAGATTCAGCGTTCACGAGCGGATGGGTGGGAGGGATCGAGGCATCAGAAAACGTACCCAAAGAAAGTCGTAAAAATTCTTCACGGCCTCCCACGCGGTACTGCTACAGCGCGAAATGAATTCACAAGAAGGTTGGCTAATGTCGAGAATGATTCGTACAAGCGCTCCATCGAAGCGAGTGCAAACCAACCGGGAAATACCGAGAATCTCGAAGGTAGGATTGCACACTGCGATACTGCGCAAGTGCGTTCCTCAGAAGAATCGTCTTTACATTCAAGGGCGATTCTTCGAACGATTTGTTTGCATATTGATTGAGCTTGATTTATAAAATTATTATTTTCTGAGAAAGGTCGAAGAAGTTATAGTGTGCGTTATAGGGTGCGTTTGTAAGTACAGAGAGTAGCTCAACTCGACTTCTTTGAGACTTTTAAATATTGTATATCGTATAGACTGAACCAGATTTCGTCATGGAAATATTTGAGGACGTTGCTTCATGGGCTTTCGAGCCAATATTCTGGCAGTTTAGTTTTTCATCAGAGGAGCTTAATAGCACTTAATTTGGCACTAACTTTGGATAACCGAAGAGTCGTGAGAAACATAAATTTCAATAGTCAGAAAAGTGGTTAAGGTCAGTCAGCACGTCGGATGAGTCAGGAGTTCCGTTCAGTTTTTCCCATTAGCGCATAGTCGACAGAAAGCTTTCGTGCTGCCCAACGACCCAAGGATCAAAGTTGTGTCTACACTCGTGCTGCTTTCTATCGACACGAGATACTCTCGTTAACAAACGAGTACGTATATATAGCTTCTTGTGCTGACGTCGAGGTTCGCCCTCAGGCGGAAACCTTTCGGGGCTTTGTTGAACCGCACGGCAAAAGTATCCTTCTATAGCTATGGGTTTCTCACTTTACAAATAGAAGATATATGTATATACAATATATATATATTGTTGAACAATGTGTACTGAAACGCAAAAGCTCCTGCGAGCTTCGTGCTGGAGGTTTTGTATACTCCTTTCTGCTGTATACAGTACCGGAAATGATTAAACGTTTACGCCGTTGCTAAAAATCAACGTATGTTCTTAAACAGCGATGATAGTGATCGTAGCACGGGTTTTATGTTATTTTTTTAATATATCAACTGGTGGTACTGCTAAATTTGTAGCAATTGAAAAAACCGTCGCTGAGATATGCAATTAAGTGTATGACTATTGTCAGATTGCAGAATATTTTTTTAATCATTTCCGAACGAATCAATGTATTTTTTGATTCTCTACTTTCCTTTTTTTCCTAGCAGCAATTTGGTATGGTTGAAGTTCTTGGTGTAGTCACGTGGTATACTCACATCATTCATAGGTACGTGCGCGTCAGTGTAGCTCCTCAGAAGTTCTAGCATTTAAGTGAGAGCCTGCTGGGTCGGGAAAAAAACGGTCTTTTCGCGGGTTCGCTGGTATTCCGAACGGAGTGTACGAAGAAGAGGGTTGTGAAGAGGGGTAAAGTGGTAGCGGAATGAGGATGAGCGCGAAGGTAGGAATGGACCAAGAGGGAAAGAATCAGACAGGAAAGAGGATAGAGGGTACGGGAGCAATAGCCCGGAAACGACCTAGTTCTTTCAGCGCGTCAGATAAATTGGATCCAAACAGTTCCAACATAAAACAGTCGATAGCGTCGGAAGGTGGCCGATGGAGAGATGTGGCGACCGTCCAGTGATCATGAGCACAAACTTTAAGTTCGAACCTGGATATTTTCCGTCCCCGCTCCCAATTTAGATAAGTCAGCCAATCTCGTTATTCGCCCGATTGACGAGTCGACTAGACATTTCCTGAAGAAGGGTAGATTGGAAGATCTGAAAGTTTAAAAAAACAATCAATTATACACTATTTAATGTTCAATAGTACATACATGTATACGAATATCAGTATCGTGAGAAAATAATACACAATGATTGAAACTACAATGAAATTGAACCCGAACACAACAAGATATGTCAAAATCAAGTCGCAGTGAAATTAAGTCTTGAATCACTATCGTCTCGCATTTCTATTTGCACAAAGCAAAATACCATAATATCATGAGAATCTTCGTTTTGCAGAACTCATATATTATGTGATAAACCGCTCTATACAACACTCAACACTGTGCGTCAGTAGTCTCGCGGGGGATCCGCGCTTGTGTAGTTGAAAATAAGAGGGCAGATGACTCTCGTATAATGTGTACACGGACGCGCAGGCAGCGCGATCGTAAAGATCCCGTAGTAGCGTTAATCCAGCGCTAAGTATTATTTAGGGACGCCGGTTGTCCAGTGACAAGTCAATTTAATTTATCTCCGAGACGGTGGAGACGATGGGCGAGGAAACACACCGCGCTGGGTCTCGTCTCAGAAATATACACGGCCCACTAAATATCTCGGTCGAAGTCGTGCCCGCGCGAACGAGCATTTACGAGTGGCCAGCGTTCACGACCATCGTCGCTCTGGGAAGTCTGGAGACGATCCAAGTTGCCTTCAACGTACATACTACGGTACAAGTACAGTACACATATCAAGTGTATGTGCTGTATCTGCGAAGGACGCTGCGCCACGTTTTGGAAGCAAACAAAAAAAGAAAGAAAACGTTGTCGTTCGTCATGAAGACATCGTTTTCTTACCGATACTTTAGCATCTCTATCTCGATACACGTTCTATGTCTGTACACATACAACGCGTTTATTCTATGTGTATCGCCTGCACATTCGCCCAGAACGTTACAGACTCAAATACTCTCGTTTTATTACGCGGTAGCCGTATTGATACGGGAAGTTTAGAGGTTCCGAGCGGACACCAGCGTCGCGAGATGCAGCAGCAGCCACAAGCCAGTAGAAAAGCGGCAGCCACGATACGAGAATCTCAAATCAGCCGTTCGTTTCTCGACAGTACCGTCGCTATCTATAAAATATCTACTTTTCTATAGGATAGTACCTAGTACACACTATCGAGGGACGCAGAAATGTGTCAGACGGAAGTGTGGACGCCTTCCAAGGAAGTCGTTTACGAGAAACGAA
This sequence comes from Ischnus inquisitorius, assembly GCA_963924025.1. NCBI lineage: Eukaryota > Metazoa > Arthropoda > Insecta > Hymenoptera > Ichneumonidae > Ischnus > Ischnus inquisitorius. The sequence continues at coordinate 15,145,040 of OZ001243.1, read as the reverse complement.
TCTTCACAATTTCCATGAAATATATTCTGTTTTTTTTTTTCACAACTCAGATATCAAATATTTTTATGGTCTGTCTGTCAATGCAATGCAATAAGTGTTTTGTGCATAGACGGCATGTCATGCCGTTTTGATCAATAACACTGTTAAGGAGATTCGGAGGATAAGACGCAGAACGGAATAAAAATCGCGTTAATCACAGCCATCAAAACTAACGTTCCACACCGAACAAATCTATAAATATTAGGATATCCCTTCGCTTCATTCCCATCGTATAACGTTAATTACAACAATGTAATGCTTTCACCAGTCGATTATTAATCCTAAAAGCCGAACGGAAGTGAAAACAAAAGTTCTCTCCCAAAGTTGTTGCTTCGTCAAGCTTCAACAACCAACCGAGCAACCCTTTCATTCGATCTATCAACAATACGTTTCAGTGCTTATAATACTTAGCTACGCGGGTTTCACCGTAGCCTATTGGAAGTTTCGCAACACGATACTCGAACCACCCTTTCGTGTTTAAAGAACGTATCGCGTATTAACTTCTACTAACTTCTGTTAATTCTCGCGAATCTCAGATTTGCCAGCGAATCATGCACAGCCAGGAAAAATACACCGTTTCTACAAACTTCACTAACATTCGAATATCTTCTTTTTTTCTTCTCCAATATGGAAATCGTCGTTGTACTGTCCAAGCCTGAGTTTTCCTACCGTCACTCGATGGTTTGGAGTATCCAGGCTGTAGCTAACCAAGGGGCGCATGCAAAGCGCGCGAGCGTCGTCGTTGTGACTTACGAAGCGCGCGGTTGTTGCGTTTTATATTCATTTTTATACTGAATAAATAAATATTCCGATGAAATTACTTTACCAACTGTGGATATCGAGAGTATGCAAATCGTGACCTCAGCATTCTACAATACACGCCGAAGTAGCTATAACGAGTTCCCTCGTGAATTATATCGAACAGTACCACATGATCAAAAGTTTCATCTAACCGAGGGAGGCCGCGCATTTTGTCACAGATCCCGGAGTCGGGCACGGACGGTATATACATATCTACATATTTAAATATTCGTCCGCGCTTCGTACGGTAAATGAATTTACGATCTTGACCGGCGAGAGTCAGTCCTCCCGTCGTGCCTCGTTTCTGTACGAATAGTAACTGCTCGTCGAGGTTCCCCCGTGTATCCAGGGTGGATACGCCGCTCTCGCGTATTCATAGAGATTGGGGGTTGATGTTGTACACCAGTGTCGTTGCTATCTCGAAACCAAACGCCCGAGAGCCCGCGATATACGTAACAACGCGCGACGTTTCGAGGCCGAACAATCGCCACAAATCACTGCCCTCGCGAGCGCAGAACGGAGCGCGGGGGGTGCGTAAGCATTAACCATGCTCAGGGATCCTGGGTATCCGGATTCAAATACGTACCAATGAATGCGACGCCAACGCCCAGAGTTTCTGGTCGCGAACTGCGCGTTATCTTTCACACGAGCAGAGCCCCTCGCCACCCGCGCATCCTCGTCGAAACGACCCTTTTCGCATGCCCCATAGTCTGCGGTCTGCTGGAACCGTCTCACTCTCGACCCGCCAGTACCGGCAGGTATATACATATTTATACATATACCATATATGTACTCTATCTGGCGTGATACGTTATTGCGTATACGTACTTCCTCATACCTCGTGCCAGGAATTTGTCATTCCCGGGATGGCACTTCGCGTTTGCACGTTTGCATATTCGATGGAGCCGAAGTGGAATGGGAGCACAAACGTGCGTGTAGCTTCACGCGTAACCAGCCCTCTGTATTCGTACGCCGCGGTTTACATATTATACGATACGGGAATGACCGCGTATCGACCGATCATCGATGATCTTTCGGATTATTTGAATAGCGCGTATTGGCGTTAGGGCAAACGCTTCGGTGATTGGTCCTTTAACGCGGAAATGTCAAATATTAATGTTTGGATTTTCTCCTGCTGTCGCGAAGTCCTGGTCCAAAAATAGAGATCTGGCGAAATATTTTTCTGGTACTTCAGAATCGGGAAAAAGTGTCCGGAATTGTTTCAGGAGCAATTCGTTCATCATCAGGAATTTTCATGCATTGAGACGCCAGGAGACATCGACATGCTATCCGTCAATGTAGCTATGCGTGTTCAACACGTTACATTAATCATCGATTGCCGGTGTGTCTCCAATCGCTGTTAAGGCGTGGCGAATGTCGATAACGCTTACTACGCAAACACTCGCCGGAAATTACGATTGCGTGAATTTCGCTATAGACTATAATAATGCGGAACGTTTACGATCCAAACGATGAGCACTGGTCGTTCGGCTGCGGTGTTTTCTACCCAACGTCAGACAGTTAGAGCGATCAGTACGCGCACCTGTCCGCCTCGTTGCGAGCACAGGTCGAGCATGGCACGCACCATCCGCGTAACCAATATCGCCCTATTCAACAAACTCCAGCATGCTCGCGAGCCTACTTCGGTAGAAAACTAGGAATACGAGGACAAGCGCGACGTTGAAAAAAGGGGGAAATCGAGCGAGAACGCAGCGAGCGAGATAGATTTATCGTAGCTCGTTTGCCGTAGTGACGGCGAGGCTACGCGTATCCGAGTTATCGTGGCGTTATCGCTTCCACTTTTTCGGTAATCCTCGCACGTGTCGCGAGTATACGTATGGATATTGCACGCCTGATGGCGCTCGGGAATTTCGTCGCTGTTGAAACGATCGATTCGACGAAATATTTATTAACCCTCTCCTACAGTGGGTGTGGGGAAGTAGTGCATTTTTCATTACTTTCCACACTGTTTTCAACGAAATCATCAATTCAGTGCGCCCTAAATGCACCCTGAAAAGCCTCCATTCATTCGTTCGTCTCTATACTTTTTTTACTTTTATTCGATCCAGCTTATCGGCCGCCGTAACGACCACCATTTTTCGAACGGGAAAAATGGATAAGTTAGTTCTTACTTTTTATCAACGTAGAATTTTTCTAAAAAAAATTCGTCGCTTTGTGATTTTTGGCAATCTACAACTAGAAATATCGCGCAATCCGCCGTATAGCAGGTTTGCCGATTGGTCGCTATACGAACGTTCAAAACCGGCCACTCACCCCTCCGCCGTTGCGTTATCGACTGCACGCGATGCTGCGTTTCCATTGCTTCGCCCTCGTTGCTCTCCTGTGGGCCACGTACAACACAATAGCGATACAAATATTTTCGATATATTCGCCCTTGTTGTTGAGGGCCCAGTCGCGCATTATCGCGTCGATGAGTGCAGGTTTAACGTGGTCGCCGGCTCTTGACTCGACCGGCGCTGGTAGCATCGCGTGCACACAGACCCGATGCATGTACAACGATACCAGTCTAGATATCGCTGCGTTATCGGTTCGAAGCACACAACTGCCCCACCTTTTCTCTATTTTATCGCAAAGCAAATACCAATACTAGCGTTGCGGCCGCTTGTCTCACGGTTCGCTGGAACCTACGTCGAAAATATATACCGCGGGGGACAAAATTACGTGGGAGGGCATTGGTGAAATGGTACAATTCCCGAACGACTCATTTTGTCAATAAGATAGCGGGAAGTCATACGACGATTTCTCGGAAAATTAATCAAGTTTCCACGCTGAGTGGTCGCGATGAATAAATGTACAGGGTGGTTGTTGAATCCAACATGTGAATTTTTCCTCCAACCATATCATTTTACCGCGCATTACCGCGGTTTCGAGAGATATTCAACGAGCAAGGTGTTTCAACAAAATTCTCTTCAGTTCCCGAATGCGCCAGTTCATTCGCATTGCACGGAACAATCGGACCGTGAGCCTTGAGTAAATGATAAGCGAATGATGAAAAAGGCATCGTGTACACGGAGGGCAACGCTAAATTGAACGAAGTGAGGGCGGTCAGACAATTTGTTGAGGCGCTTTCGAGTAGTCAAGGAATGCATCATTGACGACGGCGAAGTAATCTTTTTCTTCCGCATGAGCTTTGTCCTCCGATCGCTCGAGATTCAACGAAAATCGATCTTTCCGACCCGTTCCGGTTCTTCGCTACGTTTTTTTTTTCTTTTCGTGAATCAGTCCCGCACTCTTTTGCCCCAAGGAGCAAACAGATTGAATAAACGCGAGTGATTGGATTCGATGTATGCGCATCTGGCTACTAAAAAGACCCCCGTAAAGTTGTATATAAGTACTCAACGGCATACGCGGATACTTGTGGCCTTGCCGAGTAGTTTGGTTTCGCACTGTATTCGCGCGGGCTGCATGCGCGCCGTCCGTCTTGTCTGGTGAATTCACCCTTCGTTACCACCCCGGTACCCAGAATCCTATTCCGAACCCTCTCCAATAACGTTGTATGCTTGCTCGGGTTCTCGTGAATGGTTCAGGAAATGCCGTCTTTTTTTGTTTGGTAATTCGATGGGCGTGGACGAAAATATCCAATTCGATCTAGCCTAAAGAATCGCGTTTCGAAGCGATCTTCAACCCCTACCGCAGTCGAATTTGTGCATAGAAGAGACTTAACAAACTGCAGGTCTTTGTGATGTTTCCGTATCGTCCCTTGTTGCATCGGGTCTATCGAACGATAGCACGGAATGCGCGATCGTCGCTGATCATTCATGCATTTTTTAATACATGCGCAGCCCCTGTTCGGTCGGCCCGTATGCCCTCGTCAAGTTACTCGATGTTTGTCCAACGATCGCTCACATCGTGTTTTCGTTAGATTAACGCGTCAAGCGTTGCACGACGAAACACTTTGCGCGTTCAAAACAAGTTAAGAAAACAAGAAAACTCCCGTGGCTCATGAAACTTCTGTTGGTCGTCGTCGTCATCGCGGTGGCCGTATATATTATCGAAAAAGAAAAAAAAATCTGTACAAAGTGTCTACGTTAACGCACGATGTGTCATCCGAAGTTTACATTTCCACAGCATCGTGGAATCCTATCGCTCGTTATCGACCATAGACAAACAAATAATATAAGATTTACGAGCTCGAAATACTCAGTCTTAGATGTTTTGTTTCATCTTCGACGCATTTCGCTCGATATTTGATATTCCTCAAAGCCTTGGTGAAGCACGAGAGGCGATCAAGTTCGACGAAAACGTCCCATCGCTTTCGTGTATTTAAAGATTGTTTTGTGCATGGATTTTCTTAGAGTATTGGCGAGTTGTTGTGGCTCGCCCACACGCCCCTTTGTCATAAATACAAGATTATTGTTCTATTTTGACGCCGAGTGAAACAAAAAACCTTTCCCCATCTGCATTACGTAAAAAATAGTAATTAATATCATATAAGAGTTATTAATTATATTTCATTATTAATTATATTTCATTATCAATTTGAGAATCTAACAGTTCTAACGCAAGTTATTTGAAAGTAAGGAAGCGAGGGCGCTAACGGAGTAACGTTAGCGAAAACAGTCTGAATGAGTCTGAGTCTGCTATTCCCTCTGTGAGTGTTCACCGTTCGACATGAACTTTCTTATACTAGATAGGGTAGTGGAAATCGATTAGGAAGCGAGCGGCGTGTTTCGCATTTCCGTCATTTCCATAGAATTCACGGTAACGACTAGACGAAGCAGAAAGCATAACAGAATCTGCGGACTCGACGATACGCGACATCGAAACTAAACTAATCAACGCGAGGCGGTAGGCGATTTTTACTCCAGTATTTTTCCCCCTAATAGTCGCTCAAGCCTCTTGTGTTTTGCAACCTTTACCGTTCTTTGCACCGGGGGGCTGTATAAAGAACAGACGCGACGATAATATCCCACGGCAGATAAGCATTATGCCCACCCTTGACTCGCAATCATTTGCGGGGGGGGGGAAACGATTTCCCCTGAATTTTAAAACAACGCTCAGAGTCGCGCCCACTCTCATCGGCATCTTTCAGAATCAGTCGATCTCGCATTATCCCCCGTATATTCACGAGGCATCGACGCTGCGTAATGTATTTCCTCATTCGGAAATCGAGAACTCAGATCGCGCCAAGTGGCATGAACGATAAATCTCTATCGGATGAATCGTAAGCTCCATTTTTTTCCCCCTTCCGATTCGCTATACTCTTATCTATATCTCCTCTTCCGGGATTCTAGAGGGAGAAATATCTCATCATTGTTTCGAGATTTTCGTGAAAAGCTTTTTTTCCCATTTTCAAGATAGCCCCGACGATGCGTCTTATGTCATTCAGCTATCGTAAAACGGCGGGAATCATCCTGTATAATACCAAAGACAATATAATAGTCATTACTCCCACTTGATATCTCATAGTATTAAATCGCAGAAAACGATGTGCCTACTTTTGATTTAATTGATCTGAAATATTCGATTACCGCTTAATATCTAATAAACAAATAAGACTTTCACAATAATCGTTGGAATTGGCGAAAAAAGAAAAGAGACTTCGGTAGCAATCTTGAAGATTGATTAACAGCTTTCGTCAGGTTTATTTTTATAAGGATAATTTGTATAATCTTACATACATAGACGGCATGCAAAGAAACACGTTCGATCTCCCACACACAAGCGAATCAGGGTCAATCCCCGTGCATTCGTGTGTAAGACGATTCGTGACTCATCGTCCGGCGTCCGCGGAGCAGGCAATTAATCGAGTTCATTATGCGCGTCATCTCGACAGTCGACGCGTGGATCTCGAGAAGTTTACGATGCACATGCGGTTCTAGAGTTTATAGCAACGTTGTCGTAATACCAGTTCGTGAACGACGCGCCGCAGCTGAACTCTCCGGGACTGCTAGGCATAGCTCCAGGGGACACTTCAGGCATCAGAGGCTGTTTGTTGAATATCAGTCAAGTTGTCAGTAACATCGGGAACCAGTGAAGCGGCTGCTAATCGACTGTGGGATACGTCTGGTCACTGGCAACCAGACCTTGAGATCTATACAATCGTTCAGTTCTGTGTATGTGTATATGTGACTTAAGTACAGTAGAACTCCCCGTAAATTGTCCAAGCGCCGTAAGAAATACTGTTGTGGACAAAATACTTTTCAGAACTCAATATAATTGCCATGAAATGGCAATTGACCAAATCGAATCCTGCGGTTGTATTGCATAGTTTTAGGTCAACGATAAGTTCTGAATGATTGTTTTTGTTGACTGGATGCAAATACAAAATCGTGAACCTCTTGATCGACCTTGCCATTAAAGAAACACTCGGTATAAACTGAATAAGAAAGTCTCATTTTCCAGTCGGGTAACCCTGAGATGTTACGAGGTAGTCTACTGTACAACGTATGGCGCACGCGACTGCTAACCCCGCCTCTTTTGTCTCGGGCTTCCATTTGGCCCATTGACCTCCTCGCAAATCGATTAATTAATCAAGCGCAGTCCTCGCCCGGCAGTCGTCGAATGATATTATACATGTACGCCGCGGTATAGGTATGCAGGAACAATACCACCGACGTTTCATCCAATTTCCCGGGCCTTACATTTATTCACTGGTCGATTTGCGGTCGGCGAGCGACAAACTGCTGAGCGAACTCGAGACGGAAAGTCGATGCCACGTTTCCTCTCGGCTCCATCGACCGCGAATATAATAAAGTAAAGTACGAATGAGGTAAAAATCGGCCGAGAATGGGACAGCCGGACTAATAGAGCACCGGTGAATGAAAGTCCGACAGTGAAAACGATTGCTAATTTTGTGTCGCTGAATGATTCATTTTTCTCGTAACATGCCCCTCGATTTCGTCGTTCCCGGCGCGTATGCGTTCGCGGGAATCTCGAACGCGCATTCGTTTGTCATTCTCGCATCTAGAATGTAGACTCGTCAAAAGCTTTTTTCTTCACGGTGTCAACACGGTGTTCTGGTCCACTTCAGCGTCTCAATATGTGAGTACATGGTTTACACGCTTTATTTCAATTCGCGTTTAATCCGTGATATTAAACTTTGTAGATGTACCGATCATTTATTATTTTCCTCCATATACATTTGTTAATATGTGATTAATGAAACATAATATTGAATCCGATGATGCGAAATGCACTAAGTCAAATCTTTTTTGAGAATAGTTCAACACTGATTTCATCATAAATGAATTTGGGCTATTGGATTAATTTTCTCATGGAATATAACATCGCAACGAGGAACGAGTTACATATAATTTAATATCGGATAAACCGGATGGCTTTCTCACAGTTTCGTTGAGAGCACAAATTATTCTAATGATTATTTCGACGGCATCCTGTTTGTTAAACCACGGAGATACTGGGAATACTTACTAGAGAATACCGTGTGTCTGTGACTACGAAACGAACTGCGTACGACTGTGATGTTCACTTCTAACTGTGTGTGTTCCAACATATGATGACGGCACAGGGAGGTTCAGCGGAATGAAACCCCTGAATGGTTGTACGGGATGAGAGTGATTCGACGCTGTGTTATGTCTAGCTCGAATTCGACAGAGTGTAAGCGAGAGCGAAACATTATCGACTTCTCTTGTCGGGTCAAGGCAGGGCAGCCCTTTACACCGGGGACGAAATCGCCGCGTGTTTACACTACAGTATTGATGGGCTTTGGGATGATCATGGTGAACGTTCCTCAACGCGTGTATTCGAGTTAATGAGTCGCGGTTAAACGTTTCATTAATTGTAGCGTAATATCGAGTAATCAGACCATTTGTTTTCTTGCAATGTTTGAATGTCCACACAAGCGATAAAGTTGTGTTTCATACTCAACTGTATTCGTTGAAGATTCCTCTTCAGTGTCTTCAGCGACTTTTACTCTACAATAATTGATGTGGCGAAACAAGTTGCGTTAACGCTCGTGGCGAAATTTGCCGAAGACGTTTCGATTTGTTCGTCTTTGGAACTTCATTCTTACGGGCCCTTATTAAATTTTCATCAATATTCCCGATTCAGGGAACAGCGATAGTTCGAACGCGACCGTCGTATCGCAGATAGAAAATGGAATTCAATGACTAATGTATTAGCAGTTTTGTAATAAAACCAATCTCATAGCAAGACGTTATAGCTGACAACAGAACGCGATTTCGGGACGCGCTAAAAATACCGAACCAAGTCCGGAGGCTGCATCGGTCCCCCCTTCACACTAACGTGGCTCAAATAGTGGTGAAGCTACGACGGCACAACGTAATCCCCGACGAACGGGAGCCGTGTGTCCACCGACCAAACATATCAAACCCGGTTGTATAAATATTTATAAAATAGTGTCGGCAGATGGTGGCTGCCTTCAGTATGCCGACTGGTGGAGCATCAGCGAAGTTCGTGCTTTCCGCTTGTGAGACTTTTCCGCGTCTCTCTATCTTCTACGGTGAAGAGATTTTCTCATAATTTTTTTGTTTTTATTTTTCACGGTGTCTCAGTCATCCAATGACAAATCTATAAGACAAAACGGTTCTTCTGAAGAAGTATCGTTCGAATAGTTTCAGATGAAAGAAAAAACGAAATTCGAACGATCAATTTTTCAAACGACGTTATTGAATCTATAAATAAGTAATTTGCCAGCCTGTTTGAATGAAATGTTGATAGTTTTTTTCCTGGCTTAAAAAATAACCTCTCATTCATATATTGGTATCAAATGTTTTTTTTGGGCAAGTTGTCTTGTCATGATTTCTTTTTCTTTCTGATATGGTTAAGACTTAATTATGCAGCCTCCTATAGGCACATTACATTTACCATGTTGTCTGTCTTTTTGGACACCTCTGTCACGAGATCCACTGTCTGGGTGGCTCTCAATTTCACGTGGGCGCACACCATTCTCCAGAAGCGCAGTTGTACAAAATACATTTGTTCCTGTCGCGGCTTATCAACCCACGTCCGAATGTCGTATGTCAGCGTCGTCCGTTTTATATTCAACGCGTTTAGAATGACTTTTGGGCGTTCGAGGTCTGTTCCGTCGCGCGCCAGGGCGGTCGACACACGTCTTGGCAATTTAACCACGTTGACACTTTATAACGTCACTACGAAAACGCTCGCGGTATAACATTCTTAAATGTGGAAGTTAGGGTAAACAGTACATGGAATTTATTTCCGCCGGCGACTATTAAGCGACATCTGATGAAATCTCTCGATCAGGAGAATGAGCTTCTATTCTTTTAACATTGGGAACGACCTATGAAGAATTCAAGAATGTGTGATTTTACTGACACTTTTCACATGGTTAGAATATTCACCATATGGACATAAAGTACATGGTACATAGAATACATTCAGTCAAGTATCGATTGTTCGAATCCCTCTTTTTTCAGAACCGTTTTCGAGACGAAATTTAAATAGTGCATCTCATTTCATTTACTCCTAAATCTCTTTCTTTAAAGGGGTTTCTAAAAAGACATCATTAAAGTAGATTTGTGTGAATTCTGAATCGCGACGGCCGTGGCTGTTAGCTCAACAGCCTTCTCCACTGCGATTTACGATGAGGATTCGTCTATACTGATGAACATGATATTGTTTGCTCATCTCCGTATGACTACTCATTCTACAATTTATCATCCCAAATCGCATTTACGAATCTCTCAAGCAATCCCAGCTGTTTCTCCGCGAATTAATGCGCTTCGTGAATTTGAAGCTATTCATTACACAATTGCAATAAAAAAGGAAAAAATAGAACAATAAACAATAGAATCTGTACGATTCTCGGGAATAATTCCGCTGGGGCTTGGCGTTTGTATTTTTTAAAGTAGATGGTACAGGATGTGAAATGGAGAAACGTCCAGACGGTGGGCGGTAGTATCGATCCGGCGGTGCCGAAATTTGCGGTGGTTTGCTCCAGAGACCCGAACGAGTATTACAGATGCAGCGAGCAACGCCAAAGGGTGCACGCGTTAGTGTGGGTGAGTTTCTGCTGGCCTTCAACGGCTCATCCCGAATCCGAACGGTAAATACCAAGGAGTTCTGCCACTGTTGGCCCCCGCTTAACTAACACTCGCGTTCAACGAAATTTTGTATGCGCGCAAATGTGGCCCAGATCCGCGGTTTCGCACACATTCACTTGCCATGCATTCACAGTATTTCTCTTTGATTCAACTATACTATGCATGACTTTTCACCGTAAATTCCGCAGTTGTGCCAGACCGATTACGGAATGCTTGCGGTCGGAAAGATCCACATGCAAGGAAACTACGCTGTGTGTTAATCGTAGAAAAATTAGAGAATACTCGCGAAAATATACGCCAAAGTTGGGACTACGATAATGCATGCCGAGGTACAATTCACGTAGGCATATGAAAAAACGCATCGGGACAATCAATGCTAGCTCGTGATTCTCCGCGTAATTGTGAAGCAGACAACATGCAAGCAGACAACAGGGACACATGCTTCTGAAGTTCAATGAGTTTATTGATCCGTTGTCGAACGAATGATATTTATTTTTGTATCGACACCCACGTAACTTCCCTCTTGAATCTTTCATCACTTACACCGTCGCGTGTGAATAAAAACGCGATGAAAGTGTACACACACATGAAACACGCGGGATCGTAAACGAACAGTAGAACGTAGCGTTTCGTGGCTGTGCGAAAGCATCGTTATAAACGTAGTTTGTGGTAATACACGAGAGCTCGCTTTCAGTGTATCGTGATATAGTGTAAATTTATCCGGGATGGGCAAATTGCTTTCGCTTTATTTCAGTCCGGGCATCTATATCTTATTTTCACTTTACACCGCGGTCCTTTCGCAAATCAACTTCCCGTAAGCTCGTCGTTTGTCTGCGTCAGTTCGCCAAAAATAGCACATTCCACTGAGAAAGAATCGGTTGTGTTGAAAAACCAGCTTGATACGAAAAAGATATTCATCGATTTTCAGTTAGTTTAACAGGAGGGATGATTCATTGCAAATTCTCAATTCTTTTATTCGCAATTACGCAAATAAGATAATTCTGATATAAAAAATTTTTGGAAACGAAAAATTCCATAAAATGCAGATATTATCCACCGACGAGCGGATAAACGACCCAGTTCTTCGTTTGAGTTGCTGCGTTTTTCATCAAGTTAATGGGAAACGGATTGCAAAGCGGAACCTCTTGTATGGAATTTCCGATTAGAGGCGTGATTTTTATTTTTATCGAAAGAATACTTTTTTGGCTGACTTTAAAATCACGACAAAATAATTCCAATAATTCTATCCGACAATTTTGGCTACTATCACATCGTCAGTTCAGCAATCTAAGTCCCGATATATTCAATCGGTATGTTGAAGATCGTATAATTTACAGAATAATGGCTGCATCGCACAATTGTGACATGCGCTTTAATAAAAATAAAAAATTACATTTTTCGAACAAAAAAATTCGACGAGCGAGAAATCTGCCGGGAAAGTTTCCGAGGCAACGATAGCTAGCCAGCAGGGATATAGAATGCCACAGAGGATAATCGGAGAAGCTGCGTGTGTGGCCCGCCCCGTTCCATGGATGCGTTAGCATGTACGTATCGGGACATTAATTTCACGCTGAAGTTGTACGAACAGCAGCGGCAGTATACTAGCCGCATGCACAAAAATTTTCGTTGGAAATCCTGGATTTTGCAGTCATCCGCTCAACGCTCGGCTATTCGTTCGCTTCATACTTCGCTTGCGATTTATTCACTCATATGTTTTTTTTTTTTTTTTTTTCGTTTTTTTCCGTGCGATGTGAAATAGCACGCAAGGGTGGGTTATTTTGTTTGACGAAGACTGAGCTCCGGCTAGCTATGTTACGGCGGTGCGTTCCATTCAGGCATTAACCTTCGTGTCACCTGCATTTATATCAACGCCATTACGTTTGATGCTCAGATCTATACCGAAGCATGCCGAAAGCGTAAGCTTAAGTAATATATGAATGAGTTGAGTCATCAAGATTCAATGAGTGGAAAAATGAAAGAAGTTTTTCCCTCGAATACCGGTCATACTTCGCTCGACTAACGCGTTTAAGAATTTTTCTGACGGCTAAATAGAAGTCCATAAGTTCAAGGATACTAATTAACGAGATAAAACCTTGTGAAGAGGGATACGAAAGAGGCGGGCTGATGCGCCAGTGACGAAATACGAACGTTTCGAATTTCCCAATGCCGTTGACGTGTTGCCTGCTACTGCATGATGTCACTGCTGGGTCGGTTTCGGACCGGCTGGCCTTGCCGTGGTAACGGACGTGTGCTATCGGCAACTCCATCCCCCGTCCATGCACCGACATCAAATGGAATGACATATTCGATTTCACTGTCTCGCGCACGGATCGTCACTATCGGGAAACGGGGCGCCTTCATATAGTTCATCGACGCGACGCCTATATCGTATACCAAATACCGATGTATACCTAAATACGTATGTATACATGAACACACTCGAGCACATAGGTATACGAGAGGCATTGAGAAACGAGAAGCCCGCGCTATCATTATATTTTATTTGCGGTATCCCCTTGTCGTTTACACCTATTAGTCCGGTTGTTTGATGGACATGCAGATTTTGTTTTCACCCGCTTCCTGTGTACACGAGTCGACGAATTTGACATACAGGGCAAACGGCACAGCGATTGGCCATTTACAGGATTGCCAAGAACCGGCGATTGGCACACTTTTATTAAGCTTTTTTCGACGTGACTCCGGGACAACAACGGCACAGAATACCTCCATATGTGCTCGCTAGTGAACTCTATTTCCAGATGCTTTATAGATTATAGCTCCGATCCGACAGACCTATGAGTACATATATATATATTTTTTTCATCCTGACGTAGTGTACCCAGTACAGCGTCATAGGCATGCGCTTGTACTCTCAGTACTCGAGTTCTCACTGTGCTACTCGACCGAACCCCCGGGACATATCGCTCTGGATTAACGTACCGAAGGAAGATTGATAGTGACGTACGTGTACGTACGCCGGTGAGAGGCAAGCCAGGGCCATAGCCCCGAACGTATATCGAGGCTGGGGTGCAGCTTGCGCAATCATTCGCTTTTCGTTCAAAAATTCACGAGACGTTTTTCCATCCTGTGTATACGCGTTCCGCCCACGTTTTCCTACTGATGTTCCTTTTTTTCTCTCTTGCCGTCTCTATTTTTTTCCCCTCCGCTTCTCTTCTCTTTTCCTATCTCTCTCGTCCGGAAAATTGAAAAACTCCCGGGAAGGAAGCCCGGCCTCCGACTGGTTGGTGGCTGACGGATGCCCCACTGCCAGCTGCTGTGTAACTTTCCTGCGAGCTTTGCGAGCGAAAGCTCGAAATGTACAGCCACGGCATACGGCACTTCAATGTATTCTAGGCCTCGGTTCCCGTGGCGTTTCTCATCCCTTATTTTCCGGCGGAAAGTTCATCGCGAAATATATGGACCTCGTATTAGGGGATTTCTTACGATGTTCCGCCTTGCCGCTCCCTTACAACGCGGTAGAACGCGCAGACTTTCTCCCGCAGTCTTGGCTATAGATGCGATTCCGCCGCGCCCTGCCTTTCTCCCCCTTTGTCTTTCCTTTTCGCTTGGAGTATAAAATGTTATTCGCCCGTTATTAAACGAGCTCACGAAATTGCGTGATCCCTTCACCGTGTACGTTTTACGACGAAAAATTACAAGTCCCTTATACAACTGTATGTTATCTTCCGAGATTCTCGGCTCCCTCAACCTCCATTATAAATTAATCCACCGTCTTCAGATTTCTTGCTTCGGGGTCTTTCTTACGTTCTCTCCAAGGCGCTCCCAGCTTTTTTAATGATATTCGCTGATTTTCCTTTCTTCGCGATAAATGAAAAGTGCTCTCGTCCACTCGGAATAGATAAGTGCCTTTTTCATGGAAAAAAAAGAGAGTAAAACAACACTGCAAGGTGTATATAAGAATTCTTTTTTTATTCGGAATTTCTCCGATTGAGCTTTCAAAGCCTTCCGGAAGTCGGCACAATTCTCGGTGTAGAGTTCCCGGTACTTGAATACCTATCATCGGACTACTTTCTGACATTGGTGTGTTCAGTAGCCTTCCCCGCTTGCTCAACCTTCAAACGGGGTTCACGCTACAGCGCTCCTCCGGTATCGTTTCCCAGACGCAATAGTTTAAATTGGATTTCCATTTCTTCGAATGGTGCCGATGGCAACTTCGAGAATGGCGAGTCACTCCTTCGCATCCCCCTTCTAGATGTACCGGCTGGGCATGGTATAGAATCCTATACATCAGTTGATATATCGCATGAAGCGAAGAGAAAAATACTTCAACATGTTGAACGAGATGGCTGTAATCCATTCAGAGGATTTTGTATTGCGCTAACCTTAAGGGGTCTCAAATTATGAGAGCATTCCGTGTATTAATAGACTCAATTGCGGATAAGGGATGGATGCATTTTTTCAGGACGACAGTAATGTCGCACATTTTTTCACTTGCACGACTCTTGAAGAATGAGACATTCCACTGTTTCTGTATATTACGTGCTGCACGGTTGCTTGTGCTGTTGTTTGCCTAGTGAGTACTTGAGTTAATCTTAACGCGATCTTCCGGCTTTTTGCGCCCTTACGCAGTACCATATACGGCTTAAAGCTTTTAGGACCCCACGCAGATTCGAGGGTGTTAGTCCTTAAGAGGGTCGGGAACCTTCGACACGACACTTTCAACGGCGGGAACTCCCGCGGTGTTCACCAGCCACTGTGCCACGTACGAGAGTGCGGAACGGTGCAGGAGTCACCAACCCTCGGAAGTTTACCCTACCATTGCTTTCGTGCTTTTGTCGTATCCATGCCCATCGTTTCTACTTCGTCCTGAGATGTGGATCTGGCCATGCTTTCCGTTCGTGACGTACATATAACATTTCCCTTCCAACTGTATCATTCGCCGAGGACTAGAATGGCCTTATTATATATGTTCATAGTTGAGTAATACGAAAACCATATTCTGATTTTCTTTGCCATATTCTTTCGTCATGTTAAATCAACTTCCTTTTGTAAACAACCAGTTCCAAACTACATATTTTTCAATTTTAAGGTTTCGAGATCTTGTTCTCTGTTGAGCACAGAATATTAACATGTCCTCACGTTAATGTTGCCTAAATACAGTGCATCGTGCAGTAAAACAGATATATAAGAAATTGTGCGATCGCTTTCACGGCGGTATACAAACATTATTTGGATCCGTCTTGATGATTCCGTCGGTAATCGCTCTGCTACAGCGCAGTCGTCGCATTTCGCGAATCAGCTTACGATCTGTCAATTCGGGCCCAAATGAATTCGCGAGGTAGTTCGCGGGTGTCGTCGAGACTCCGAAAATACTGTATGTCTAGCGCGCACGATTTCGAAAGATGTACACGCGGCGAACGCGGAGATATTGCATCGCGACGCATTGTGCCACTGCATTGTGAGCAAGTTCGCGGTTTCCTAATGACTCGGGACTGTCTCTCAGCGGATACCGCGCGATCCTCGTGCCTGTCTGCCGCTGCTGCAGCTGGAGCCCGGCTTCGCGGATTAAACGTGGATGGTCGCCCGATTCTCGTCTATGCCTCCAACCCCCGTCCTTGTGCGATTTGTCTTACGGCACGTATGTGAGCCGTACGTGAGTCTCTGTATATAATTCCGCTGTATGTACTGTGCGCCGCGAGCTCCCCCTTCTCTTTGTCTTTGTTCCACTCTACCCGCCTTAATGCGGTCGCGTAATTGCGGAGTCGTGTTTTCGCCAGGCGTTCGCTCGCGTCTGATGCTTCGGCTGCCGCTGCGCGTGGATCCAGCCTGCCACTGCATTCGTCGAGCTCTGTACGACTGTACGTATCGTGCAGCTACGGCGTAAATCTGTCCCAAACCTCAAGCGGAGAATCATCCAATAACGTTTCAGAATAGGAAACTAACACTTTGCTCTTGGTAAAATACGTCGCACAGTTGCATACGATTCCAATGTGTTTTCGTATTCTATTTGTCCTGGGGGATTATTTCTCGAGCTTTCTGCGTTTGCCTTATCGCATCTACAATCATCCGATTGTACGACCGTTTCGATGATGTGGTCCCGAGTACGATTCATTGCCACAGAGTTTAATCGATGATATCATTGGATGCGCCTCAGTACTAAATGAGATTAGGCTTCTTAACAACTTATGATTATTATCCCCATTAGCATTGAAACATATCGATGACAATAAACATGGTTTGTTAAAGGGTGAAAATATTATTCAGATCTCTCTACTTATCGGCATTCTTACTGTCACATCTGCAGCATGGTCGATTTATAGACGTTTTCTTAATCGGATGATATACCCATGGCTTCGCGATACTATTTGCAATCGGCGAAGATAGAAAGCCGATCACGATGACCCGAGATTCTCAAGATCTGCGGAATCGGATGAGATACGGTCAATGCAATCCACGGTAGGGAAATATCAATTTTATTCCATGTTCGTATCCACATTGCGGACCCGACGATGAAAATACGATTGAAAGGATTAAAATCCTATTGGAAAGCGTTTTCAATAACGTGAATATGATGCCCTTGAGTTCGTCATACAGATTACAGATGTGGTAGGTCCAATGAGAGATAAATCAAAGCGTGGCACATTCAATTCGACATTTTTAAGTGAAAAGGACGAATGTGAATTCTTATCGAAGGCTTCATCAGCATAGGATAGAAGCTCAGGACGCGCAGATTCTACCGATGTATACGGTCGAATCGGATGCGAACATTTCCCTTTTCATTCATACAAATACACGCTAACGCATTGCTGTAAACTCGGCGTGTATTTGAGATTTCACTAAGTCACAACGAGACCGTTGAAAAGACGACCCTTGGCATCGGAACCAGAAGCAACTCGCAGAACGAAGAGTGAATCCGCAATCAGGAATAGTCGGATGGAACTCGTCGGACCGAAATTTGCATACAGGCAGTGATCTAAACCGTATTTAAGGTCGCTGGAATGAATGTGTGAATTAGTGCTACTATATTGAGCGGGGAAATTGTCTAATGGCGGAATAGTAAGATGAATATTCAGATTCTTCGCAACATTTGCCTGCATCAAAAGTTCGGAGATTTACAAAGGGAAACACAGGGGATACCGAAGGCAGTAATGCGCTATTCGAATAAAGTATACGTCGCTCAACACAGCAGCTGATATCGACGGAAAACTTGAACGGCAGTTTCGCAGAAACTCATAAGTACGCGGTTCCATATTCAGCTCAGCGACGCCCTCGCCGTTCTCGCAACAACATTCCGGTGGAAACTACCCGTCGACGCGAAAGTAAGCCCGGGTCGAGAGTACTGGCAAATATCCGGGTCATACGACAATCGCGCTTCGCGCACGTACCACTTTCCAGGACGGACACGTTGCTGACCCCGTTCGATTACCTAATCATCCAACTTCCGTGAAGATGTTCCGGTTTCGAACTGGAATCTCGTTCGTTGAAATTGAACACCGACGGATAGAAGACGTCTCTTCTCCACCTAAAGGTCTTGCAAGTTAATATCAAGAGACTCGGCAGATTATTCCGCCAACGACATTTTGTGTCTTACACACGAAAGTTCGCTTGAAGGTAGCAGTGAAAAAGAAGGCATTTCGCTTCAAGAGTCGCAAACACGAAGTGTGGTCCTGAGCAAAAGCGGCTGACTATGAATATCAAAATAGTATACCGTATTTCCTTGCCATATCGAAATGCTCTATTTGTGCGTGTATACTTTCGTGCGTTGTTGAAGGGCCCGGTACAAGTTCTGCTTTGATTCTATGAGCTGCTTGAAAGTTATTCATAGCATTGAATAGACCGCAGCACCCAACGCAGGTCCGATTGGCATGTAGTAGCAGTGGGTAGTCGTGGTTAACTTCGCGATGGTCGAGACTACGACCGTCGAAGATATTGAAACTGTTTCAACTACCTATAGCCATGAGCAGGGAAACCAAAGTGAATTAGAAAGGTATTGGGTATTGACGTTGTAGCGACTCGAGATGGAAGTGGAAAGTTGGTGATGCTTCTGCAGCAGCGGTCGAAGTTGGATTCTCGCTTTCACGGTTTGCCCGCCGGGCCAGCCCATTGTTTCACGGTATTCAAATGGATGGGCGTGGGAATGAAGAGGCGAGGTGCCAGTGATGGAAGAATATGGGTTTAGCGAAAGTCCAAAAGAGCCAGGGGATGGAGAATGAAGGCCACGCTGGACATGGAACATCGGGCTATACAGAAAACCTATCTCTGCAAGTGACGGGATGTTGTCCATCACAGCCGTGTACATGCCGCTGGCGATGAGAAATGTTGAATGTTTGGGGCATGCATGGAATGAAATAGGAGTGTTCGAGATCCTCAGTTCATCAACCAACAGAGCGCAAATTCCACGGGTTTGTGAGTGGGATTAATCCCACAATATTGTATAAACTGCGTATTCAAAGGTCTGGAACATGAGATGATCAGTGCAAAATTGCAAGGTGGTACATTCACCATTCAACAATTAGCTTTGTGCATCTTGTAGTATGTAGATCTCTTCGTTCGACGGTTTCGTGTATTGTTCATCCAGCCGAAAGCTTTCGGGCATGAAAGCATGTGGGCACTGGACAATAAGTGCTGCATAAATATATCTATTACTACCAACTTTTGAGAAAAGAGCAACGGAGAATTGCTTGTGAGAGCTGTTAAATCATTTTCTTCATGAAGTGCCCAGTATACTCGGTGAACGTTGCGGACCAGTTATGATGCTGACTTGAATTGAGGGAAACTACACGAGTTTATAGAAACCGGCGAAGCAAAATCGTGCTCAAAAGCGGTGGCAGCAGTACAGTACTAAGGCAAAGCAAAGTAAGCTACGGGGTTCTGGAAAGCTGCTTCAAATTAGAGAGAAGAGGATAAAGGAAAGATAGGAGGGATATCGCTCTCCCATAGGAGGCAGCGAGAGCTCTGAGCACGTGCGAAGTTTTGGCCGGTTAACATTGCCTGGTCCTCCTTCTCTCCCCGACTCTGCTGCCCGTTAACTTCTCGCGAGCAGCATCCTTCGTCCACTCAGCGGCGGCGTGCATTGTTTCGTGAGCTCGTAAATCGTCTCAGGCCTTGCCACGGCAGGATAGTGCTCCAGCGGCCGAATAGCCGGCTGACTAGCCATCCCTCTACGGTAGTGGACCGAGACGTCCTTCGCTCTCGGCTGTTCACATCCCCGACTCGTACAGCAAAAGTTCATCACTTGTACAAGATCTATTTTCTACGCATGTCAAGAAATCCCGGTTCTACAGGAAAAAAAAGCGTCGCTAAAAAATATGTACGATTTAGACCAATGCAATTAATCATAGACATGTTGAAATATCGTCATTTGACAACGGACGTAATTATGGGTTTACTTATCGATATATTATGAAGGTAAATAGTGGATTTCTAATTTAAGGAAGGATTCTCTACTATTAACATATTGTTATAACGATGATTACTGAAGAGATATTAACTATAGACCAAACTTAGAGGTTTAGCCCCGAAGGTCATATATCAAGTGCGGGTATATACGAAAATAGCCTGTACCGTCTTTTGGCGTTCGACCACCGATACGTTCAGTTAGGCTTGGCTGGCAAACCGCCTGCCGGCAGTGCATCCATTAGTGTGACTCACACGAAAGAAGGGATGAAAGTGCACGAGTCGATGCTACAACTATCGTTAGTGCTGTCTTCTGACTGTGCTATAATATATGATACTGACCAGCGACCCCTCGATATAACATCTACTCTGCCGCGCCGTTACACAAAAGAAAATAAAGACTTCTGCGCAGTGATGGAAAAAGCAACAGCCTTACGAAAAATGTAGCCTTCCTTTCCATCTCTCACGGGGTTTCTTCTCTCGTTCCTCGGCCTGGTACTTGGAACGTGCAGGGGTCGGAGTACTTTCTCCACTCCAAGGCAATGTATTGTTTACACCCATACGTGAGTCTCCATATCTTAGTCTTGACCTAACCCGTAAGTACCACATAGATAACTAGGAAATACAGGACAACAACACAGTCTCTACGAAACAATATCTCACACGTTATAACCGAGCCGGAGAGCCATCGCGTTTGACTCTCCACTAACCCTCGTTTATATTGTTTACAGTACAACCGGAGGGTCGAGACACTCTGCGACCACTTCGTACGTTAGAATAGAGCCACTCAAACCGCAGAGTCCTCTTGCCCGTTCTCCTTGGTCGTCGTCAAGGACGTGAACGATTGCCTCCTACATGCGTTTAGCCCCTTCCGCACAACCCGAGTGAATATGTATAGCTGTGTACTACACTGCGTACCTATTTTGTCCAAGAACTCTTTGCACAAGTGATATTATCTAAAAGCCAATACTACAATTGTATCCTGACGCCATTTTGCACTATTGGGTATCTTTTTCAATAGTTTACAATATGCCCAGTGCAGAATGATTCGGCATTAAAAAAGTACAATAAGTTTAATTATGAAACGTTGATCCATTCTCTTAATGTGCTTCGTTCTACCTCGCGATAGCGACAATGTTCCCATGCATGATGTTTCTTCTTTCTAACTTTTTTTTGTTGCACTCTGCATAGTCGACTCACCTCTCGATCGTTTGTCTTGCGAGGGATGCAGAATTCATCGAAAAGACGGGGCACGGCTCGGAGCTCTACTTCGAGACGCGTGTAACTCGTTGCAGTTCGGAAGGAGATGATGCAGAACGTCGATGATACGCTCGGATCCTGCCTCCGTGTGTTCCCCGTTCCGAGAGCCATGGACTTTCCCGTGTCCGTGGCCCGGACGGGCCACAGGAACTTGCAGACTTTGGGTTGGCTACGATCCAGCCGCATGGATTATTAGATTCCTAGGTCTAGGCTCTTGCCGTCTCTTCCCGTATGCTCTTCTCAGACAATCGATGCATCCCTCCCGATATATTCCTCTCCTTGGATATACGTGGATCTCATGCCCCTGTAACTGCGCACAGCATTATATGCTTTTCGTTCTTCACTCGAATGCACGCTTTGCGCTTTGCCGCACTCCGCAGGGTTTCGTCATCGGGACGAAATTGCAGACGGTACGGAATTACCAATGCACATCTCTTTTCGTCATATCGAGCAATGATTGCCTGGCTTTGGCTTCAATTCCATATGCTATTTCTCGATTGCATCCGCGACTTATCGAGTTCTAAGTCAAATCCTTTCGACGATTTTTTTCTTTTTTGCCATACCGCACGCGCTTATTGCCTTTTATCGAAATGGAATGATAGTGTCTAGTCATTGGTCGCAACGCGGCTCGAAAGGACCTTTGTTTTGCATCTTCTGTAACATTCTATGATATTGTCTTGAAGCTGTGAGACGTATCTTGCACAAATCAAATGGATTACTGCACGTGTACAGCGCCGTCGGAATCGGAGGGACTCGGGTGACTTGAAACGGGAAACGGCAGATTCTATTCATCCCTCGTCACAGATCTTCTGCTTTACGACCCGGCAAAGGTTCGAAACGTTGCAGGGAATAGGTGGTAGGCGAATAAAGCTACGGTGGTATAGAGAATTGGGATACGTTAACAGTGGGAAGGACGAAGGTCGACGGATTAATCCACCGGACTACTCATCGCTTTCGCATCTCGTAATATTGTTTATTGTCCCACTATCCCCAGTGTACGTCGTAGATGCATCAATCGTGGCTTTTGTAGGATTCAAAGATGTGTCCATGTAATTCGCTGTCACAACGATGAATCATTGTTCAAGATAGTATTCGATTACAACTGCATGTAGTAAGAGATATAAACAAGGGAAAAACCAGCCCTTTTTTGACGAAAACTAGAAATTGTTATCTCTCAGGTTTTCCCGACATCTGAATTCAGGTTTTAGTGTAATCCAAAGTGAGATGTTTTCATTCGCGGAAAATCTCCTCCGGCAACAGAATAAAACTGAGAAACGGCAGTAGCTGCTGTACGTAAGGGAATTCACCAAGTTGCTCGTAATTGTGTGAACCAACGGTCGTGTACAACAACTAGTTGTACACAGCCTCATCCCTTCACTCAACTGTATCGCGCTGCTGCAGCTGTGGTACTGAACTTACGAAATGTCTCGGTGCGAACGTTTCGCTGTAACGATCGTTTCTGTCAACAACAGTTTGTACCATTTTCTCGCCGACACGCGCGCGCGCTTAATGAATCGCGAAATGTCCATACTCAATATCGATAAAATCGGCCGACTGCAATGTACGAATAATTAATTGTTATTTCACTCTTCGCTGTTAATACAATTTTTTTATCGCCCTCTTTTTTCGGTCGAGTTTTTGTAACTTCTTTTTTTAACGTGAAGCTTTTTTACAGCGTGCATTAAAGACTTGCATGAACGACCTGATTATGATATACACAGCGTGATTCTCCGCTGCGAATTTCAATCTTTGCCACAGGAAGCGGAGGTGCACAGTGTTATTGCGGTGGTTCGCTCGGCTCCGGCCAACATTCGGAGCGGTTTCGAGATCGGAAGCACCAGCATTATCTTTGTATATTCAGAAAGCCTCAACAAGGCTCGGTTTGCCCCAATATTCTGAACCCTAGAACGAACAATCTTCAAAGATTCCGCTGCAATCGCAGCGAAAGGCCGCGTAAACCGGAGCGCGGAACGTGTATTCTATATCTTGCTCCATCGACGCCACAATATTCTCGGCAATTTCCCATCTCTCTTCCGTTGCATTTATCTCCGAGGTAAACCGGCGCTATAGGATGCCGAGGCGGAAACGTCAATGCCTCTGGAAATACAGCAGCCAACGAAGCAACCGACCAATAACCCGAGCGTCGCGCATACATGTATATTTATATATGTATGTCTATGAATTTATAGCTGCATTCGAGTCGAGGCCCAACTACCGAAACTCGTCCGTGTTATACGGCTCGCGGTGAATCGACTGTACTCGTTACTTTGCATACTGTATATGACCCGAGTCTATATCTATTTTTATGAATTTCATACTGTCGTGATTCTTTCAATTATTCATTGTCAAATATCGACCTCTCGCTCTCACAACTTGTGAATAATCTATCATAGTGACTTTTCGTTCAACTCATTGATGACTTTAATGAGCACAATTCGGGAATCGAATGGACACATAATCAAATGGACTTTCTGACATTCATGATATGGAAATTTTGTATTTAACTGATGGACAACTTACGGTGTAAGGAATCTACTAACCGGATGAGTCGCATTTCCGGTTTATTTTCTTATCACGAGAAGTAATGTACGGCTTCATTAATTCTGCGCACTAGGCGAACTTTCGTTTGATATTCCTCCGGCATCAGGGACGAGACTATACAGTATTTACGACCCTGTTTTATAAGTGCCTGAAGAGTTTTCTTTGGCCCGAATTACGGGGATAATGTAATACAGTTTGCAAACTCATTAACTAAAAGTGTGGCCCTTTTTATCGTTCCCAATCTTTGGAAGATCGATTAGGGTAGTCTCCTTCGCATTTTCGTAATCCGGCGGGGTAGTAGCGTGCTCTCGAGACGTATCGCTCGGCAAAACAGGCTTTGCAACGAGGGTACACTTACGAAATCTGCGCGAGGCGTTTCAGTAATGCACGCCTTAATTAGGTTAACTCCTCACCGTGCGAGCAATGTACGTACGCTACCGTGCCGTATAGTATGGATGGAGTATGTAGACTCTTGCCACTTGCATGACGCCCAGATTGCTGGAGGCGGGCGAGAAAGCCCGTACTCTCCGGTCGACGCTCAGACTCGAAGCAGATACCGTAGCACATAGTGCAGTATCCAGCGGAAACTGCGCGAGAGCTGCGAGCAGCAATAGCTTTCGAGAGTAATTAATTACCGAGTAATATTGATAATATTACAGTTTATTTGACGGATTTCTCCTTCACAATAATTTTCTGACAAAACCGAAAATACAATGCTCTGAACAATCTTGCACATTCTAAAATACATGATATTAAATTAAATCTTACTATATGAAATACTATTTATTTTCATTTCATTTATCCGTAAGTACTATTGTGTTCGCTATCTTCTAAGGACCTCAATAAACGAGCTCGTGAAATTCCGTGCCGTGGATTCATTTTCCAATCTAGGCATTTGCGAAATGCCTGATTTTCATTCGATATTTCCGCGGCTTTTTTCGTTACTTCGACGCTGAGCTTTCGCAAGTGTGACCGAGCAATATAGATGAGATGACCATCCTTCCACCCAGAATTCTGAAAAGAAAATATACGTCATTCAACGTACAAATGATGGTTCAGGCGAAACGACTTTGGATTAGCGAATTTACGAGTTAATATTGTATAGGCTTGAACATTGCTATTTCGTCGAAACGCAGATACAACGTTGGTTTTTCCCCTTTCCATTCGGCATCCCATCGACGTAATTCAGTAAGAGTCGAGTTTCGACAACGTGACAGGTTCACGCACGGTAGTCTCGTATCGAATATTCAAATATATTGCTTATACGGTGCGAGGTAGAGGCTATTTTTGACAGCCGACTCCCCCTGTATCGCGAAAGGGCCCGATCAACTGAGATATTCACGAGGTCTTCGGTTCCCAGTGGCGCGACAAGCCCTCGCTCCCCCTCGGAGAATCCTGCGCGATTCCGCGGGGAATCGGTTTTTCGTCGTCCTCTTCGGTTGGGAATTCGAGAATATAAATGATATTCAAGATTATACGGTTAAGATTAAATGTGGAAAAAAAAGAGTATCGCCGTGATATCTAATTCACGAAATTCGCTCTCATATTCGGAACGGGGGTGTTCTCGAGATGTGTTTCCGTGCGATATCAGTTGACATTAGAGGACATTTCAGTGTATCTCTCACATATGCGCATACATTAATACGCGAACGATATTACATATTGACGATAGTAAAACGGCAATTTATTACCTCTAAAAGTTCTCCCACAATGAATACGATATAGCTGTCTTAAAAGTCAACCTTCCACATTGAAAGGGTAAAGATAAATATACGATCATCATTTTGAGTCCTTTGTCGGTATTTAATTAATTTTCTAAATTACAATGGTCGATGCGCGTGCCGTTTATCCGCATATAAAGCTTTGAATAACATAGTTTAAAAAAATTACTGATCATCTCGTATGAATTGAAATATGTTAGGCATATCAGCGCTAATGACCACCGGTGAACGTGGACGGTCATGCGGTTCAGCACGAAAGGATATCTTCTTATCATAATGGTCTGGCGACCCAGAAGGTATCGTGTGTGTGCCACCGAGACTTTTATAACAACGTTCATTCAAGCGCGGTGCCGCGCGAGCGAGCCGGTGACCAAGCGAACGCGTTATGCCGCAATAAATCACGACGACGACGGGTGTGGGCTGACCCGGCGGATGTCCCTCATCACTCCAGGACACGCGACTACTATACGATTGCTTTAACGGGCCTGTTAAGCTGGCACTATCGTTTTACGATCCGTACCCACGGTTCGTCGTACGTACAGATGCCGCGGTGTACTTTGCCAATCTTCAACTTAAGACTGGCGATCGGATACCCCATACGCATTAGATTTTGCCGAAACTGAAAAACCGCTGAGTGTTCCCGAATTTGCACCATATGATTCTCCAATTACCGACTGTGTTTGGTTCTTCAAAATTAGTTAGAAAGCGAACATTTTATTTACAATTAATTCCAACTGACTATCCTTCAAACTAAATATCCTCGTCGGTTACAAATTGACTACCAATAAAAATAAAAATACTTCAACATCAGCAGCATTATTTCTAGGAACTCGAATAAAATTCCAAAGTGGATACGGATTGAAATTACCTACTGAATATTCACGGTGGGAGTAGTTAACGCTCCCGATCAAACTTTGCACGGTAAAATCAGACCACCTAGAGGAAGCTTCGACGACGCCATGTTTCTGGAACGCTGTAGGATGGCGTATATAGTATATTATGTAGTATGTATAGGTACATGTATGGACGGCAGTATACGATGATGTCGGAACGTGAAGATGTACATCTCGTTCGGTTCGGCGTATAGTATGTTGAAGTGAGGCTCTCCGCACTGTCGCTCTCGAAGAGAGGCGAGGATCCGTGGGACAGGGCCAGCTGCGCTACAACTGAAGCATTAGCATTTAGTGCGACTACTTGTGTACAGACTCGAGAGATTCTGATGCTTCTGCTGCTGCTTCGAGGTCCCCGACGTTTTCACGAAAACGACAAAGTACGACGTTCCCTCTCAAACGATTTAGTACACGTTGCTAATACTAGTACGCGCCTGGGCAAACTCTCGGGTTAAATGAACTGCCGCTATTGCTGGTGGAATGCCTTTGGCTGTTTTACCGTTCGAAGTGCTCTCGACGATCTTTCGTCTCTCGTCCACTGTCGATTTCCTTATAATACATGCGTACTCCGGAAGCTGGTGAAACTTTCGCATATGGTTTCTACCTTCCGTCCGTTTACCAACAACGCCCGTCACGATGAAGCGGACAAACATTATTCAGATACGACCGTGCCGTACTATAAATTATTTCACACGGTCGGATTTTACGATAAAATCACTATCAGATCCTACAATTAATTTGATATGAATCCACTCGATATTGAGATTGAACTTCGCATTTCCATTTCGTATTTTACTGGCTTGACACGAGAATGTTTTGCAGAATCTCCGTGCAATATTCTGAGAATGTTTCCAGACACTTCTACGACATCATCGAAAACTTCGAGGTCTCATGTGACAGAGAAGATGTGTCGAACACTCGAGTAACGTGACAATCCCCTCTTGAATTGTCTCGCTAGCTCTCGAAACGATGCTTCTCATGAATTGCGTAAGGGCGCGCAATAATTCCGGATTTTCGCGCGAGCCCTCGGAACAGGGAACAAAAGAAGAACTCAACCTTTTAGAGGCGCTGTGAATGGAAGTGGACAAGGGAGATGAGATTCTCCATCTTCTGATGGATGCCGTGACGAGGAAAGTCACGAGCAAATACAAAACAGTGATCTCAGAATTTGCATCAGGATATATGTACATTTACATGTTTATATATTTGGTGCTTTTCGATATATCAACGCTATTCAATTACTTATAAAATTACTTTTTCGATATTTTGCGGAACTGAAAACAAATTGCAAAATTTCATATATTTCTAATATATTTTTTGCGTATGCTCTTCTTCCGTGCAGGCAACAATTATTTTTCGTTGATTCATATTGTACTTCGCTCGCACAGAACGTAGTCTCGTCAGAGGCAGTATTATCCTCTAAGGTGCCGAGTGCGCAAGTCCATACTCAAGTTAATCGGCATACACATAGAAATATGAAAAAGCAGAAACTGGATAATTCCCGCCGGAATATTTCAGAATCGAATGTTTCCCATAGGATTTCATCGGAAATCGCTCCAATCGCCCTCGTTCTTTACTTCTTTTTTCGCTTTTGAACTTCTTCCTATTTGTGCTGATATCTCGATGTGTGTTTACAGTGCAGACTTTATCTTACTTTGGTATAGAAGTATATCGACCTCCCTGGAGGGGTTCGAAGCCTCTTCACGTCGATTCCCGGGCAGCCACACGGTACCCCCTTTTCCCTTAGCTCAATGGCCATCTCCTAAAGCTCGGAGCTTCCTCGCTATTTACAAGCTACTCGTGAAAGGGGCCAAAAGTCGTGGGCTGTCTTCTTTCCTCGTCGTGCACGCATAAGCAGTCCCTTGTCGCAGTCACGGCAATGTAGCGAAGCATTATCAGCAGAATATATCGTATGATCCCTTATCGGATACGCGAATAACTCTCGTCGAATCGGTGAATTGACGAAAGAGAGAAAGACTCATAAAGGCAGTATCGAGTGTGAGCTCCTACGCGCTATTATCGAGTAGTTCAACGTTCACGGCACTGCTTTGTATTAACATAATCCATGAGCGAATTCGTCGCGATAGTGTGTGCGCGCGCGAGTGTACGCGGGGGAGGTTGGGGCAGAATAGAATTGTATACTATAGTTTGCTAGAAGGGGGATGTGCGCTACGAAATATTCCGAGCACGTAGAGGGACTCACTCTCTTTCGACCTTACTATGTATATAACTCAGCCTCTCATCCTCTTTTCCCAGACTCTGTGCTCGCCGGTAGGCCACAAGAAGGATCGCTTGGATTTCTTATCCGCCGTCGGCTCTTTCGCTACGGTGTATTCAACCCGAGCTATCCGAGCTTTCTCGAATTGTCTTTTTCTTTCCTTTCTCTTCCCTTGCTTCAATGCTTCACTTGCCGTTTAATACTTTTTCGTTTGAATCAGGTCTATAGACGATCATGTCAACATTTTTCTGAAAGTAGTTACTCGCGAAATGTCGGCATCGTTATCATTTAAATTTTTGTCTAATGAGTAATGATCGCATATCTATGAGAAAATGATGTCGAAGAATATCGCTATTAAAAATTAATTAGCGGCGATAAATGGACCTCGGAAGAAATCACCCAACTCAAGTATTAGCAGTTTATGATAATGATATTCTACAGGTAGATTTTTTGAAGAACGAAAAAAAGCCAGCGTTTCGTATTCTCGTTTCATTGGACTAGTTCTTGAGCTTCGGCGGACTATATCTATGATACATTTTGCGATGACCGAGGCAACGGAGCCGTCTGCATGACGGCAGGTTGATCAGATTATGCTAATGCACAGTTCGAGCGCGCACTGCCGATTGATAATTGCATCGGGTTGCGCGAACGCCAGGACATTCTCTACCGCGGAAGCGTTTCGAATGCATTCAACTCTGGTCCCGAATCCCAGGAGTGATTATCTATGCTAAACACTCGCATCCATCGTCCGCGGTTCGGAACGGGCCGCGAATTTCGTCAGATGCAATACCGCTGCATCGCCCGCTGCAGCCCCGTCGTCCCCCTCTGCAGTTCAAAGCCATCAGTGCATACACAAGAGTACACATTCGTGTGAGCTCATGCGCACACAATCAAGCGGCCGATGAATTGGCTCAGCCGATTAAAATAGAACTTCGATTAAAAAGCACACGAGAGACATCGACCGTCCATTATAACTGTGGAAATTTTCGGAATACATTATTGCGATTATGTTCCATGTACTCTGTAGTTTCGAAAATTCATTGCTATTGCCCGTCTCTCACCCCGAACCAACGCCACCCATTCATGATTTTTGTCGGACTCACACTAGAGATGACCCCATGCTCCTTAAAATTAATCACGTTCATCGATTTTCATATAAAAAACACAAAAATGCGGCAAGCACTCTCAAGAAATAGTTTGTCAGACTATGTAAATCACATATATACATATAAGTGAAGGCAAAAAGCTAAAAAGTATAGAATGATGTCAGATAGTGTCGAGTGTGGGAAAAAAATTATTTATTGACTAGTTATCATTTGACATAAAATGATGAATATATCTTCTATATATCCTAAATTTTCATGGGGGCATACGGCTGGAGGAACGATAGAACAAGAGACACTATCCGGGGTGCTATGGGCTACGATTGTAATGGAAAAACAGACAGAGGCTTCGTTTAATTGTTAGTAACAGACAGAAAAAATTGCGTTCGTCTGCAAACGCCGTCCTTTGTATCTGCAGTAGTACGACCGTCGATTGTACGATTAGACGAATTAATTAAACCATTGATTACGAAAATAAACATTGCCGTTGATCCCTATGCCGAAACGACGACCGCAATGTCCACGCCGCCAATAACTATATCACTTATTGGACTGCCGAATGGCGGGACGCCGTGAACCAGAGACCGAAAAAGCTTTCCAGTTGGATGGCTCTTGTACACAATATTTTTTCAACGCTTTTCCGCTTGCAATTTGAATGCAAAGGGTATCGTACCCCCGTCGGGCGTTTGGACGTGAGTCGAAGCAATCACCGTTAGTTATGTTTGCCCGGTTAGCTTCGCCAATCTACACCAACGCGTGTGCGAGCTCGCTACGGTTTTTCCACGCTGCGCCATGTATCTATCTCTTCCACTTTCCGAACTTCGCACTCTAACACGGCATGTGGCTTCGACATTTGTTTCTACAGTTCAATACTCTGTTTATGGCTGAATCAAGTACACTCTCTCTCGCTCGTAGTTGGAATTCCCATTGCGCAATAGGGGGGGGAAAAAAAATTAAAAGTTGGTGTTTACCGAACGAAAGCAATCGGTTACCCATCAGCGGTAACAACAGGATTCAATTATAAAAAACTAAACGCATGTCCCGACAGGCAGTACTGGTAGCTTTTTGTTGTTTTTTTTTGTACCGTCGGCAAGCTTTTGATGAGGACAGTTGAAGAGAGACTTATCTATGCTTCGACAAACATCTTGACTGAAGAACGAGAGCGAGGAGACAAGTAACGAAGCATAGAAAGCAAGAGATGAAAAGAGTGAATAAAATCGGAGGTGGGCGCAGAAGCTACCGTTCCGGCCTCGAGAAGCTTCGCTGACCCTTCCGGGCATTTTCTTTAATTGGAAAATTTTCGCGACAATGCCCGCTACTTTTTTCTCTCTGTTCGCGATCGACCTTCTCTCGCTCTCTATCTGGAAAGGGATTTTCTACAGAGTCGAAATGAGGAACCGCAACGGCACCGAAAAGCCTTCTATACCGAACTTTCGATCTTCCCTTGTCGCGTTCATCCACGCTCGATCACAATCGATCCGCAGTGCATCAACCGGGCTCCGCGCGAAGGGGATTACGGAAAAATCGTCGTATTTCGCAATACCTCGTTGAATTCGCGACTATGGAACAGGACGTTTTCAGTACTGGTCCACTCAAATTCAAGACTGGCACCAAGTTAATCTCTGACTCCTCACGGAAATGCGAAATAGTGGGATAGTAAAACAGAGGAACGAACGTGACCATTGTCGATAGAACAGAAACGATGGTGGCCCACGAGCGACTGACGAAAAGTAGACAATACCGGATTAGTGATAGAGCGGCTAAACGAAAGACCGTAAGACTATGGCGAACCGAAATGAAGAACCAGCAACAATCTAGTTTGGTCGGAAGCAAAAGTAGTAGCCGCGCTTTGTGTTGGAGACGTGATTCTATATTTTGTCTTTGCCAATCCATTGAAGAACCGACGTAGACCAACTCGATTCTTCCGGGTCTCCAATGCCGTCAGGCTATAGACCGTGCGAAGGAATAGAGTAGAAAAGTTCCAATTATCGGCTGTCACCGGACACTCGAGAAACAATGGCGCAAAAATAGCTATAAAGTATTTATCGCAGCAGGACGATAGCAGCTGGTATGGTGCTAAAAAAATCATTAGTTCTGCTGGTTCTGATGAATAAATATGTACTCCTAACATGTAAAATGCGTGAGCCACGTTGAAAGCATTATAAATACTCAATATTTCGTCTACTTGATCGGACCTGTGCCAAATTTGAGAGATATGTATGCGATCACACATAAGTCCAATTTTCACTTTATATTACGCCCTGCACAATAATTTCGTGCATAAGTGATCCGCTTGTATACTTCTTTGTATTTTGGCACATTTCCGATATGCACATAGTTCGATAAAGGGAAAAACTATTATTCATAGGTGAAAACGCCATGGGGAGGCGATGGAGGGGAGGCTTCATAGTAGTTGAAACGAATGCGGAGAGTTGTACAACCCCGATCGTTCGTGAGGGCGTTTACTATATGGTATATGTATACGCAGAGGCCTCGGTTGCCTGGCGCAAGCAGACAAAGCACCCCGATATGGTTGGATAGTTCGTCGATAATGGAACGGCAAGCCCAAAAGCAGCGAGGGCCCGGTGTCTAGGGCCGATTCTCTATCGGTTC
Organism: Ischnus inquisitorius; assembly: GCA_963924025.1. Taxonomy (NCBI): domain Eukaryota; kingdom Metazoa; phylum Arthropoda; class Insecta; order Hymenoptera; family Ichneumonidae; genus Ischnus; species Ischnus inquisitorius. The sequence goes on along the minus strand of OZ001243.1, from coordinate 15,112,487 downwards.
GCCGATATGTATATATATACGCTGTGCTAACCTTACAGCCATACATAATATCTGCAGTGCCTACATGTGCATGGCATGTAGTAACGTCGCAGTTAGAGGGTGCCGCGATCGCATACGTCCACGTATCTATGCACGTACCTAATTGTATTAATTCCGCGCGGTTATTAGTTTCCGCGCTCGGCCTGCTAACCCCCGGGCTCCTCTATCCAACCGATGAAGCTACGGTACCACTGCGCAAACCCGGCTAGCCATTTCGTCCAACGTATCGTCCGGGTATTCCCCGCTAATTCGCGATAACTCGATTACCGGACGACGATCGGCCGGTCCAGTTTATCGCTGATACCACGACCGGTTGTGCCTGTTTCAGCGGCACAGACAAGGCGTACTCGATGAATTTGCTTCTGGGCCTCGGATATGTAGTACCCTCGGCTGGTTTCATTACGGATTTGCGTCTAGTCGTCATACAAAACGCTTCAATACTTCATAAGGCGGATGTATCGTTACACAACCAGCCAAAAGTGAGATCCAAAGAGAATTTCGAGAAATTTCCGATGGGACGAAAATCTGAATACAATCGACCGTACAGCAGGTCCTAAGAACATTTAAATTGGATAATATAAAATAAAATTAGTCGCTCTTCAATCATAAAAAGTTTTAATAATGGAATGGCGAATTTCGTTGTTAAGACCCCAAGAATCTTGAGTTTTTAATGGACACGTTTCGTCGCTTTGTCTGAGACAAAAGCTTTGTGAGAAAGTTCAGATTATCAATCACCGACACCGTCGAAATTCCCCGATGGCCAACCAAGTACCGATATAACGTTGAAACGTCATGTTTTGCCGTTTTGTTGAAATAAACAGCGACTTATGTGCATCGAGACGTCGTAACTCTCCGCGCGACAGGGGCGTGCCACCGTCGCGAACCCCAGTCAACGCAACCACGAATCATGACGTAAAAGAGAAACAAAACAAAAAAACAGATGGAAAGTAAGAGAGGCAAAAAGATGTTAACGCGAAGAAGCCAGGCGAAACGAGACGTGACGAATTCGAGTGGTCCGCCCGTAGAACGAAGGAATCCGAACGACGTGGCGAGTGATTTCGCGATGCTGGGATGCAACATCCGATGGCTGCATGCGCGTGCCGGCTTCGTGGTTCATTGCCTGGCGCAGTCGACGCGTTCCACACGCGAGAATATATGTCCCGCGAAAGATCACAGGCCGCCATTCGTCGTCTCGCTAAAATTAAGCGGCACCCCGGCGTCCCTGCCCACTCGACGCGTTATCGCGAATATACGCGCGACCGGTAGAGTTCACTGGTGTACCTCGCGCACGTGCGTCGCTCGGTGCGCGAAGCGATCGTTTCGCGAAGATCCGAAACTCGCTTTCGCCCCTCGTATCTCCGTCAAGTCGCCTCGCAAAATGGCAGCCTCGCAGATTTATCAAATTCTCATACCTAAACGCCATCGTCAACTTGTCTCAACTATTTCATATTTCAGGGATGCTTCAGCGAACTATTAACTGTTTATGCGCTTAAATTTTCAGCGCTAATTATAATCTTTAGTCGGTACTTTATTCATGCTTGTCCATCAATTGTTTTTCGAAAAAAATGGAAACAAGTATATCCCAAAATATTTCATGCTATATGAATATTATACATTTTTTTCGAAGAAATTGTCAATTGGGGAAACATTTTGGCGGCAAATACATGTTACCAAAGATAAACTTCGATATTTTCGATGGATCGAACTCACTAACTTCTAAGAAGAAGATTAATAGCAATGGTGATAGTGATTTTATGGCATGCTCGTCGAATGAAGATTGCAATGTATTTTTCTTGTATTGTCGTTTCACAATACACACAGTGTGACGGGTTTTGTAGCGCACTGAAAACGCTTATGGTGTCTTCGCATTGTATGAACGCGTAACACGTGTGACTGTCTGCGACGCGGGTGAAGTGCGTTGAAACAACGCCACATTCATGCAACAGTCTATTAACAAGCGAAAGAGAAAAGATAATTATAGAAGCTGGCAAGCAAAGCGCGTATCTATGATGGGTCTTACATGGTATAGCGAGCAAGAAATGCGCGACGCGTTAATGAGAGCCCCAGACTCGGAAATACCAAAAATACATAAGCTTCGGTGAAGTAATTCGTTCGAGACGAGACATTCGAGAAGTACGAAGTAGCGGGCAGAGGCTTTTGTGAAATAAAAGATCAGCATAGCCAGCGACGAACTACGGAGGGGCTCTTTATTTATCGGCTTGAGCCGTTGTCTCGTCGGGGCGTCGGTCGTCCCGTTAAATGATATCAATCTCTCGGGCTTGCGAGCTGCTTTGATCTTTCGTGAATAACTGTCGGACGGCATGTAGTGGCCATAGTGGTCGAGGAAACTTTTCGCAAAAAAAAAGAAAAATAAAAATTACACTCCAGTGTTTGGTTTGTGTGAACGATTTGAATCGTCCGAGTATGCGTTAGGTGTAAGCTTGCTTCGGCAGCGAGAACGCCGCAGCAGCAGAGTGTGAACACGGGGGAGCATGGGGAGTTCGCAAGGACGTGAAAGCTCCCCCACGAGCGAGAACGGCAAGTGGAAACGGTGAGTGAAAAAAAGCGTCGAGACGAGAGGGTCGCCACGCTGCGACGGTCCACCGAGAGTACCGGCGTCTAGACGATTATTAAAGAGAATGTGGCACGTTGAGCCGGTAATAATTATAACCACGCCTGAGTTCACATTCTTTCCTGTGAGACCGGATCCACTTCGAGATAGTTTCGCACTTTAATTGTCCGTCTGGAAACCGAAGTTTCGCGCTTGCTGAGTTACGCTTCGGATTACCAGACATCCTGATTTACAACCGATTGTGGGCTCACTAACGAACCCTTATCGAGGCGATATTGAAGCTCGAGAGACCAATGTAAACACAGGATATTCGCACCAATTCCAACCACATGCCTGGTATGTATATTTCGACATTCCGCATTGATTATCTGATTCTCTGATCGGTTAGTCGAATAGTCTATCGAGTTTAATCGGTCGAAATCGACAGCATAGGCTTCTGCAATGAATAAAAAGTTCGTTGATAGGCGATAGAGAAATTCATCGGTTCATTCTTTTCTAATCCGTAAACGTAATAAATTATTAAAGGAAATATAATTTGAATAGCTTCAGAAATATCAGTTTCATCAAAATTTGAAGTGAAAATATCGTCAGAGCCTTATTGACGCGGAGAATAAATTTCAACCCTCTTCAACACCCACGGCTATGTGCATTATCTCTCCCCCGTAGTATTATTGGGATTGACGAGGAGGACCATGGCCCGCTTCAGTTGCCTGCCACGAACAGGACTGCACAATAACGGGCTTAGGCAGATGCAATTTTCACGGGGATCTCCATTAAAGCCTCGCAATTAGTGAGTGTTCTAACAAGGCCATTGTCACTTCACGTACAGACGACTATGCCGCTCTCGGTCTTGCTGTTCTAGCGCCCTGTACTCGGCGACGAGGGGACATTTTTTTTCTCTCGTCTCTTCAATATTATTCGAATTGTGATTCCGTCGATTTCACTTCACCCTCAATCTCGCTCTCGTTGCATATCGGTTTGATTGAAGAAATTATTATTGTTATCGATTAAAATTTAATTGGCAAAGTAAAAGATACCAATACAGGACAATGAAAACCATGTCCGGTACACGATGGTAAGGTTGACAATGGTGCTGCAATGAACGAAGTTATCAGTCGAAGATCGTCCTAGTAAATAAGAGCTGGAAATACAATAAGTTATGAGCCAGATATACTGTTGTGATCGCGTATAAAAGGCCCGGTGTTGTAGTTATACTTTTGATGGACCAATAGAGCGAGAAGAACAAGAGAGCGTTACGAGCCGGCAATAAGTCCCGATGGCTGGAGCACCTGCTCGGCAGGTGAAATATAGAGTCCAGAACGTAAATCCCGTCACTCACTTTATTGTCAAGCCGTCGAGACATTCATTCTTACTCCTTTCAACTCCTGCCGCTGAACTGATGTGCCATCGCTGTATCTTGGCGCCGGTCTTACCTCTCGTGAAAGGACCTGACGTAAAAATGTTTACGCTCCTTATGTACACCCTCGGTGGTACTTATTTTTTTTTTTAGACATCCTCGACGGCGCGTTCACAAAACAAACGAAAAAAAGCATAATGCCAGCGAAGAAGAATCCCGTAGAACAAAAGAAAAATATTTCAAGACTGCCATGGCGAAATATACGAGGGATGGAGAGAAGAGTTTAAAGCGCGGCATACCGAGTGGTGAATGAGAGAGCCGTGCGATGGTTGACACGCGCACCCTTCCTTCTGTCTCGTTCTGCCTTGTCATATTTTTTCTTATCTTCTTTGTTCCTTTCTTTAAGACACCCCCTCTATTTTACCTCCCTCAACCTCGCTTACTTCGTCCAATTACGATCGGGTACGCCGACGTTGGCACTCCTCGCGGATAGCGGCTTCCCCAACCTTGCCTTTCCACAGACTTTCCCTTTCATTTCTATTTTCCTCCGGACTCGGACCCTCCCTTCGTATATTCTATCGTCGGTCGAGCTGTGATTCTCCGCGCTTCGGCTCTCCGAAGCCTCCGTCATCCCCTCTGTAAGAACAAGTCGACGTTTTCACGGCTTCATTGAAATTAGTAAGAGCCGTCGGCGTCGGAGCGCGTGAAGGGCAACTTGAATTATTTCCTCTATCTTACTTCGTATACCGCTGTCACCCTCACTTTGTCAACCCTTTTATTCTCTTTCATTAAATGAAAATACGCGCGAAGCGTAAAAGTCGCCGCTGCATGTCGCTTAACGGCCGCTACGTGTCGGCGGTGATATTGAATCCTATTTCCCGTTAGTTACATCTTTTGTGAGCTCTCACGATGTTAATGAACAAGGAGCCGGACCTTGTGTTTCATGCCGTCTCTTGTACATTTTTTCCCCCGAATGGAGCATAACAAGTATTGATGTAATTTAGCCATCGCCGATCGGGGGTAGACGGATTAAAAAAAAAATATCTCATGGACTTTGTCAGTGTTGCTGCAAAACGACAGGCAGCTCACGATCAAACCTATCGAAAATACGTGGACATTTTTACCAGATACTTCGTCAAACTTCACGTACTTTACACACCCGTCAGTGACATTCACATCACGTCATTTCGTAAAATCCAAATCACACCGAACATCGGTATTTTTTTTTGTAGGTACGAAATCACAGCATACAAAAGCACCATCGGAGTGCCCCGGGCGTCGAAATAAAAATACTATAAGCCGATAATTGAATTATTCACTGCTGCCCTCGCCTACTTTTGATGCTCGTTTCCACCATGGACGTGCGGGAAGCGTAGCTATCCCCCCCCTCGTCCCTGTGCTTTCAATGCCAGGAAGCGAATGTGTATAATCCCGCGGCTTGCGCGAACATTCGATTCGTCCAACCGGCTTGCCGTCGATTATGCATTATAAACAGTCATGAGTATGCAAACTGTGGGGAACGATGATAACGGTAGGACGAATCGAACGCGTGGCCACATTTCGCGGCTGCAGCAGCATCCAATTCGCGCGTTGGGACAAGCCACTGTCGAGCGCGAATTCATCCCTGGTTTGCACCTTTCACCCCACCGTCCACCCTTTTCACCCCAGCGCCGACGAAGTGGCAAAGTCAACCGAATCAGCCCGAGCAGCGACGACAGCGGCGCCCCTCCCCCTCCCCCCCACACCCACCCCCTTCGCCGCTCCTGCTTCAACAGCAGAAACCATAGCAGTGGGAACGTCGAGGAACGTGAACGCTGAAAATCCGTAGGAACGAGAGACGACCGATTCACCGCGGATTATGCTAATCTTAATCGGCTGCGTAATCAAAGAGGAGGGGGCAGGGGGGAATGAGAAAAGCAGAGAGTTATCCCAACGCTGGCTGACTCATTCATTCTATCGTCGCCCATCTCCCTCACGAAGTCCTGTCAATATTTGCACTGTGTTTGATATCGTATTACGATCAAATTTATTCAATAATCATTCGCCTGGCACCCCTCCCTCCTCGCCCCCCCCCCCCCCCTTCCCCTTGCGAAGGGGCGTGAGCCCTGTTTAATTAGTATTCCCAATCTCTACGACCTAATACACACAGTCCAATCTCATATCTCCATAATATTTACAAACAAACAGCCTCGTCGGCAACTTCGCATGGGTTTTCTTTTTTCCGTTAATCTCCAAGTGTGCTGAGATTTTTTTTTAATCCGCACCCGTTCAATGGATGATTCACCCCATCTATGCTAATGTGGGTTCTCGCTTTGCGTCAGCGCACCGCGAATCGCGGAGAGGTATTAGAATTGTAAAGTAACAGATATTGGGTTAAAGGAAGTTTAACTCCATGCGGTATGTGTATACAGTTGCAGAATCAACTGACATTACCGTGCCGATAAAAATGTCTTCGATGTAAAATTATACGGTATGCGCAAGACGTTAGCTATTCCTGCAGTCCCCCCCGAGGTACGAAACGGCGTATGTAATCGTTGCCCGATTCACTCACCAGTGAGTATGTTTCGTGTTTCGCTTACATCCACTCTTTTCAACCTTCGCCGCACTATATTTTCTTATAAACGTATTACGCAGTGTAAGACCGGCATTACGCCAACTCACGTTGCGGAGTGCAGAGTGCATTATATTACTGGTGCGCTAGACCAAAGGACCAAAGTGCCCGCGAGTTGGCTGGACATTTCTATGTAAATCGTCCATTCAACCTGTATACGTGGAAACTTCGTGACGCTTGGCCGTTAGTGGCCGAAACAATTTGTACCCCGCGATAAACCCGGTCTGCCGATGAATTATGGGAATTTCCAGTCGGAGCTCACGGTTTTACATTGGATTGCCCCGAAGTCCGAGTGCATCTGTATATACAGATATACAACGCGATCGCAACGTTCGCTACGGGGTAGAATGATGCACTTTACATTCGGCTTATGTATATATGGAACGTAACACTTACGTACGTATACGAATACGAATCCCCGTTACCGATCAGCGTAATGCGAAACCACTGAAATTATGGGCAGCGAACAGATCCATTACCGTTCTAGCCCTGGCGTATGCATTGCTGGCCCACGACGAAGGGGACGCAAAACGCGCGGAGCGCGCTGATTATCGGTGAGATCATGCCAGCAGCGCTCACTTTTCTTCTCATTCTGCCTCGATGAAGCAGACATTCGGCTACGCTAAAACAGTCCTAACATAAAAATCGTATGGTATAATCAATGTAGGAAGAAAAAGACTTAAAAGGAATTAACGTTAAACACTATAGTTCGGAGAACAGATCGTTACTTTATCCCACTATTCGTTTCTCGTTGCGCTCCGGGAAGGTAAAGAGAAGAACCTGCATATGTACACAGTGTAAGATCTTAGATTTTGATTTTTGCTCGTCGAATGTTCAAGTGAAAAATCACATTTTGCTTAACGTTTTCTGGTGACGGTCTTGTTCATACGTTCTATTTATCTAAATATTCGGGGAATTAGTTACTTTCTGTCATCAGTGTTTTTTCAATTTGATTTCCGTAAGTGTGTGTTGATAATTTCGTTTGTAGCTTGTCGTTTTTACTATTCATTGAAGTCAGGGTATTGTGTCTCTCTTTCGTGTCTTTTCGCTATCTGTCGTTGGAAAGTAGCTACTTCATTAATATTTACTCCGCCGGGTGCGCCAGTTTACGTCTAGCCGTTACATTCTCATCGATATCTGTAACCTTCCAATATCTTGGTGTTTTTGCAATCGAGACATCAGTACTGATACAAACGGAGCCTCTATATGGCTTGGCGTACATTGGGCCGTGAAACTTTACGCAACACGAACACGAGAGCTCGATCGTTCACGATTGAAGTTGCCCGCTACCTTTGCCATCGTGGATGGAAGCCAACGTTATTAAACTCACTCAGGGCTCCGACTTTCGTATTGAAAAGTTGCGCGCACGATTTTCCACCGGAAATACAAAGAAATCCCGCATTTTCTCCAATAGCTCAGCGACAGGAAAATACTCTTTTAACCCGGAGTCGCTCTGCGCAGGAACCTACGGCTGATGAACAAAAGTCCGGATGAAAGACGAGTCACTTGATTTTCTTTGAGTATTACGGTATGGTATACGCCGAATACACATTCCGGTAGTTTCGCGATTGGATATAGGTGTTCAGGAATTGAGGATAAAGTTAGGCTGTGCAGGATGTGCCCGCGCGCCGTGCCGAAGTCGAGAGACAGTCGCGTGAGTGGAATTCACGACGACGATAACGATTCCCACTTTTGCGACTGACAATTTTGCTCTCGAATGTCGTACCGTTCTTTCTATAGTCTCAATTCTTGGCGCTTCCTGTCTTTCTCGCCATATTCTTGCGTTTCCTTCACTTCGTCATTCGAGCTCGCACCCTTTTCTCTTCATTCCCTCTGCTCTATCGTTCATCGAAGAGAGCGCACGTGCCGAGGGAATCGGTTCGTTTTACGCTCACGTACCTCGCACACACTTCGCACGTCTAGCTTTCCTTATTTCCTGCTCCGGGGTAAAAGGAGTGTGAAAGAAAAAATATAAAAAAAGAAGGGAGAACGTTCGCCCATGGCTTATGGGTACTGCGGGATCGACTGGAATCAAACTGTGGCAATCTGGCGTTGACCCGTTTCTCTCGTTAAACTTTTCCACTTGCGAACATAGAGCTGCAGCCTCAAAAAGAATCGGATAATAGGAACGCATAATAATAGGAAAATCTTAGTTTTAATAATATTCTTTAAACTGAGTACGTAACTAATAAAAATAGTTATATAATATTAATTGCTAACATTCACGATTTTGAAACATCCGGAAAGCATCGTTCTATCATACATCAAAGCCTCGTTCGCCTTTCGGCATTCCGGCCGGTCTGATTCTCTCTATACAAGCCATTTCTCGTCTCCATTTGCCTCCCCCAGGATTATTTATGAGTCGGCGCGCTTTTTCATGAAGATGAAACGAAAAAACCGGTTTCATATGTTACTAAAGGATTAATTAATAATCAATCCGGTCCTGAATCTCTAAGCGTGTACATACTCGCGCAATCGATCATTTATTAATATAATCGAATACCAATAATACACCAATTCGCCGACAAAACGACTTGATTAAAATCCATGTTTGTAATTTCTCGAATTGATTAACCCAATGCATAGCTCGCGATTTGATGGACTAATAATCAATTCCCAACTGTGGGATTATGGTAGAGGAGAGGCGATGCGCTGCATCTATCCGGCTGAATAATTTGGGAAAATTATGAACGATATAAAGAACGAACGGAAGCGGAGGAAAGGGAGTGATCAAGGGAGTGAGATGAGAGAAGTTTTGCACTGCGTGGCATGCGTGTCAGACAGCATAAGCGGATTACTCACCCTACCGCCTATCCTTCACTACTTCGCTCCCTCAATCTCCGGTACTTCTGTAGTACAGCGAACGCTCGCTCAGACTCGCCTTCTCAGTCTCCGCTGTTAAGCTGTTCATGTTCTATGCTCGTGGGAAACAGGGATATGTCGGAGATAATTCAGAGAGCGTACATCGGCCGCATGCTCGTTGCACGCTCTATGAAGTGAGCATGCACGGTTTCGTTATAAACGCCTGTGACTATTTACTTTTTTTACATAAATTCCAATTCCACTTGCCTAACTCAATCTTCGAAAAAATAATTTATATACATTGTGGGAATACACTGAAAAGGAATTATTCTTCCCTGCGAAATTGAATAATCTTCCTTGCATCTTAATCTCGATTATCTAATAAATTTTTTCACCGTTACGATTGTTCAAGTAATAATAGTTTTTTAATGTAGCCTTTACGAATAGAGCGGAGAGGCATCAGATGCTTGAACCGCGACAGCAGCTTCTGTTCCATCTACTCACCCTGCTTTAACCATGTAAATATATATTCCTATATATGTATATGTATGTACTCAGGGAACCGCTAACCGAGTCCTTATTCAAATGAACCACGAGCGTGTGCTAACCCTTGCGATTCACTGCAGAGACGTTCCCTTAATTAAACTCATCGGTTTCGTAAGGTAGCATGAAGTGCGTCACCGCCGTGCCTCGCTCAAATGCTTCATCAACCCCTTGCACCATCATTCCACTGTGATCACATTGAGATAGCATCTAGATAGTTTGCGCTACCGGGGTTTGAAACTTCTCTTCTTCGTAAGCCCTCGAACAAATTACGGAACGTCTTATTTTTTCAATTCACTTTTACGAAAGTAACTCACTCGTTTACAAATTTTCATAATCCAAAAATCCACTAAATATTTTTGAGATCTCACAGCCAAAAGAAAAATTAAGGTACAAGTGATTATAAACTACTTGAGCCTCGTAGAATAGAATTTCATGGATTTCGCGAGGGTACGCGAAACGACTCGAGAAAGTCTGATGCCACCGCTTGAGATACAAAGTTTCGGAGATCTTATGAAACTGTAGACTCGGCACTGACGGATGAGATTTTCATTCTTAAAGACGCGGAGACGCAACTTACTTTGTACCGAAAATGCGAGTTATACGAGCCGGCAACGGACCAAAGAAGATGACTGAGGAAGGGAGCCTAGCTCACTTACGAAGTGTTTCAATGGCTTTTCCGAAGGGAGTGATTATGAGGTTGAGGATAAGAAGCAAACGCCAGGATGGTGGGTGAGGAAGGCAAATATATTTCTTGGAGCAAAGTCGCCGTTCGTTAATTAATGCCTGAGACGGTAACGAGGCCGAAACTGTAATCCACCGAGGGTCTCGCGAAACCCTTAATGAATCCCCGGAGTCCAGGATATCACGCGGATGCCGGCGTATATGGGTTCGGTACAGCGTAGTTGCTGGCTTGCCGCAGTTGTGGCGAATGTCTGGACCAACTTTTGACCACCTATTAAAAATTACCAGACGCTACCTTGCCTCCTTCCTGAATTTATTCTTCAAGAGCCACAGGAGTTATTAGACTCCCGAGAGACCAATTGCAAAATGGTGTATAAGCAAGGCTCGAGAGCTCTCCAGGAACTACCTGCGTTCCAAATCCCAGCGTTAAGTAAAACGAAGAAATATCTACGGGAGAGGAGTAACCAGGATACACTTCACTTCGCGCGATTAAATTTCATAATCTTTGGGAAGCTACCGAAGTCTGATCCTGATTCTGACGTATTCTGCAAAATTATTTTCTAACAAGAGCAATGCTGGACACGTACGGATGTCGAATTTATACTTGAGGAGAGGTGTGTAAGGACTCGCTCCAGAGATATAATCAGGCTCAGTTTATCAGGTTGACACAGTGAAGCCGATAAACTTCCCGGTTTATTGGGCTCCTACAGCAGAGTCAGGTTTCGCCGGTTCCGCCCAGTGCGGTATACTTACGCTTATACCTGGGCATATATGTACTTATACGATTTCCCGGGATTGCGGGTCTATTAAGATAGAGAGATCGTATCAAAGTTACTATAACTGTTAAAGCCTGCGATAAGATTTCCGTCGCTGAAGCGCCGCATTGAACTGAGCACGTGCGGAGAACGAACGAACGGCGTTCAACTACTGAACTCTCGGGTTCAGGATAAAGTGAGAACGCTTCGGATAAGTTAAAGAGTGTATAGATGACATCAGGACTCGCAAACTCTTTGGTAAACTGAGGAGTGCGTGAATGGAGCCGCGCCAAGATCTCGAGTGACTGCTCGTCTATTGGCCGCTGGGTCGAAAGAAATTTTGATCTCTTGTCGAAACTTTGCAACACTCTGTAAATTTCATTATCATCATTATCGTATCTATCGAGAAGTTTGCAGAACGTCCCGCTAATGAAGGCGAATTCCAAAGCGGAGTTGCAATGTAACTCAATATCTATTCCGGGAACTCGGTAAAGAGCTGTTATCTATCACGTACATGAATAATATCAACAAAGATGGCAGATACAAGAGTCGATAAACTGTAACACATTTCGAGAATTAGCCTCTCCAAAACAGATCATAAAATTTCTCTTTGCGTTAGGTTTGCACTACTTGTCCAAGAAAATACCATCGCATATCTCTCGGTCTCCATTGAGTAAGCGATATCGTACCGATGTCTGCATTCCGCAAAGACGACATGATCGTTATTTTGTAAATCCGAAACTATCTCACGAACCTGCGGCATTATTACAGTACACTCAATTTCCCTTTACGCTCCATCTGCGTACGAAATATAGAGGTACTCGAAAAGAGTCTCGCCTCCCGGTACGGAAGTAACGATGTCTCGCTCGAGTTCCGAATAAGCGCTTGGGGAAGTTACGGGCATTATTCTAAATTTGAAAGCGTTTCGGCCAGGGAAGAGCATGCGAGGGGTAACGCGCTCAGCATTGCCTCAGCGGGTTTTTGGCAGAGCCGGGCTCGTTGCCAAGACGTTATGTTACTCTAACGTGCACATCGTTGTTGCCACAGCAACAGCAACGGCGGGGCTGTGAATGTAGATACGTTTCTATACGCTTCCGCTGGACGGTTCGCTCTCGGACTCCAGGCCCCGCTCGGCGACGCCGTCACGAACAATAACGACCCTTTTCTCCAACAACTGTTTCCCGGTACACGATCTTGATGGCCGAGCACCGAGAAACAGTCCGAGCAGTGCTTTATCTTTCATTTTCGCAATACAATAGTATAACGAGGAAAGTAGTAGTCAGTATACTTCAACAGAACTCTTAACAGAAATGATGCTTTCGTTTCGGAGGTTCAAGATAATTCAAGTAGCGCATGCGGCAGCTTACTTACAACTAAATATAAATCCATTTATATTTCGTAAAGGATTCATTGTAATTCCGAATAAGATGGACAGTTCAAGCCGTTCTATGCAGGTAATAAAAAGCTACGGTCGCTATAGGCTATATGGTCGTACCCAGAGGGCGCATAAACGTCTGGGCGGCATTTAATTCTTGCAGTAAGGAAGCTCAGGAACACGCGCCGGGGCACTCGTCTTTGCTACATCCCTTCCCTCTCGGAGTACGCTGCGATGTAACCTTACTCTACTGAATCCACCGTACACCGAGACGACGGTGGGACATGCGATGGCAGGGAACGAGTACAGTGCGACGACGGAATGAAAATGTTGAGGGCGAAGGGGGGAACAAGAAGAGGAAGTAGGATACAAAATGGGGGATGAGACACTGGAGTTCCAAGTAGACGAAGGGGAAAGCGGCGAGGGGCGGGAGGGGTATGAATGGTACCCGTGTTTCCACTAACCGCAACTACCAGCCTCTTCAAAAGCAAACGGGCTGGTGTCGGGGATACACCTTACACACCTTACCGGAGAACCCGTCGTACAACTCAACTGGGTATAACATGCTTGCCGAGCAACCAACCCTTCGGAATATAATGCCGCAGGGATGTGCTGCTGAGACCAGCGAAAGCAAGTAGAGCAGTAGCAACAGTAGCGGCACCGGCGCGTCAGGCTAAGTCGCTTTATAACCTTCTAGAATAACCGCAGGCCCTGTGCTTCAAGTAACCGAAGCTCTTCGCTCGCTCGACAACGCCGGCCCGTTTCACTTTTCCTTTGCCTTGCCATTCACCGAACTGAACGTCAAAAAGCGAAATTTTAAAGAATAAGCTTCACCATTCCATCACATTTGTCGCGAGAGCTATAACCGATACTAGCGAATAAAGGATTTTGATGATCCGAGAAATTTGTCACTGACAAAGCTAATCGAAAATACCTCGCAAACGAAAATGCTCGTTTTATCTTTTTTATATTCGTTCCGGCGTTCGCCAAATCTTCGGCTAACATAGCTTCGATATTGATCCTGGATCACCAATGTCGTATATGAATAGAAGAAGAAAAAAACGCCTCTTGTGCAACATCGGCGAGTCTTTGAAAAAATTCACGTACTTGGCTTTCACAAAGAAATTCTTCCCCATCTCCCCAGCTCGGCTGGAAGAAATTCCGATAAACGCCAAGTGCCATATTATGAGAGGGAAAAAAACCAGAGGCCATCGGGGATGTTCGAACGCGATAAAAATCCGTTTCTCGTATTCCATTAATGGAAAAACGTCGTTGTATATGTATTGTGCCGAAAGGAATATCTCATCGTTATTAATCACTCAAACAAAAGCACCCGGACTTTTGTATTCTATGGTAATGAGTATCCATCGATCTCAATACCGAGCCACCATTAGATGAATGTTGTGCTTGCCACAATGTGTATCGATTGTTTGACTATTTATTGTGCTCAGTGGACAAGGACATAATTTATGGGATTTTTTTTTGTGCTTTTTGTGCCTGTTCTCTTTTCGTATCATTTTCTCAGTAGTAGCAATTACACCAAGCAGGACTATGAAAAAGCTCTTAAAGCGGGAAAAAAAAACTAAAAGAAAGAAACATAATTTTTTCTGCTTTTGATGAATATCGAGGCTCCCAGTACAGGTGTGCGCTAAACCGGTATTCTTCTTTCATGCTCATTTTTCTCTGCTATTCGGTTTCTGTTCTCCAGTACCGAACGCCCGACTCTCGAGACACTGGAACGTTTCAGTAGAGCTTCCGAGAATTTTGTATAATTTCGTTGTTCGTAGGGAAAATAAGATAGTTAGATATACATAGTACCGGTGCGCGATGAAGGAGAGTTCGTTCGCTGGCGGAGATGAGAGCCGGATTGAAACATCTTAAATATTATCGCTTCAGGGCTGCCGTCGCCCTTTCTTCCCTCTCTGCGTTCACTGGTATATTCACTATCGCGAAACTACTTTAGTATACTCTCGGGATAAATCTACGTTACGCGGAACACAAGAAGAGAAACGAATGAAAATGGAATGAGGTAAAGCAAAAAGATATTCAAGTTTAGGTCGCTTTATTCGACGCGTAGGAAGTGTATTATACGTATCGTATATTGAAATAGCCTACAATTCATCTCGTCATCTCATGCAAACTCAGTTATGAAAATAATCGTATGCAGAGAATCAAAATACCGATCAACTGTGAAAGCGGAGCATCCTTATTCGTATTCATATGAAGAAACGGCGAGAAATCGTAAGGCTATCTTTTCTATTCAACATTTTCGCTATGGCTTTTGTCTGTCCTTTCAAAAGTCATTGGGAAGAGCGTTTTTGTCGAAAAAGTCACCGTCTATTGAAAGCTCGAGAGTTTCCGATTGGACGGAGAAAACGAATTGAACGACAAAGCAAGAGCAAAGAAAAAAATTATGAGTCTGGTGGTAACAGCAAAACCCTGAGTGGTTCAAATGTGTCAAGAGCCACCTGCATTGAACGATGACTTAAAGCAAGAGGGAGCAGCTAATTTTTTTTATTACAGTGGTAATTACAACGGCAATTCGCAACGAGGTCATTGTCGGCCAATGAATGCAAAGACCTGAATAAATAATAAGCAGAATTGAATGCAAAATACGGTTAATAAAAGAATGTACGTAATTAGTATACATATCGATAGCTCATTTTTGCTCCACGTGCTAATATTCGACATGAGAACGTCGACGGTAAACGACGTTAATCGGCCCTCGCTACTTGAGCAATAACGTAAGAGCAACGTGCCTAATATGGAATATCTTGCGGATGCGTGCCTTTACCTCGGTACAAATACAGCGCTATTTAGTTACCAAGGATCGGGAGGCTTCTCTCCAACGTTTCGAGCGCTCGAACACGCCATCGCTAATTGATCACGCCTCGCTTCACTCATATTCCGGGTATTATTAGTTTCTTGGTCGTCGAGAGGGTGGAATAGTAGCTCAGCCGCACTGTGTGCCTCCATCTGTGTGCCATCACTCTCGACGAAATCATCGTAGCGCCGGAGACGTTATTGGATTTTGCACCCCGCAAAATATAGTTTTCCGGGCTACCCCGAGACGCACGAGGCATAACTGAGCGGTGTACCATTTACCACACGGTAGTAATAACTAGTACCGGTAAACTATCTGCCCCAGCTCAACGTTATAGACTGTGGTTGATGAAGGATTTGGACTCTATGATGCGTGCAGAAGGCTCTCGCAGCGAAGTACACCCATTCGTGCTTGCTCACGAAACATCCCAAAGAGAATCTCAGGAGGCTGATACAGCACTAATTGAACCGTGGAGGAATTCCTCTGCATTCAACTCGATTCAATCATGTTATTAATATGATGACGAACCAATACTTCCAAAATCAAGAGTAGTGCCGATATTTGGGTTGCACCCAATGAATTGACATTGACCGGGGACACTCTAGTACGAACCGTGTTCTTCAATTCGCGACCGCAAATGTTGTGAGTATCTATTTAATGGATACACTCGGCATACGCACAAAACGCCCATAGCTTGAGTGTTACACTATAGTTTGCTTCATTATTGTTTATGTGTAGGCTTCGAAAACTGCACTTCTTGCGTATTATCTTTAATCATAGTCTATTTGAATTCAAACAGGATATTCTGGATATTCGCACGATCTAAGACCCGATTGGTGAAGAGATGCAAGGAAAAAAATGTTTTTTCTACATTTTATAGGGAATAAATCTGTTTCTCGCATTTATGCTTTGTAAGCCGATCATTCGCTTTGATCCAGAACGGAATGTGCTACGTCAGACCGTCGTATTTCGACGAGTAATCGAGCGTAAGTTTCTATCGGGCACACGACCAACGCGCGACATCATTAAGTGCACCGTTTCATTAAACGAGTAGCGCCTTCATCCCCACACATTTCACAGTATACTCCGCTAATCTGGCTCACCCATTTCTTTCGTTCGACCTCTCGACTCGAAGACCGACGTTCGCACTGCTGCGGTGCTAACACCTACATTTGTCGTAACCAGTCGTCATCGACGTGAAGATAAATCATCGTGAGGTTTTTGACGTACGGCAATTATTAGCTGTTCACTTTTCCCCTCCGAAGCGGTTCATTACTTTCCGACGGATTAGCGATTAATGGGCGAATATTGGAAAACAAGTAAACGTGAACCAGCACACAGCCGTGTAGAATATTCTTGATCATAGGGCTTCTGGATTCATCCAGTCTTGGCAGTACGGAGCATAAACCGAGCTATTGGAACGTTCTCTCGCATGAATTAGAAGCATTACCGTCAATATGTAGGAGCAACAATGTATCGGTAAACCTCGCGTATGTGTAACCCTGTCACGTGAAATGTATCGATAGCCCGTTGTAACAGGGTTCGCCTACCTCTGTAGTTTTAGTGCCGGATCCGCCACTGGAGTACCAGACGAACCTGCCGGTACGAGCACACTACTAGCGATCCCAGTCAAGTATGCTGAGCCCAGCGTGACTCAGCCGAAATTTGCCAAAAACAGGGTCCGGTATCATCAAACGATATCCGATACGAAAGGGGTGGCGCACAAACCTTTATACGTTCGTACCAGCCTCTCGTTTTCTCGTTTATATAGTTCGTCGATTCACCCTTTTCCCCAACGCAGACCACTCATTACATTGTACCGTAGGTGCATCCACGACACCCTCCCGTCTTTGGGCTTATACTATTAACGGTTCATACGATCCGTTATGGCATGCCGAGCAAGGTACAGTAAGCAGCATAGACGCACCGTGGTCGCATGCACTAAACTAGGATAATTAACGTGTGCCAGACTATTCCGGGAACCGACGAGAAACGAAATTATTTCGTCCAGTGGCTGTAGGGGTGCTAGCTAGCAAACCCTTCCATTTGCGCTCATTAAGGGTTACACTCGGGTGGGCTCGGTGCGTTCATCGCGTGGTGCGTAGCAAGCGTTCCGTGAGAGGCCGAGGCAGCCATCGATGGGTCATTTAGTGTTTGGTTGGTCCTCTGGCAATCACGCGCCCCCTGAAACGCTCCTGCTGGAACGGGTCTACCCGACTATGGTCTATATTGTTTAGTGTGGGATATTACGGTGGGTACACAATGCGCTTAATGAAATTCTATCGATGTTGATAGTAGGGGAATGGTGCCGCTTACTGGAAGATGGGATGAGGCAAAGGGGTTTCGAAATTCGGACGATGCACAATGGAAAGGGTTCGAATTCGAATTGTGAAAAACATTATCTTATCATCGTACCTTTAATGGCGTTTGCACATCGATCTTTTAACATTCTCATTGAATAGCGCTTCCATGTTTTCATCCATGCCGCGAGATACTAAGCTTGCAGAGAATACTTTGACGAGAAAAATGGAAACGAACGAAAAATAAATATGTAATGGCCGATTCACGGGAAGTGATGCGCGTCATAACGCGTCGGCAATTCCGAGGGTCGAGGAGGCGTGACGGGGATGACAGTGGAACGAATGGCTATCCGTGTGTCTCTGCTTCCATTCCCGAAAATAACGCATCGACGATTCTCACCGAATAAAAGAAAATTGCAAAATTCGTCGTTCATGTATGCTCGAATGCCGCTGCCGTATTTTATGGTGAATGCTCGGAATATTTGCCACGAGTGTGGAGCACAGTTAGAGCAGGTTCGACGATGGTTCAGTGTCTCACGTGGAAGAAACAGGGCTTAAAATATGCTTCATAACCAAAAACCATGAGGAAAATATTGAATCGGGGGATTTGTGCGCAAATAAATCAAATGCCGAAATCGAAATTAGTTATATTACGTATAAGCGCACCCATGATTAATCCATAATGAAGTTTTTGAAAATTCTCAAAAAAATTACTCCCAAATGTGATGTTCACGCTGCAAGTTTAAGATTTGTACTTTCAGTCGCAATTCGTACTGAAAGACAAAAGGGGAAGTGCGTGTAGTAGTGAACTGTTACGACGGAGCGTGTCAAAATGAAACCAATATTACAGGAATAAGGCCGAGGGACAGATATGGAGCTATCAAGGAAAGTTGCTACATAGATTCGCGTCAAAACGGATGGCCTGATGTATATGCATGATACTCCACCGGGTTAGCACAGGATGGCTTAAATTACCATAAACACGCTAGATAGTAGGCTAACTGCCCACCAACCCGTACAGTTAGCTTGAACACCCACGATCTCGCACCGCTATGGTCTCGCTGTAAAGCTGGGGAGTAGGTCGTTCGCCTGTTTTCTCGGGCCATTTCGGTATCAGCCCAGCATTGACCGGTATCAGAGAGGATGGTTTATATTTCCGAAAACATATATTAATAACCATCGTTTGAGATTTAAAACAAAAGATCCTTATTTTCGACTCAAAGCGCCATCATTGCTCTGGAAGATTCATGATGTTGGTTCGGCAATAGTTGAGACGAAGTTAAGTTGATTTGCGGTAACCCGTTTCGCATTTGCAATTATTTAGTCAATTGCATTCCAGCCCGAAGTTCCAGCATCGCCACATAAATGCATTCCCTGTTGCACAAAGATAAGAGAACTTCAGATCTCCACTTGGAACCTGTCCGTCTACCCACTGTATTTTGCCCAAATCCGCGATCAATCTACTGTTGCATGTCGATGAAAACGGCGAAACCGCTGGGAAACATTAGGACGGTATTCTCCAAACAGTCCGGAATTAAATTACCGCAGCAACTCGATATCGCGTGTTGCATAAAAGAAAGTCGTAACGATTGTTGGCCGACGAAACCGAATTACACCCGTTCGTTCTTTAGCGATCGATATATTAGCCAATATTCGTAGCGAGCTATTTCCAGTGTTTGAATGACTAATTCTACGGGCTGCAGTTGCTAACCGTAGAATTCAATTGGGTACCGAAATTCACCATAAAATGAATAATCCAAATTGGAAAATCGATTTAGTCTAACTATGTTATTCTGCGTTGCTTCGGCGAGTCTGCGGAACGTCCCAGCGCCGTTGTTATCGCTATACAGTGCGGAAGTGGTTATCCCTTTGTAACTCCCTGAGAATACGATATAGCACGTAGCGATATATGCGTCGAATTACGCATTCCTAAGGATTGTACCCGAAACTAATTTCAAACTAACTTGTAAATGAAACCATAACTCCCGGCTTTGTGCACGGTGGACAGTTGAAAATAGAAATTAACGATTACCGATTTGTTCGACTCCAACAATCGTTTTATTTCAATGAACTATTTTCGATGGGAAAGTAAAATATTGTATAAACTGACCGAGGGAATGAAAAAACAAAACCGTCATCTTATTCTTCGCAGTAATGAAATTCACCTTCTGGGCGACGGTTCTGCAACTTTCATCCTTATTCCAGTGTCCCTCGGGGTTTTCTCGTTAAAGAGTCAAACATTGAAATCGATCGGATTGTCGACTATAGCAAGCATGCCGGTATCCCGTCGTTATCTTTGTATGTGTACGAAGTATGGTTGAATTCGATGCTTTTTCCGAAACGACCTACGTGGGGTCGACGCGTCGCGCCGACAATTCGCACGAAAGAGCCGGGTGATTCTCTTGGGTGTAACACCACCGGCACGAAGGCGGGTATACACAGTTCGCTACGAGTCGACGTACCTCGTCACCTGTCTCAGTGAAACGAGGGTAGCATATATATGTGGGGGTAAATCGAATGGGCAATCGGAGTTAAGTTCGACGCGACCTCATGCCACACGGGTATATACAGGATGTTCCATACTTTGCCGATAAAAATCGAATCATCTAACTATTTTGTAACAAATTGCAATTTATTATTAGGATTCCATCGATTAAACCCCACCGTAATTGGTAATCGTTAATTTTTTTTAGTGTTTATGCGAGCCTGTTGAAAAAAAACTAACTGCATGCTGTGAATTGTAGAATTAAATCCGTGATAGCAATGCATGCCTTTGATTAAAATGTATTCAATTACCTGTAATCTTTTCCGTTTAACATCTATATTATTTTTCTGTGAACTACGGATTCTGGTCCGCCCAGTATAGTGTTCAAGTATGTATGCCTGTGACTACAGTAGGTTCATACCCTTTTATCCGATGGACAGTGATACTCCCAAGGTCCGATCTCGCGACTCAGTATATCTCCGTTGGCTTTACTACCAACATCCTTAATGTGTTAGTCCGGGGGCGCGGTGGGTTCCAGCCCCTTTGTCATCGGGTGGCACGTTTGGCCAGTACATAGCTCTTTCAACTCCGGTGCCTTGGCCAAGTCGCTGATCGACCCCTTTCTCCGGGACCTTCGTCCGATAACGATCGGGCGATAAAACGCATAAGGATAACGTTTTAATAGGATTAAGCGAGTACTTGAGCATTCGTCGGGGAGCTCGCCGACGAATGTGCGTTCAATGCTCCGTCCTATCTACGTTATTCTGCCCGTACAACGCGCCATATAGCAAAATGAGGTTGCGCCAATGCACCAATAGGTATTGTTGCGCGAAGAGACTAGCGACTGCGAAACTCGCGATCGAAGAGTTTCGAAATAATTGAAAATTTGTTATCAGCAACCGAACGAAACCCACAAACATTTTTATTTCTTGACCAAAGAAAATCTCGTGACGAGCCACCCGCGTAAGTATGTCATTCAGCGTAGGGGTTAAGATTCGGCGCACAGTTTGGACACTCGTTAATGTTGATACAATGTCGGGAAATGCGAGCGGCCAGCCGGACCGGACCGGTTCGCTTGCGATGTCTGGCATTCGAGAGCCGAGGTAGAGTGCATCTATCTGGTAGCTACTGGCGTTCGGGGAGAGAGAGGGCCTTGAGAATGGGAATCCGCTCAGCGGACTGAAATTCGCGCGGGGAATTCACGGGAATGCAATTTCAGGATGTACTTCGATCTACTGTGCAAGCATCGCGCTTCTGTTACGCGGCTGCTATGGTGATGAGCCCCTCCTCTACCCCCTCAAGATTTCTATGTCTAGTCTGCACAGCCCTTTCAGTGGTGAAAATAGCCACCACGATGTGGTTTCAATGCCTCCGGGTATTATAGTATTTATAGATCCCGTTGAATACAATCAGTGAACGAGTTGAGTTTTTGCTTAGTGCAGTTTGTTTTTCACCCATAAATGTACAACTATACATTTCACCGAAAAAAAGCACTTGATATACAGAGAATTACATGGGTAGCGAATCGATGAGCTTTGCGAACGTGACGGAGAGGGTGCGAAGGCGTCGGGTAAATATAAAAAGAAAAGCTGAAAGCTCCGGAGCAACGAGAAATTCAGGGTGGCTGCAGGGGCAAAGAATCGCGGTGGGGCACAGATAGATAGATATGATAGTCCGACGAAACGAAGAATAGAAAGAAGGGTGGAAGAGCACGAATGAATTGTCGAAGGGAAAGAAAGGTAAAATTACGTTGAGTCGTCTCTCAGCCCTGTGCGATATCGTCTCTTCGTTGGCAGGCAAGCCCGAAGGCGCTTTCGGGGTAAGAGACGCACAGGCGTTGGAGTAGAGGATAAGGGGCGAAGAGAAAAAAAAACGGTGCGAGGAAAAAGAGATACAGAGTAAGATTTCGTGGAAAAGGAATTGAAGCACCGCGAGAGCTGGTAGTCTCGGAGGGTCGCCGCTAACGGAAGAGGTGGAACGGGACGTGAGATTCGGTATATTTGCTCGAGGCGAAAGCGAGGGAACGAAAGGACTAAATAAAGCAAAAGATATAACTTTTAAAAGTTATTTAAATTAAATAGAGCGCGGCAGGCAGAAAGGCATTAAGCGAAACAGAAAGAAAAACAGAAAATACGAAGTAAAAGCTAGCAGATTCGAAAAAAGGGCGGAACGATGAAGATAAAGGTTGATTACGAGAAACGGGTTGAGTTCGTACGAAAGGAGTGGGCAAAAAGTCGAAAGTTTATACAACGCTTCCCCATTACGTGGACCACTCTCACGAATTAAATATACACACACGAAAACACTGAAATTAAAAGATATTTCGAACCGTTAATGGAACAGTTCCGCTCATTCGTTATCGGTTCACTGGTGCAAAGAAAAAAAACTGAAAAAAGTAAAAACTTGAACAAGGCGAGAAAAAAAAAATTTGAATGACCACCAGATTACTATAGTAATCGAAGGAGGAAAGCGAAATGTGAGCATTTCTGCCACACTTTAACAGAGCATCGCGGCGTCCATCTGGATGGCGAAGCACAAAGCCACAAAGTCTTCGGAAGAGTCTTGAACAAGATCGTCCTCAATGTCTTCGACAGAGTCTTGCACAAAGTCTTAAGAACTGCCGGTGGAATGGATATAATGTATGCTTACATTTTTGCTCCCGTAAAACGTTATTGAAGGGCAATTTAGTGCCGGATACCTGAGGCTATATGATCCGCTTAGATAATCGATAGACGTATAGACAGACTTATCCAGCAAACAGACTCATATTCCTCGAGTGAAACCGAAAGTCGACAAATACAGAGGGGCTGTGAGGTCGATACTATTAGGCGCATGCATCTACTCGGCGGGTAGCAGCGGGGTATGCCGTAGAACTCTCGCGATCTTCATACGGCCTCCGGAAGGAACTCGCGAAATGGCTTCATGAATTATCGAACGACCTGGTTCAACCGGCGAACGGCATAGCGTCGAGGGTTATGGTAGATGGAGGGGTTTGAGACGGAGTGAGAGGGAACACGGGAACGATCATCGACCGGAAGAATCGAATCGTCGACGGTCGCAGTGCAGAGTAACAACCGGCGCGTCACGAAATTCAATCTCGAAGTTGGAATGTTATAATCCAAATACGGCTTGGCAACCCAAACTCGGCGGAACGGCCACTTGCTCGTGGACCGTGTACTATATTAATGAAAAATGAAAAGAAACGGTAATAAACGTTAGGATGATTAATACGTTTTTTTAATTATCGAAGTTTCCCCCGTCGAAATGGTGCCCCGCTATTTCGACGTGAATCACAAAACGATTCAAACAGCGATAACATGCGTGTTGCTGCAAATGCAGTTACAGAAGAATACATAGCACTCGTATACATCGACAGTATGCATAGGTCGAAGTGAACATAACGAATGATAACAGATTCGCAGTTTATATTCGCTGCTCGTCGGGACGTGAAAAGCCAAGAATTCCCAAAGGGTAGCAATACACGATGGCCGCTCAGCGGCTTCTACCCTTTGCGATGTAACACGCCTGTCTCTGTTCTGCTGCACACTGCACGCCGTTCACAGCAGCCGCAAAGTTCTCGACTGCAGTAACGGACGGCGCGCCCCTTGGTCCGTAACTGCGAGAAAGTCGCTCGACCGTCGTTCTTTTATCGCTTTGATACACCTTCGATTTATCTTACGAGTCCGATCGATAAAGGTTCGAACTTACGTGTTTCTAACGAATTTTCTTTTTTTGTTTTAGGTAAGTCAATTCAACAAACGACTGATGATCCTGTACTGTCTGCAACGCCAGCGCACTTGCTATAGTGAGTGTCATAATTAAAATATGTTCAAAGTGTATAGTTGGCTTATTTTAGTATTAAGTTTTTTAATATCCACCCTCTTAGACTCCAACGAGTTTGATAGGCGCGTGATTTTTTTTCATTCTTCGAGACCTTATCGCATAAACGCGTTTCCTCGGGGTAGTTTTCTTTTACGTAGAATACCCGTAACTCTCTGTCACTGCTGCGACGACCCTATCCCGACGGTCCTTAAAGAACTGTACGCCGTTCTCCCTTGCAGAACTCACGAGACCGGGGTCGATGATAAACGCGAATAAGTGATTTCGTATGCGCGAACACGTGAACGATCATTCGTAATCTGGCCGATAGTATTATTATAGTCTGTATATAGCATAGCTACGACACTTGGCAGTAGTTGGAGCTCCGCGCGTTTAATTTCACCGGTCGTAAAGCACGAAACCCCCTTCGGGACTGCACTACTGTACTTTCGGGGCGCGCTCTATACTATTCTCGTGGGGGATGATACTGTACATAGCGAATCGCCGGTGTATAAAGAGTATATTCGCCGTATATGTATATACAAAGGGAAGCAAACTCACGAACCCTGAAGAGACAAGACGCGAGGGCTCAAGGGAGTAAAAAAGCTCGCGAATGACAGAACTGGGAATAAGAAAAACGACAACGAAATATATGGTTCTTTCGGCGCTACGGGGAATTCTTTGATTTGATGCAATTTTTCACAATTCTCCAAATCTTGCGTTATCAAGTGCAGTATTTAGATTCACCATTATTCGGTTAATTGAAGTAGTCCGAGCGGTACAGTTCAAGGAAATCTGAGTTTCAGAGAGAATTTCGAACGTTTTCCACTCGGAAAAAAATCTGAAAAAAATCAAACATCTGGAATGTGTTTGAAAGATCGATTTTGCTTAACAATTATTCCAAAATGTCCAAAATAAAAATTATTTAGATGTGAATGTTGAATATCTGATTAATGTTTTTCCCTTTCATATTCGTGTCATATAAAAAAAGGGGTTTCTTAAAAGTGTCGAGAAAATAGTAAGATGATCAACATTGCGAAGGGTACGAAAAACTATACTTGCCCGCCGTATTCTCCCGAGACATCGTCAGAATGATCGATATGACGCATCGGATGATTGGATAATTCTCCCTGAACTTTGACTGCTACATCTGCCGCCGGTGACTCTCTCGAAACCGCAATTGAGCTTTGTCTCTAATTAACATTCGGCTTCGACATATCGGGAGAAATGAGGTCGTGGCTTTTTTGCTCCGCGTCATACGGACTCAGTCTTTTTATATCTCACGGTTTGTCGCTCGACACTCCCAACGGAAATCTCAATAACGGAATTGTCATTGTCGCTCGGGTCATGGATTGAACAATCGATCGAGCTTAAAACCGTACTTTCAACGGCATTACAATATCAAGCTCGGTATCGCGCAGGTCGCAATCAGTGACCTCGTTGCGTTCATTTTGTATGCCTTGTATAGATATTCTTGTATTATCGGTTTTTCTTCTACGGCATTCGTCCCCAAGGAGGTTGAATGAAAATTTGCTCGCGACTTCATTCATCGAGAATCAAAGCCGTTCCCGGTTTGAGCGCAGCCACTTAGTATAGCGACAGGGGGCAAGCGCGTATTCAAGTGGAGGGGTGTCGACCGACCGAGCGATACAAAGACAGTCACGGCAGGCATTATAATTTATGTGACGCCATAGTTTAACGTAGTGCCTCGCGCGTTTAGGGATAGAGCGAAGTTTAAAATATTAAAATTGTCCGGGCGGTTCGTGCGATACGATGGCGAAGCCCGAAACCGCCCGCTTCGGCATCGCCGAATACATTTATCAAGCGTCGCAGCAGCGAGACTCGCATATATATCGTCGCGAGCTCGACGAGAAATACGGGGTAGTCATCCCCCTTGCGACATTCCCGTTCGTACTACTGGGGGCCCGAAAGCGCACGCACATCGCATGCATGTACTAGGCTCATGAATACATCGACGAGGTCTCGTGAAACATTAGCAATAATAATCCTCCGCGAAATTAGCGTGGCTAACTTGTCGAAGCCTATTAAAATTTACAATCTCTATAACGAAACAAAGCCTCGTTTACAGGCACCGATAGAAATCACGTGCAAACAATATTCTCGCCGATATGGCAATGTTTAAAAAAATCTACTTCGTTACAAATTCAATGAGCCCATTTTCCTCCGTCAGAATTTCACCCTCCGTCAGAGTGGAAGTAGATAAAAAAAGAAAGAAAATCCTCATGTCCAATAAATTTCTAGCAATGCGAGTGGCGTGCTGTGTGTGTCGATTTTCTTTTTTATCGTGTTTGGCCAGTGATGCGGTGTATGTTCGGAAGAATCGACCGCTGTTACGACAGCAGTACCCGGCGGACAGTGCAATTCTTTTGATTGCTACGTTCCTCGATGCTGTTGGAAGCTTGACAATGTAACATAATAATATATACCGAGAAGAAAAAAAACGTGATGGTTACACCCCGACGACGACGAGGGACTTGGGGTTACCCCGTGACAGGGGTACCCTGCCCCGGTTATGGAGCGAACCACCGCGGGCTTCGGGCGCGTGGCATGTGCGGCCGCATATGGCGCGTGGCGTTCCATTGTCGTGCTCGTGGCCTCGCCCAACTAACTTCGTCTGCATTTCGTAGCGTACCCTCTCGCTCTTTAATTTCACTTTTTTCTTTCTTCTCACTTAGTACCCTCGTACGCCGTAACAGCCACGGAGTCTCGTGGGCTCGCGAGGCCGACATGTGCGCAAAGGGACACCTTGCAAAAGCGATTCAACGTTAATAGGACCATTGTAGTCGAGACTTGACTCCTACATTGCGCCCTTTTTGCGCGGTCGATTCACCGACGTGGCGCGTGTCGCATATTTTTCCATGTACATGCTTCATGCCTGGTATGAATATACTATACATGCACATGTACGTAAATACGGCGTATAATCGCGTGACGAACTTCACTTCGGTCTGCAACATTAATTTCTCTACTTTAAAACTATACGGGATCTCTTTATCCATCAGTATTTCTGTATAATGTTATTGCCTTTATTGTACCTGATGATACGATGTCTGGCGAACTTTCCGAGCGAGCATTGACGATCACGGCATTGCCTGAAAATAATAGAACCGGAATAATGTCCGCTGAGGATACTTCCGCAGATATACGAGGACGTTACCGTAGAATTGGGGTGGAAAATTTGGGTCATCATATCTGTAACGCTACTCGTGGATAATGGACGATCGATTCCCGTATAGCGCAGAAAAAGAAGAGACGCGATAGCGTAGGAAAAAAAACGATTTCTCGAAGGAATTTACGATTCAATGGCGACAGAGGATTACGAGGAAAAAGTTTCGGAGTTAAAAATGAAAGGTGAGACAGAAAAACGGGTATGTGCTATAGACTCCGCGGGCAGTGTTCTTCTTTCATACTCAGTTTTTTTTCTTTTTCTCTCTCTTTCTGTCGCTATTCTTTTCTTCTGGCTCTTCTTCGACTTCGTCGTGGTCGGTCGTTGAAGAGAGACACCGCACGCATCCAGCCGACCCCGGCGGTTGAAACTGAACGAGCTTCGCAAGTCGACTTAAAACTTCTTAAAGAGACGAACGCGCGCACAGGCACCGCGCGCCGTCCATAGAAAATATGCGAAGAGGGCCACGGGTAATTCATGAGGGAGATGGCATAGCAATCAGGTTCGGCTGCAGCGATCGTTCACCTACGGCTCCTCGGACGCCCGAGGAAAACTGGGACGCGAGACATTTAAATTATGCATCCCTCCTCGGAGGAGTAGGAACCGAGCATATAGATAGAGGGATGCAGTCGAAGGGTGAACGGAGGATGAAAAGATGAAGGAGTAAACCGGGAGCCAGCCTGGAAGGAAAGATCTGTCGATAGAAAAGCAAGTGGAGCGACTGCAGAAATGAGAAGAAACGGCCGGAGAGCTGTCGAAGGTTGGTGACCGCAGAATTAAGTCTGCATAACCGGAAATCGATAGACTCAACCAACAGCATTTTTGAAAGATGCCTCACTCTTTTTCGAAGATCAATCGATTTTCATTATAAAGTAGAAAATCATACTTCGACATCTTTATGGAACGTCCCTCCCTAAAATTGATAATACATAACTTAAAACTTACCTTCACAAGAAACTGCGGATTATATTTTCGGTCAAACCACGCGAGTGAAATATTTTGGGAGTATTCAGCATGGATTTCTCGAAGACATATCGACATCGAAATCATCGAGACTTTGTATGGAGCCTCGAGTTCAAATGACATGGTCCCCGACGTTACATCTAACATTTTTGAACCTCATCTTGATTACAATAATGTTTTCGGAGTAACACATTAATCCACGTCGAAGCGTTAAGAGCAGCGCTTAGTATTCATTTAATTGCAATTTGCGAAATCAGTGTTTTTAAATAGCTTTCGAAAATGCACGATCTATGTGCGGTTCTCTATTGGCGGTGACTTTCCAACCGGAGAAGGGGTGTGTACTGAATGCTGTGCGGCCACGGCTGATCGTCCGTTCACCCCACGATGCCCGGTGCATAGCAGCGGAGTAACCCTACATTCGAGTGATTGGAAACGCTCGGCTGCATTGCATCCACCGATTATCGACAACACGAACCGATGCAGCACGCGAGAGATGAGGAGTAGTGGGTTCGGTGAAAACCGATGGGGACGTAAACTCACCGCTGTGGTAGAACCCAAGACCCAATGCGCTACCATGGTCGGGCTCCCACTGCTGTTTGAGATCGTTACATTACATATTCTCCCAATCTTCGCGCGAACGTGACACACCCTTCCTCCGCGTTGCTCCACAGTTTCGACACGTTCTGGAACAACGTTCGCAATATTATCCTATACTTATACCTAATAGAAATACTCCAACCCTTACACCGCCAAACGGTACTGAATTCCGGTGTAATTTCGCGGATACGCTCTAACGATCTCGATTATAATTTGCGTTCGATATTACAGAGATATGAATTGTGGATGTATCATCGGTAGTTCCATCTGACGATTTCCAGGATATAGCAAAGGTGTCGTGGTTGTCGCAATAATAGGGAAATGTTAATGACAAGCGATTCGAAATATTTCTAATAGTTCAATGAATCGTATTTCAATATCCAAATAATTAAGAAGAAGCTATATGGAACTTTGCTCGAAGTTATCGAAGTACCATTTAATGTATTCCGTGCCTAGAAGTACTGTTTGGTTCGATCAAACTCATGAAGCAATTTCCGATTGCCCCAAGCCCGACGAATCAATACGGAATCCTGATTACCTAGATGTTTCGATGAGCGTAGATTAGCACCGGGCAGATGTTGCATAGAGTACTGCATACTGGTTTTCATGAACCGATTGCCGAAGTTGACGAAAGTTTTCACCGATATAGCCATAACGTGATTCGGTGACGTCGCTTAACTTAATGTTTCCGGGAGATATTCGAGGAGGTTAGCAGGAACGGTACACCTTCGTCCACCTTGAGACACGATATATACCTAGCAACGGGAGCGGGTTCGGTTTGCTCGAAGTGGAGCTTGCCTACAGTAAATTTGGACCACTAACTACCGCTAAGCGAATGAGGGATATTGGTTTACGGTATACGACAGCCTCCGGATATAGTTATTGTATACATTACTCCATATATTCTGTATATTCGACTAAATCATTTAACACCCCGCTTCGAGCTCGACAGCAGACCTCGCGATACAGCAACGTCGCCGTCCTGTGGCCAAAGCGTCCCTCTCGTGTTGACGCCGCAGGGATAGTCAAAGTCCGCGACGGCTACTGATGCGGACGACAAAGTTCTTGGTTACACCGGGGGCAGTAACTACCTTCGCCAAGATTCCTCGATAAACGACGAACGCGCTTTTTATTCGCTTCTCTTTCCTTGATAGCGTGATCGACGTTTAGGATAGTTCTATCCTATTAAGGCTACCGATCGCCAGGATCTTCGTGATTAAATCGATGCCAAATCCGTCAATAACAAAGTTCAGCTTGAGTTTAAAAGAAAACTGCTAACTAGATTGTCATATAAATCTCGAATGCCCACTTTTGGGATTCTCGATGCGTGCGAAAGGGAAACGAGGTGGCAGTGCGTTTCCGAGGCGCTTGGCAGTGTTCGTTCGTTCGCACGCGGGGAGTTGCAACGAGAATGCCACAGTATCGACGGTTAAATGGAGTCCGGTATAATTTATCGAACGATTGAAATCGCGCGCTGGACCGTGGAACGTAGGATCCGAGAACGCGCGGAGCAAAACTCTCGCAGTAGCATGGATATTCGAACGGACCACTGTTCTATGTCAAGGTAGTTTGTATATACGTCCATGCTGAGTTTCCCCGCAGCTTCGCTCCCGCCCCCATAGAAAAGCAATTCCTGCGGTCCGCTTCGCGGGTGCGTTGATATATCTCGAGTACATACTGGGAATGCGTCAGCTTCGTGTTTTCGGCCGATGAATTCGATGAATAGAACTCGGGTGGAAATTTTGTTCCGTACACCGGGTGCAACATTGCGGGCTTCGATGTAATGCACGAATATATATTCGCGAACGGAAGTGTCGGAGAGAAAGCGGGTCATCGATAATACGAATTACCACCCCGGCGCAAATTATTATTACTCCCCATCCCCGTTGCAGGTCACGATACAGTATATTGAAACGGACGACTGTATTTCACATCCGATTATCGGCAGGCCCGTTCCATCAGAATGAATATTTCGTATGGGCGTTCGAGCTCGGTGCTCGCCGAAATAATTTCCTCACGTTGCGTGCCACGCACAAGTGGAGGAAGCACGGCGAACTTGAGATGATCGACAAAATATATACCGCAGAAGCGGAGACTTGTTTGCCGTGGTAATTCGTTGGTCATGGTACTTTGGATATTGAGTACGGACCATTGCTCCGTAAACATGGTTATTCGGTTCATCCTGGCTCATGGCAGGACATTTCCGTTCTTACGACTATCCGCAGTTATCCGCACGTTTATTACATAGGATATTATACCGTTGACGATGATGGCGAGTCGTTAGTCAAATTGTACGGTCGTTTCAGCAACGACGCGTTAATCTACGATAGAATTACACGATTCAGCTGACCTATCGTATGTTTTTCGACTATACAGTTGTACTGTTTGGATGAGTGATTTCTGGTGAATAAATAAATGAATTTAACAAAAATGGTGTCAGCGGGAAACAAAAATCCATAATAAAATTTCATAACAGAATACACTTGTAAATGGTGCATATTATGAAAATCAAATTGAATAAATTAATAGTGAACGGTCATCATTCTCACAATTTTCAAACAATTGAATTGAACCGTATCGATCTCTTGTCACCATAGCTATTGATAGAAAAAAAAAAAGTTTACACTAGTCAGAAATAACGACATAGACGCTGGAAGTAATTAATCAACGAATTCGAACGAAAATGTCAAAAAATTGTGGACGTTCATGATATTCGATGCAAAATACAAACGGGAGAGAAAATACAAATTACCCTGTCAGAAACATCCTGGTGAATCAATATGCCACGAGCTTAGAAAATATATGTATCTGCCGACGTCGAACCTCGACATCCACGGGGCAACATACCAA
Source organism: Ischnus inquisitorius (assembly GCA_963924025.1). Taxonomy (NCBI): domain Eukaryota; kingdom Metazoa; phylum Arthropoda; class Insecta; order Hymenoptera; family Ichneumonidae; genus Ischnus; species Ischnus inquisitorius. The sequence goes on along the minus strand of OZ001243.1, from coordinate 15,080,724 downwards.
AAGCCGGCTCGTGCTCGAATGTAATGAAGACATTTCGTAGTACGAGACCTGATTTACAATTCGTCATGGTAGTCTCGGCAATAAGTTTGCCGCAGGTATTACCTGTCGGGTCTGTCAGCGGGGCGATTGCCTCGGCGGCTACTTTGTCGACCTATCGATTCTCTTTCCCTCTGCCTCTTGTGCCGCATCCTTAGACGCCCCCGTAACCTCTCGCGCGTTTAACCATACAGCGCTTCGGGGCGAGCAGAGTTCGGCGGGCGGTTGCAAGCAAAGTTATACCTATTATATCGATAACTCACGGACCGGGTCTTACACGGCGCGAGCAAGCGGGCGTTTGCGTCGGTGAAGGGGTCTATACCTCATGCAGTATATACATCAGAACATCTGTGGACTTTTCTTGTCCAACAGAATCCAATTCTGTCTCGCACAGCGTACGCACACATATGCAAGGATGAAAGATACATATCATCATGCATACGAACGCCGGTAATGTATACGAGTACATGTCTCATTGTCCGAAGGATCATGATCAAATTTCGCCGACATCTCGACGCGCGATAATTCATCGCTATTTTCAAATGAAAAATATTCTTGCCGGCTTAACCGCGACTGAGCGATTTATTCAATCTCATCACGATTTGTCGTTCCGGTGAATAATATTGCGTCGCGATAGGGCGTAAAATAAATTTTCAATTCGCAATAAACTAAAAATTTGGGAGAAATAATAACAGACTATCTTAATGATGCGAATAATGTGGGATTCTTGATGAAATAATAACCGGTAAAAACAAATCCGAAATGGGCATCAAGTACGTTCTTCAGTGTCGATTTTCCCTTGCTGATTTCTTCTTTTACGATCTCCATTACCCGGCGATACTCACTCCCCCGAAATCTCAAATTGATTACGAAATCCCCGGCTGCGAAGCACGGTAAATGAGCTTGCAATATCGGCGTTCTCTATTTTCTCTTACCAATTAACCCGCTCCCATGCCCGCCCGTTTGCTCTTTGTCGATTATTAAAACAAAAGTATATCCATCTCCGCTATCAATCACCGCAGTCTGGCCGTTCCGATTTTGCCTGAATAATGCCTATTGATATATCCGTAGTAGTCTAGTATCTCTCGATCAAATCGAAAGGGGTTTCGAGGGGTTAGCAACGGTTAATTATCGGAACTTTGTCCCAACGCGGTTTTCGGAGGGACAGGAGAGGGGTCGTCGAGCGGGCGACAGAGGAGTGCACACACAATCTGTGCAGGACGTATTGTACACGGGGGAATGTGGATTTTGGCTTATCGAGAGTAGTCGCGGCGGCGGTCGGTTGCTTCGGTGACCGTGATAGCCGGTATTTCGGTGACCGGCCCAACGGGGGAAGCCTAAAGCAGTACGTTCGAACTGCTGCGGGGTCGGCACGATCGACCTCTCGACTTTCGCACCGCCAAACCATATGAACCAACCTCTGTACGGTCTCGTATACGATGTCGAAACCCTTCCTCTGACTATCAAATCGTCGGGCCATCGACGAACGTATAAACGTAAACCCACGAGAAAGCAAGTACAGCCGAAAGCGGAGAGTGCAGTGAGTGCGATAGCGATAGTCGCACACACGGATGAAGGGCTCGTGGCATGTAATGTGTCACGTGCACAATCGAAGCGTGTCCAACGCCGATTCTGCACTTGACAGGGCACACGTGGTGCTTTCCCACGTATACTCCCGTGTGCAAAACATATACCTAACTGCACATAACCTCGCGCGATCATGTACTTAGTGGCAGCTAGCTTAGGGGGTGTGGAACCCAGTGCGAGCACGGCTACTATAGTATGACGATGTAGCGATGTACGTACTGCGCTCGGTCGCACACTAATCAGACTCGTTACGTGGCGCCGATAAACGACGGCTATGACGACGGGGCAACGACAGGCAAGGTGAATGCTGACGATCAACGTACCCCTCACCGTAGATTGAATGGCGATAACATCGACATATCCCGGTTCAGGCTCGCCTCAAACGTTACGCATTAAGAATTTAAGCGCGCCATTCTGCCCGCTACAGAGGTAGTTTAATCGTAGCGATATTGTTCGTCAAAGCGCGTTAGTGTATCGCAGTTTGTTTCGGATCTATCTACCCTGACGAGATCTCGGCCCGTCGAAATGTCTTTGGGAATTTGCAGTCAATTTATTGGAAATTCATCGTTCGTTTGTGGGGCCAATACGCGGAAAATACAAAGGATTCAAAACTGCATATAATATTAAGTGGAACATTTTCTGACGAGTCGAAAAAAAGGGGGAGCGAATTATACCTCATTCTTTGATTTCATTTTGTTTTTTTCAAAACATGGATATAAAAAACGTGCATCGAAAGATCAAATACGTCGGTTTACCTTGGCCTGCATTAAATTACATTTGTCGGAGCAAAGCGAAGAGTCTTTGAAATTAATATTTCAAGAGACACAACAGCGTCTCGACGCCAAATACTGAAAAAAAATTTCGTGACATACCGCTACTGTGTGTAACCTATGGCAATATGCCTAACTTATATACTCCGAAGATTTTTTGATTTCGATGCAAATCTACCAGAACACGCCATGCACAAAACTTGGATGATACCGAGGTCGTGAAAACTGTAACGTTAATGTTTTTTCTTCGAGAGCGAAACTCTGACATAGAACGTAAAAAGAATTTCACTGCAGGACTGATAACCGCGGCGCGATCCTATTCTCGTTGGACGCCAGAGTTTCACCGACCTCGGAAAAAAAAAATAGGATTACAATTTTAATTACCGACCGAGCTCGGCTCGGATGGGCGGCGGGGAGTGCCACTTCGCCTTAACTTCATACTTTTTTTAGCGCTTTCTCAAGTTTTTGTTTGTCCGCTCCTCTAATTTAAAGACTTTTCACAATATAATATGAAGTGGAGTTGAATATTTATAAAGTAGTTATCCGGCTGCCGGAGTTTTACGAAGCGGTGGAATAAGTGGAATAGTTGACTCGCACCTTCGCATAACGAAGGATGCACATTCGAGGGGAGTTTACTTTTTCTCTCGCAAGTAACGGAAACTTTGAATAGTCAGTCTGACAGAAGGTTTGTTCGTTGGCGGAAAGAAAAATCGGAAAGTACAATTTTGAGAAGTTCTTGGGGCGACTTCTTTGCATTGTCACCCCGTTACTTCGGCCATTAGGTAGTTCAGGCAGAGTGACAGAGATGGTTTGCATTGTTAAAATAATTTTACCAGCTATTCCCACGCAAATTTTTCGGTACATTACGTGAGTAGATCAGTGGCGGTTCGTGATTAGCTCCGTTTAAAGGCTTCGATTAAAAGACAAGAAATGTGAACGAAACCGTATTAGAACCGTAGAAAACTACTGCTAAGGGAGGATGATATTTTACACGAACCGCATGGGGTTGAGGGTTCTGGTATATACGCATTCAGGAAGAAAGGGAAAGAGGTACCAGAATTGAGAGTGAGTAACACCGGCAAAGCTTTTGACTCTATGCCAAGAGTCAAGCTTCCTTGCCTAGACTATGCCTTCATCCCTGCTGGCACACAGTCACGCACCCACGGATTAGCGGATCTCATCGTAGCGGAGAGAGAACGAGCAGTAGTCGGCAGCTAGGCTACCAGTCGGGAGCCGGAGCCACGTCGGGATTTATGATTGAAGTTCCGCTCGGTCGCGGAAAATGGAAAGTCAAGCAAAAAACAATGGGCTACGAGATTGAGGAGAGGAAGTGAGGAAGAGCGAAAAGTTGAAAAAATAAAACGAAAAAACAAACGCAGAAAAAAAAAAGCTCGTCGAAAAAGAACCGAAAGGGAGATCGGATTGGCGCGTAGAGTGCACGGTCTCCTCGTACCACTGCTTCTATACTATTTATATAGTTATACTGCTGTAACTACTGGGAGATAGCGGATGCACTGTCGACGAGTTGGTCATAAAATTTGGCAAGTCAGTTGCCTATGTTCGCTACTCCTTTCTCTCCGGATCCGCAGATTCTTCTTCCTCTTCATATTCTTTATTCGTATCTTTTCCTGTAGCGTAACTGCTTCCTTACACATAGGACGAAGAATATCAGCAAAAATTACTGGAAAACTCGGAGAAAATATTTCGCCAATATAGTATCAGTCGTTTGCAGTGAGTCATCGATTACTATGTTCAAAACTGTGTTCCATGTTGGGTTCAACGTGCTAACAGAGACATTTTTTTTGCTGCAGTTACATAGTCATTATTCTCCAATTCTTCTTCCTTAGCAATGATTTTCCACGTCCAAGAATAGATTTCAACACTGAATTCCGAAAGTCTCTACTCGACTGGTAGCTCTGGGTTCGTTCACACGAAAGTAGGAAGCCGGCGAGGAGCACCGTACAGTGTTCCGCACTGTCTGACGTCAAGTGGTCCTAGACGACGTCTTTATAGGCTTCACTGGCTCTTATTCATTCCCAGCGACCGCTTCTTTCTTTCCTCTTTTCATTTTCTAACACCGTTGCAGCCAAGGCCATAACCGTTTTCGCCTTTCGCTGCGACGTACAACGTCGTCTTTTTGTCTTCGCCCTTTAAGTGCCGCCCTTCCATCGGCCGCAAGCGCTTCTCAAATCGACCTGTGGATACTTCGAGCATCACTTCGCGTATGAACGCCTCCGCGGACTCACGATCTCATCCTTTTATAAGACTCAAAGAGAATACACTATAAGATTCTCTTTCGCCCTCGCAGCGCAAGTACTGTCGTGTATATGTAGGTGAATCTGGAGCTTCTGGGTTTCTGGAGCTGGCGGAAGTAGGAAAATATCCGCTGACCGATATTCGGATAAAAAATACCCTTAAGGAGATATTCGCGTGAGTTATTGATGGTCTATTTGTCTACACATTATAGTTGACTGCCATTATTCGTTATTGTTATTGATCGGAAAATCGATTAGTCGATTGACATAGCGTGACCTGGTTACCTTTCATGGCGAGTCAAATCGCCCCGACAGCTACTCGGAACTGTACATAGGGTTTCCCTTTAACCACGTCGCACTCATAGCCCGTCGATGAATTATCAGCCAAAAGTTCAAATAACCGCGTTGCGTGGTTATTCGAACCTGCGTGGCTTCTCGTGGCTTGCGAATTTCGAGCACTTCAATTGGATTGTTTCCTCCGCCTCCCTTGCATTGATCTCAATTATTAGTTCCGATTATACGGCTCGCTACGGTAACGAGCACGAACCGATTTAACGTTTTAGGCCTCTTCTGTTTAATAGCTGTTTACGCAATCAGCCTTTATCTGATCACACACAAATAATTAGTGTTGAGTTAGCTAAGCGCTAAACTGTGAAGAGTGACAAGATATACGAGCGACTTCGTACGATTTTTTATTTTTCATGGATTCGTATTCAATTGGCTGATTGATACATTTTTTCAATTTTATTTACGGATTTCTCCGCTTTACAATCAATTTATAATGTACCCAACAATTTTAGAGCTCCGAACAATAATGCAATATTCTTTTCTAACTTCCACTTTTCCATTCATTTACACTTACGTGATGTTTTGTTCGCCATCTTTTTATAAAAAAATCTATATTTCCATGAATCTATCCTGCATAATATAATGCATGTGAAAATAATCCAAGAATAACAAGTTTTGCTTCGGACTATCAGATCATTTTTATTCTCACGGTTGAAATATCGATGGATTTGCATTTCAATTTTGCTCGATCTTCTGGAGCGTTCATAAAAGCTTCCTACTGATACGAACGCTCGCCGAATCGTCTAAATAACAACGAGAAAAAATGTTGATATTCCGATGTTTTGATCGTACGGAGCTGCGACAGTGACATGCGAGCTTCGCCGATTGTAACGCGCAAACTATCCGAAAGGCCTTTCGGTGTGAACATCGAGCGTATTCATGCATACGTAGAACGCATTAAAATTGAGGAAAATCTACGAGACACTTTAGGCTTGCGGTAGGTGGTGGGATGGGTTCGTGATGCGCGCGAGAACGAGCCTTACGAATGCGAAACCCTATCGGGCGCGCGTATACCGCGTATGTAAATTTGTGTTAATTCAATTCCGAGACCGATGCATTTATACGTGTAACATCGATGGTGGATATACGTTGCACATATAACTGCATTCCCACTGCGAGGCTATATACATATGCTGTAGTACACCGTGACTATGTGGTACCGTATCAGTACCGATGCGCGGTAGTCGGCGACTCTCGTTGGCTACCGGTTCTTACCTGCTACACCCAGTGTATTGTATACTGTGGACCGTATAGTATATTCCACCAATGTACTTGTATGATTTTTCTGGAATATCGGATCGCTCCTGGAGTCGCTCCGTTAAATTTAACGGCTGTTGTAAACTCGATAAGTAGAATGGAGGGCCCCGGCTCGGTTCCCGGTTCGTACGTATTATAGCTAGAGAAGGACGACAAACATCGGCAGTTCAGGCCGCGCTCCCCTTACCCCCTTCGTTTCCGAAGCGAACGTTACGAGTATTATGGAAAAAGGAGCAGCGAAAGCAGATACGCGTTTCGCCCACACGTGTGCAGAAAAACGTTACAAGCTCGCCGGCTGTACGTTCGTGTCCTATCGTGCGAACCCTGTTTTCATCTATGATCAAAGTCGTTGCCCGTCAGAAGCAGCGCGCACAAACATTTTTACTGGCTGACCAGGTGCGGCCCACTCAAATTGATTAGTCGACGATCGTTTTCTGCGTCAACGAAATTGATTGGTACCAAAGTTCGATGCACTCGGCGCTCGACAAATATTCAAAATAGCGGAAAGATTTTTCTACAAAATTTCTAAAGCTCTCAACTGGAAAAGAAGTGTGATATATTAATAGTATTATGAAAAAAAAAGAGTGGGATAACGAATAATTGTTTGTTCATTATATTCGAGAGATTTTTTTATTATTAAGAGTAGAAATCTCCCGGATATCCTTTTATGTTATGTTAGCCTATGTTATGTCAAAATTTAATTGTTGCACCCATGAATTGATTGATGATTGAACAGTCGGGCGTTGAAAAGGTCTCGATGCTTCCTTTTTGTGTCGTAAATTTCACTGGCACACGCTGAAACAAGCACCATACCTCGCTTCTCGATGATCCCGAATGAAAGAATGTTTCGAAAAATTTCCCGGGTGATACAGCCCGAAGTTGCACTTGAGTAAAGCTCAAGAACTTGTACAGGCGAGAATACGTTAGGTGCCCTGCCGGAGGTGTGTATCGCGTAATCCAAGTACACGGCTTGTCGGGTAATTGTCCGTGCGGAGTTTCCGCGTATTTTTTCGTCTCCTCGGGGGTTGAGAAATCCACGAGTCGTATGTCCTATGTACACGTGCGGAGTAAACTTGGGAACATTGGCTCGGGACCGTTTTCCTGTACCCTCAGGCTTTCACGTAACTTTACACGACAGAAGCTTCGAGCCAGAGCGAGCATTTAAGACACAACACGGTACCTAATAGCATAGTAGGCACTCTTTGTATTCATCGTCAATTGAAGCTGCACCCCAAAAACGCTATATCAATATTACAAGTTCTTTTCTATGAGCAAAGATGTATTGCTTGCACCCTGTATGAAACTTCGAGTTTCAGTCATTCTTGTTAATCTTTATCCACAACTCAAGGCGATGAGTAAATAATAGAAAAAATAATGTCTTTGGTTGAGTCTACCGTCAAATCAGTATCATCGATCACACCGTGTGTGCAAATATCCACAGACGCACACGTACACTCTATGATATACGGCAATTTCCACTGTATGGATTGAATACGTATGTATTTTTGTATACGTACTGTTACATTACGTATGTGAGGCTTCCGGCAAGAAGCGCGCAAGGTGGATGCCGTTCAGCACCTCTGCACGGCGTACAAATAACAGGAAGGAATCCGAGAGGCATCGTAAAGCAACGACGGTAACCGAGGGTGAGTTGAAAAAGGGGGATAGAACGGTGGGGTAGCTTACTTGCCGGCACCCAGCGCACGAAGAATCTCGTGTGGCTCCGACGGTGTGCTTGTGCTAGCCCCGGAGTGGAGCACGTCCCGGATATCGATCGGCCACGAGACAGCATAAGTGAGAACGAAAGAACCCCAACGACAAAGAGAGACAAAGCGATAGGGAGGCGAAAAGAGACCTCTTACGAACTCCCGCCGCGTATACGGATCCTGCCAGTTTGGCTTTTTGAGCCAAGTTGAGCTACCGCGGAGAGAATTTTTGTCGGGTTACCGCGAGACCCTGTAATAATGGACCCGGCGGTTGCTTCGCCGAATAGCGAGTGAAAAGGGTGGGCGGGAGAGGTTGAAAGGCACACCGGCAAAAGGAGAAACCGGCGATCGGTGCGGGAAAGTCCGCAGCCAAGTTGCGAAGCCTAAGAAAGATAGTAGCAGTTTTACTTCGAACAAGGAATGGAACAGAGATGGATGAAGCAATTAACAATAAAAGTTTAGAAAGTTTCTACGGTACCGCTGAGACTATGCAGGAAATTATTTATACAAGATTTATATGAGCATTGCATATCGAGTTTGGAATTGGTAAATGAAAACTTTTTCATCTGCCCAGTGTAAAATATTGAAGATGGCAATCTTTTCATGATTAGTATCGTCGCATGTGTATAATTTTCATCTATATCTTCCTGGCGGATCTTCAGATTGTAACGATATCAAACAACACCGAACAATATACAATGGACTTCAATGTTCATTGAGCACAACGGCAGTGCTCTTCAACAAATGGATATTATAATCCGAAAGAGCACTGCTGAAAAAAAAGTATTTCCGGCAGGCCTTGTTGTAGGAACATCAGTGATGCTTGTACCGCGTGTAGGGTGCGACAACGAGCGAAAACTTTACAAATGGTGGTTGTTTCGTCTCTTCTCTCATTCAACCACCGTTTTTATCTTAGCCACACTCAAGCCGCACCGCAAAACCTGTCCGAGAGAAGTGGTCAAGCGAGAAAAATAAAAACACGAAAGCGCGGAAAGAGAGCAACGAAGCAACAAAAAACAAGATCGATAAAAAAATGAAAAAACGAAGCGACGAAAAAACGAAGCGGCGAAAATGTGGCTGAAGAAGACAAAGAATGGACGAATAAGGAAGAATATAAGGTGAGAAACCCTTGCCTTGAAGCTAAGCATCCCGCCCGCGATCTGCGAAGTGTGTTTTGCACTCCCGATGCGCACTCGGCGACTTTGCACTCGCGGCCGTTCGAGTCTCACTCGCCCATTGTATTCAGCCGAGACGAAGACCATTTGCCGGTTACGAGTGCGCGCGAACAGGGTGTCGGCTCGCGGTCAGGAACGCATTGGGATGTCGCGCCGCGCTGTGTCGGGCCGCACGCATGGCATTATCATAGAATAACGCTCGATATATCCGAGGGCTCGAGGGAGGCGCGAGATGAAATCGCTCGTGCTACGGGCGAACTGGATAGCAGCGAAACCTTCACAGGCATTTTCGCCCGATCTGGCTCCGCGCCGCGCAGGCATTGGGATAATAATTCTTCGGTCACTCGAAAGCCCGGATAAAATCCTACCGCAGCCGGTCGCTTCCTCAACCCGGTGACCGCCGTTTTCAACTATTCGACGCAACTCGAGCGAGCATACTGTGTGCATTTCATCGACGTGCCCACGTTTCAGCACCAACACCCGTCGTATGCATATTCCCAACCGATGTAACCCAGCTTTAGTCGATCCGCGACGCGTTCAATCGTTCGCGATGATAGGACACATCAGGATTTTGGGTTTATGACGCTACGGTAAATCGTCAAAAAGAAACAGTATGAATAGGGTGCTTAATCGGCGATGATATTCGCACCCACTTGAACGCATCGCGTTATAAGCGCACGCGCGTCCGAATGGGTAATCGATATTTGACCGCGGAGCCGATTAATTCCATGACATTATACGTCAAGCTATCAACCGTTTCGACTATTCACGTATTATATTTGTGTTTCTTCAAAGCATGTTGGTATATCTTTATGTCTTTGAGTAAAGAACAAGATAGATCAGTGGCTGATAAAATATGAACGATTTAGAATAAAAACTTCGAAGATTTACTGTGTCAGTTGAAGACTTTTCAACATATTCGCCTGAGCGCGTCGACCTACTGAAAACTATCAGTTCGACAACAATTCGGTAATTTGATGTCATCGCTCCAATTTGAACACGCCGCAAGCCACGGCCTCGCCAAGTTCGCGGATAATCAGAATTTGCGATCATGGAGCACAGAAGCTCTTTGTGTAATTAATAATATTCAGAGTATTCTCTAAGAAAGTAGAACAAACGCTTGCTCGAAACTTTGTGGTGTTTTCTGACCCTTCTCGGTTTACAACCTGTGTAGGCGTCTTAACAATTGATCTGAAGGGAAGAAAATAAAATATATTGGATTCGGATTGACCAGACTGGCGTTTTCGAATCAATCGCGCCGCTCGTTGAGTTCTACTTTTAATAAGTAAGGCAGGGGGAGGAAGAGGGAACGTACATATTCCCTATGTGCACGTATACGCGCAATCGCGAGCTCCATCAGAAAGGAAGAAGACGAAGACATTCCACGTTCCTTTCTGGCTTTTTTTTCTCCTGGGGGAAATCACGTGTCCCGGGTTTTATGGGTATTCCCACAAGCAGCTGCACACACCGATGGTCGTCCACCCACGAGAAGGAGATGAGCAGACCCACCTCCTAAACCCACTGAATTCATAGTGTGACGGTTTCCCGCTCATGGTTTCTGCGGAACTTCCACTTCACCCTCCTCCCCACCCCCGCCTGTTTGGGGGCCGGAGTAGGCAAAGAAGTAGTGAAAGTTTCCCAAGGGAATCGCAAAACTCTCGATTCTTCGCTCTTCCCAATATCACACGAGCAATATGCTTTCATGTTTAAGATGTCCAGTCCCATAAAGGTTCTTACAATGTTGCGTATAGTGCAATACATAAGTAGATAACGGCAGTACAAAGGTGCGCCGTGTCGGCAATATTCAACGCCGACCTACGTCTCGATCCTTAAGAGCCAAGTCGAATCTTAACTCCTTAAAAATCGAAAACATCGACTCCGCAATGCCCCTTGTCGACACACGCGTATCGAAGAATTTACGAAATTCTCATTCGCCGGCCGGTGCAATGTACGCACCAGGAATGTCAATGATTAGTATATGTGTAGTAGGAGAGTGCAAGTAGACATTAACAAGTATGCAAATTACTGATTCCAATTTAAAAATCATCCAACTGTAACTAATTCAATAATTCTGTAAGTGCATAGTTTTATTAAGCAGATTTTCATAACCGTACTGGTAGAAAGTTTATGCCATCGTCATTATAAATATAGCACGTCAATTCATGAATATCGATTGCCCTCTTTCGGCTGTTCCGGAAGTTTTGATTTGGTCTTTTTGTCTTCGAGTCCGTGACACCAGCGGAGCGACGGAAAGATTTAACGTACAGGCTCCTGGAACTTCGGAGTTTCCATGGAGCCTTCATGGTAGAGGTGTTCGCATATTTGTCTGCGTGACTACCCGTAAAATGGGAGGGCATGTATAGAGAACTTCGTACAGACTTGTCGTCTATGTACAGAATCACGAGTACGTTCACGGGCGTTAGTTCGTCCCGACCTCGGTATAGTTGTAAAGTACACAGAACCCCGGCATAGCAACATCCCCTGGTGCACCCCTTCGAAAGCTTTTATCATGCCCAAACTCACCCCTTCGCCTGTGCGACACCTCACATATTTGTCCCGCCTACGACGCGTCTCATGCACATTCTTTCCGGCTTACACTCGTACGGATACACTGTGCAGTACTGCACTTGTCTGTATTCTTCTCAACGTCTTTATTCTACTGTCGCCGTTTTTCACTCTTCGTTGTTTTCTATTTGTCTGCAATTTCACGCAGCCGACGAATGGTTATTCAATTTAAAAAACACTCGGTTGAACGAATTTGAGAAATCTTCAGTTAAATACGTCAAAGTAATTGGTTTCAATAACGATTTTTTTGTGTTTGTAATTATTCTGTGAACATTTGTATCCCAAATTTGACTGCATTCGAATTTTTGGAACCTCGTAACAGTTTTTTTTTTCAACGCAATGCACTTCCACACACACCGAATCCAAATTTCCTAATATCAAACAGCATTATCCATTGTAAGTGATAACATCTCAGAGCCCGTTGATATGCCATGTGCGTGTCCGATAAAGCACCACCGTCTAGCGGACGTCGTTGCATTAACGTTCCTTCACCTTTCGCGCGAAAGAAAATAAAATACACGCCGCACCCTAAAAATTGTTCACTCATCCATTCTTCGTTTCTACTTCGATCGCGCATTATCGCACGCTCGCAGTGGGATCTCTCCGTACTACGAGTTTTACACTCGAGTGCATAAATATATAAGGTTGAAAAGGTGGTCGGAGCCGGCTGGGGTATGACGACGACACCCTTTTTAATACTCGCAATCTTGAGGCGCAAACCCTATGGCGGCGTTCGGGTCCCTCGAGCCAATTTATAAAATCTACGTCGGCTTATCGAATCACGCGCTTCGCGGGTGTCCTTCACGAGATACGAGTAGCAACAGAAGAAGCACACTCTGCCCCCCTTCGTCGTCCACGCTATATACACTCGTGTCGACAACGATCCACCGAGCCCGAGGGTCCCGTGGGCGAAATTCGAAATGGCTCGACAAGACTAACGCGCCTGACAGCTCGCACAACCTAGCTGCTACTGAGAAGGCACAAGACGCGACACCGGGAGAAGAAGGGAACATGCGATACGGTGGTGTGCGTAAATAAAGTAGCCCTTGGGTGATCATAATAGGTTGAAGCAAGGCAACGGCATGGCGAATGAAGACAGCGAAGGAGGAAGACAAAAAAGGTAGGCGACGAGGAGGACTTTGTTCGAGTCTAATCTCGTGAACGTCAGTGTTTCTATATCTAATTCGATTGCGCCGTTTCCCTTGTGATTCGTAGACTCTCGGTGATATTTACGATGCGAGGGGGAAAAAAAAACAATGGCATGAGACCAAAAGTTTGTGTCATACTCGCTATCTTACCTATATACGAAAGCGCGTGAGACGAATGCGCAAAGAGTTGAGTAAAAGGGACACTCTCGTTCGACAGCAAGCAAGAACTTCTGGCCATATGCCGGATGGCTGGCATCTTGTGGAGCTATTGATACACAAGAGTGAAGTGGAAACTCCCAATTCCCACTGTAATTCCTACTGACCTCCCCTGGCTCGCAGGATCGAGATGGAAGAAGTCTTCGCGATGGATGACTTGGATCCTGATATAAAAATAACCCGAATAGTCAAAGCGGTTCGAAAGATTAATCATTGTAGCTTTGTCTTCATCAAACATAGCTACGCATATTACACGCACATAACTTTTGATAACATTGACAATAACGTATTTATTATGTATACCCCCTGATACATCAATGGACCGCGGGTCTACGAAAATAAATGTTCTGCAAGTGAGTGCAATCCGTATAACGTTTTTTGCCGTTGAATAATACGATTTTTCTTCGTCAAACTAAGACCAACAAAAGTATGAGTGCCCGCGAGAAGCTCTCGGCCAACAGTAAAACATCGTTTAATCCACAATCCCGGTGGCCTTCCTCTTCGCTCCTACGTCCCTCTTCAGCAGCGTTCTCTTGATCTTTCCTAGGTAAATGAGCTCGACGTTGAAAAACCCGTGAGAGAGAGAGTGAGACCGAAAACCGTAAAACCGTGTTCACCGATTTTCCGTCTCCCTCCGTTCTTGCGTATCCATCTCCTCCCCTCCCCATCGGCAAGCGCGCTTTTATCGTGAATTACCTAGTTCCGTTCAGCACCGGCGATAGAGGAAAGCGCTCGCAGGAAACACGCGATAACGGAAAGCCTCGGGAACGAAGATCTTGGGGGGCGGGGAAAAAACTCTTGCGTGCAATAGAGCGAGCGGGTAAGTTATGTGTATGGATCTGTTAGCGAGTATACCTTCCTTACATGACTTCGTAAGGACGTAGCTACAAGAAAGCTCCATGATACACTCAAGTGCGAACATGAAGCGTGCAAGGAATTAAAGGATGAATTGTGAGAACAAGCAGAAAATGGAAATACACATTTTTATGGCTTTTTTCTATTCGAGTACGCAAAATAAAATGGCTTGGAAAATGAAGACACGCGGAAGGAGGTGCAGCAGAAAACCTTTCGCCTCCTCCTTTGGGACACATTTTATTTTGCATTTTTTCGATTTGGACACTAATCGTTATCGATTTTATTCTATCTTTATTTCATTGACTCCAAACTGTGTCTTCACCAACGCAGAAGAGTCACTCTTATATACATGACTATTATATACGAACAAATCGCTGTGGATTCAATTATATCTGTTCTCTGTACACACGATGGGAACTATAATGCACGTGTTCTGCCATATTGAACCGAACAGGAATTGAGGATGGTGGAGTGACTTTCCTAGACGTAACGTTAGAAGTATGACGTTCTTGCTCTACGCCAGCTTCGTCGGAGTTGATTTAATCAAGTCGCTCGCGTCGTTGCTTGGGCCATCAAAAGCGAATTGGTTATCCACCACCACCACGATCACCACCACCACCATCGTCAGTCACTACCACCGTCATACCTCTCTCAACGATGTCATCCCCTTTTCCCGTCTCGTTCCTCTACGAGGCGAGCATTATTCAAACCCCCCCGCTGGGCATTAGCTCACAAGACACGGGTAAGCATTCCCGCACGTGCTGGAATCGCGCATATTTGATGAACGCGAGAGAGCACAGCACCGTCAACTTTGCACTATATCCTACGTAATACACTCGACGAAGAATTGCATATTGGAAGTGGAGAATACGTGGAAAATTAACCAGCCAATCACTTCGCTTCTCTCGAAGTATCCCAGCAGTATTCTTATGAAAGACCACCGGTTCACACTCTGTATGAATATCTGATGGGAACCATCGCGCGCCTCTAGAGTTTCTACTTCCACTTTGCAAACCGCGAATTGACCAAAGTGAATGAAGATTAATAGCTCACAGCGCATATTTGAATATATCCGGAATACGATTTCCCGTCCAAGTTTTGTATACAGCCAAGCTCCCGTAACAGAAACGATTTCCAAATCGTATTCTTATCTAAGCTCGGCTGAATCGAGGTTACCGAAAAATCGTGCGGTGTTACCGGTATTATACCATTACGGCGAAGAATCAATGAACGCTTTATCGATTTTGTCATTTCGAAGAAGCCACGTGAACGCTATCCGGAAGTAGATCTCGGATCTTTCGAAATGTACAAAAATCCATAGGAATGGAGAGAAAGAGGACCTACTGCCCGAAGAATCGGGGGAGGATTTCCCCAGCGTCGAAACACAACGAAAGGCACACAGTTCGAAACTACAAAAGCAGGCCGAGGGTATGTTGAGCACGTACCGGCTTGATGTCCGCAATATGACGAGGCACCCCCTTTTGCCGCGTTGCCACCCTCGCTATACTGTCTAGCGTAGCTGTATCCACTACTGCTTCGGCGCTACGCCGAGGTAAGTGATATCCTTTCGTGTAGTACGGTTAACACAAAGCCACTGTACGATACCAATGGAGATATAATACAGTACATATATCGTTCACATGGCAACCGCATTAGCTAGACACGAGAGGGATGCGATGCGCTCGGACGTGCGAATGTCGGATTACCACATTTAGGCCCTTTCGGCGAAGAAACCACGAAACTATCCACTACCGACCGAACACACCAATTCCGAAAACAGCTACCAATTCTGTTCTGCAAAAAAACGAGCGCTGCGAAACTTACATATCTTTTACAATTGATTTCAAGCCTAGAAGTCGATTTACAAGTTTTACCGAGACTCAAAAACAAGGATTCCCAGAGCCTGTAACCTCACATCGTAAGAACATATTTGGTTGCTTGCACGGAGTTCATTGTTATGGTTACCCCCGATAATCAAACCCTTCGTATACACGCGGGGTATAGATTTTATGTAGGAGTTTGTTAAGCTAGATCCTCCCATGCCCGTGTTATCGGAGAACGATCGAATGTAGCGATACCCGGGTAACCAATCGCATGTACCGTTATGTGTGCGCCCCATTTTCTCCAATAGCATATCATGTAATATGAAATTCGAAAGCTTAACCGAAGTGAGTTACTCTCGAGACCAAATACCCTCAGGGCTAACTAAAAAAGAAAGTAACAAAGGCAAGCAGTAGGAGTCGATAGAGCGTCGGGTTCGCGCAAGCAAACTAGTTTGGATGGCCGACGACACACTCGACGGTGTCACGGAAAGGAAAGGCGGATGGATGAAGGACGCGAGAACGACTGGGTGTCGCGAAGCGTGTAAATGAAACTGCTCGCTTAGCAGGATCGTAAGGGGCTGGGCGACTGGTTGGAATCTTCGCGGAAAGTAGCACGCCGTTGGGTTACAGTGTGTGTGTGTGTGTGTGTGCATGCCGATGTGTGTGTGTATGTGTACCACCGCGAGGAAAAGCAGAGGAGGAGAATGAGTGAGAACGGACGACAGGGTGGTTCGCGCGGAGCGGAGGACGCGCCTTGCTAAGTTCGTTGCGAGAATGAGATTACCGTCCCGTGAAAGCAGTGCTTTGCATGGAATCACGTACCGGGTCTACGAGGAGTGAAAGAGGAAAGCAGAGCAGAAAACGTTGGCTGTGTCCTCGATGCTACGGGGTGGGTGGCATGTGATTCTCGGCTCCATCCCGTACAAAATCCTGCGAGCCCGAGAGCCAGGAAAAGAAATAAGGCAACGGTCCTTTTCCCGTGCCCGGTACCAAAGCCCTGTACCAAACAACCTTTTCCCTTTACCCTCTCGTAAGTGAATTTTCGCACACCCCGCGTTCCTAGTCTTCACCATTATGGTCCCTCGCGAATCAGGAATAACATCACCTACAGCGGCTGAGAAACACGATTCGCCCGTGACGCTCTACGCATCCGCGGCGCACGAATCGTAACCGCTCCGTCGTGTCGTACCAATCGCAGTGATGCAAATCCTGATCCTAAATTGATTTCCCCGGTGACATGCCGAAACTTGAGTCCACGCCATGAATTTGAGCAATGAGAAACGCTTGCACAGTCTCTTCATCGTTGCGAATGCTACATATCCCAGGTGGGGTTTGACCATCGGCTCGACTCTGGGCCGGCCTTGTTTGCCAGCGTCCCAACGTTGGCACAATCCTGGCCACCGACGTTGTGCCAATGTCGGCATATGCACGGTATGCTAACATCGGCCCAAGTCTGATCGGCGGTCGGACGCCGACGCTGGGCCAGTGCTGGTTGCACACTATATGCCAATGCGAGTCGATCCTGATTCCTCGATTATCAGTTTTCGATTTCCAAATGTCATTTCGTAAATTCTAAGCGACATTTCGTGAATATCCGCGAATATTTCACTCAACTGAGTGAATGAAATACCGATTAAAAAGTAACAAGGTTATGTACTTTACTTTTTTCGTGACAATTAATTAAATAAACCTCGCTCGATTAAAAAAATATGCCGCGCGCGTGCTAGAATGATGTATTTTTTGAAAAATCGCAGACGCATAGTTATTGTAATTTAAAAAATCTCGCGTGGTTAAAAAAAAGCGTCGCGCGTGTAACAAAATTATTTATTGAAATAATCGCGAACATTGTAGCTTCATTGAAATCGGAACAACGAAACACGCACCTATGAGCGCGATTTTTCAAGAAGTCTATGACAGTTTCGTACATGCGGAATGCTACATCACATATTGAGTACTTTGGAACAAATTTCAAAAAAGAGTGAAACAAAAATAAAAAGTGCGTTTAACCTTTTTGGCTTCCTCAAGAAGCTTTCTTTTGCGAAAAGTTTTTCACACATATCTATTCAATTACTTTTACTTGTTTATTGAATATACTTATCTAATAGTTCCATATTGTTCAATTTATTTCTCGCTACTGATAGTATTTTTTTTGTCGAGAAACTTTTTTCGAAAAATTCAAAATGATGCCAAAACTGAACGCTTGCATAGATTTTTACCAAATTCAATACTGACTTTCGGTTAACAATAGTTCAACTTTGTACCAAATTCTAGCCCAATATCTCGAAAAATGTGGCAGATAGAGCACCACCAGACATTTATTGAAAAAATTTAAATGGCGTAAAAACTGAACAACTGCATACATTTGGCTAAAAGTTGTACCAAAGTAAGGGACTTGACCCCTCAATAGGTGGTATAAATTTTAGCTTGATATCTGAAATTGTTTCCAAGTTATGAGGCCGATCAATGCGCGCGCGCGCACACACGCACACACACGCACGCACGCACGCACGCACGCACGCACGCACGCACGCACGCACGCACGCACGCACGCACGCACGCACGCACGCACGCACGCACGCACGCACGCACGCACGCACGCACGCACGCACGCACGCACGCACGCACGCACGCACGCACGCACGCACGCACGCACGCACGCACGCACGCACGCACGCACGCACGCACGCACGCACGCACGCACGCACGCACGCACGCACGCACGCACGCACGCACGCACGCACGCACGCACGCACGCACGCACGCACGCACGCACGCACGCACGCACGCACGCCTGCTCGCTCGCACGCACGCACGCACGCACGCACGCACGCACGCACGCACGCACGCACGCACGCACGCACGCACGCACGCACGCACGCACGCACGCACGCACGCACGCACGCACGCACGCACGCACGCACGCACGCACGCACGCACGCACGCACGCACGCACGCACGCACGCACGCACGCACGCACGCACGCACGCACGCACGCACGCACGCACGCACGCACGCACGCACGCACGCACGCACGCACGCACGCACGCACGCACGCACGCACGCCTGCCTGCCTGCCTGCCTGCCTGCTCGCTCGCACGCACGCACGCACGCACGCCTGCCTGCCTGCCTGCCTGCCTGCTCGCTCGCACGCACGCACGCACGCACGCACGCACGCCTGCCTGCCTGCCTGCCTGCCTGCCTGCCTGCTCGCTCGCACGCACGCACGCACGCATGCACGCACGCCTGCCTGCCTGCCTGCCTGCTCGCTCGCACGCACGCACGCACGCATGCACGCACGCCTGCCTGCTCGCTCGCACGCACGCACGCACGCACATACATCCACACATTTTTTTCTAAATGTATTTTTTCGACGTTTTGGCACATTCTGAACACGTTTTCATGAAAATCTCGAAAACTAATTTTTTCACCAAAACAAAGCTTTTTGAGGAAGCAAAGAACATCTTTTTGAAAAAAAAGGACGCCAAGTAGTTTATAAATCGTTTGCGAGTAATTTTTTAATAATTAAAACAAAAGAAGCAAAATCATATGAGCCAAGTAAGCTTAAAAAAATCATCTTGGCGAGTTCTTAGAACACAAATGAATACAAATGCATGAAAAGGAACAACGAGGTAAGAACGGATGTGTATCATCGGTCAGACCTTGGGCCAAGCGCGGCGATCACTGCTAAGCCAGCCTCGGCCCGCGGTTACATTTCGACGCTTGGCGCCCAGCGTTGTGCCGATACCGGCCCCTCGGTCAGCATCGGCAAACCCCACCTGGGATATCGAGAATTTAGAAAAAGAAAAAAATACGATGACAGGCTACGCAATTGTCAAGTAAGAGAATCTGAAGGAAATTAATAAGATTGTTATTCAATGACGAATTACAATTGAGTGGTGGAATTTGTAGGGAAATGCAACAAGGAAAGTCTCCCGAAGAAAGAAACTTTGAATCCTACAATATACATCTGCGATGCCAAGCCAGCTGAGCTTCACTACGGCTGAAGCTGCCGGGCGGTGCGAATTTGCATTTTACATTTTTCAATTTGCCACGGAGATGTCACACCTTCGCGAGCGAGAGTTCGTTGGATGGCTCTCGAGAAGTGTCACGATTTCCTTCTTCCAAGGGTATTGAAAGAATACAAGGGAAATGGTGAAAGACCGACGGGGCGAAGAGGGCTAAGGGTTAAGGGTGAAAGAAGATTAAGAGAATGAAAGTGCGAAGTGGAAGAAATTAAGGGTAAAGATACCACGGATCCAAAAAGGAAGATCGAATCTGCGAGACGGCAGTCGGAGGGGAGGCAGTTGGGGCGAAAGTATTCGGACGGATAAAAAAAAGGGCCAAGAGGGTGAGCTAAGGAAACAGTTAGGTAGCGGCTGGGTGGCGGCGGAATTGGCGAGAGTGAAATGTAGGGCTGAACAAGTATAGAGGAAATGAAAGTTTGTTAGCAAGTTTTATTGACAATAAGTCGACTCGTTAACCGGTAACTAGAGGACTCCTTTTGGCCGCTTTATGCCACGTTGTTTTCATTCATTTCTATCCATCGCTCGTCATCCTCAACGTCCAAGCCGTCTCGACTCAAAGATGTAGCAAACTAACAGTTCGAGTTGAGAATTGCAGAGAGAAGTCTAGAAGGCTCTTTCTATAAAGACCTCTGCAATGGTAATTGCGCGACCGGTGCATTAGCATAATGCGAAATTAATGAGGGACAGTAACTTTGACTGAGAAATATCAGCCGGTAGAACACCATTTATAATTGAGTACATTAAATCTCATTTGTACGAAACAACGAGGTTGGCAAGATTGCGCCACTGCAATAATAATAGTACAATAGTATGAGACAATAAGATAGTAAAAATAATGAAGTTATTCGCTGGAGAATTTCACGGGAAACGAAGCACGTAGTAATACGAGCGCGTTGGACAAGAGTATTCATTCGGTGGTAAACATCGCGCGCTTCAACGCGTATCGAGTGTCTCGGAAAACAAACGATTATATCACAACTGCATCTAGCTTTGCCAACTATTTCTTTTTTGTTCTCGCTTTCTTCACTACGCATATACGATATCCGACGCCGAGTTAGCGTTGAGTTCGGTCCGATTTCGTTTTCGCTCTCGGCGCGCAAGCTCGTCCAGTAAAACCACGCAGTGGCAAAGGATAAACGTAGATTTTTTTCTGTTGCCCGTCCCAATGATAAAATATTTCGTTGATTTCCAACCGGATCGTGATCGACGTTGGCCCTTACTCCGCCGGCGTACGTTTCGTGAAATATCATTTATTCGATTCATCCACTCGGGAGAAGAATATGAATCACGATCTTCGGAAGGGTGATCGGGGTGAAACGTGACGTGGAAACGTGGCTTGATGGCTCGCTCGTTGGCTCGACCGGGCCGGGGAACAATATTCTGGGCAAATGGATACAAACGAGGTGATTGGCCCTGACCGATCCATCACGGCTCACCTTCTCTCCTCTTCGTCCCTCTCTTTCCGTCCACCCTCATTCACGTCGAAAAAAAAAAAAAAACTTTTCCTCCCTTCGAATCCATAACCACTGCGGGACTTCTCGCTCCTTCCCATGGGAGTACGGGTAGCGAAATAAGAAAAGGCCAAATAGTGGAAAAAGAAAAAAAAAATAGGGGGGAGGGACACGGTTCGCGAATAAAATTCATCAATCACCCGATGGCTGCACCTTCCCATTCCGTCGATAAACATCGTCCGAAGTAAGTTTAAATGGAGCACAAGACTTTCGTTTATTTAACGATTCTGAATCTTCGAACGCTCCATCGCTCGGCCGGATATCTGCTTGATTTTTATCATCGCTATGAATAATTCTCACGTAGGTTGATCGGTATATATTACATAGGAAATGCTCCATCGCGCGAAGCCTGGCCTGGCAAATGTTATCGTGCCGATATTTGATGCATCGGTAACGCATCCCGAACGAGCCCGCATACGATCGCCGAGCGTAGGCTCGGATAGCGCAAACTCGTGAATTATTCACAAGACATCTCGTGCATTTTTGACGCGCCATTTGCAGTTGTCGGAACGATATTTTCTGTCCGAAAGACGTCTTCTCCGACTGAGAGTATCATGTCGATATCAAACACCGTCAAACTTTTAGGACGTATATTTAATTATCGGAAATGTGTATAAATTCTAATAACCCGATACTATTATGTAAAGTCTACTATGAACAATTATGATTTTTTTGAAAACATCATTGTTATCACATTGAATCGATTATCAAAGACAAGACCGTTTCGGAGAAACATTATTGTTTTGAATAATCGATTTTTTTTCTGTTTTCACTTTCACTCCTAAAAAAAAGAGGTATCCGTTTTAATATTGAACTTCATCAACAAAAAAGAGTTCTGGATTTGCATGTCACAAGCTAGTATACTAGCGTCGTATCGAATTGTGCTCGTTGAGGGCGAACCATAGACCAATAGACGCGCATCGCGCCAAACAGGCCGCGCTTTCTCCGCGTACGGTAGAACGATAGGTGTGTGCGCTGTCGAGCCTCGGCGCGGCAAGAGTACAGAGCGGAATGCGCATATGAAATTTACAGCCACTATAACGCAAGAAAACCGCCGTGCCAGTTCGCCGCGGTGGCTCTGGCAACACAATCTTATATGACGAGCCACATTATTCTATATGCAAGTCTGCACTGGTACCGATCTTACACACGGAATGCGGTGTATGTACGTGTGCTTCATGCCGCTGATGTTGCTGTAGCGTATTTGGATTTCGCATCCGCGATCCCCGACAAACCTGATTCAAGAAGAACCCCACGAAACGCCGAACCAGCCTCGCCTTCTCGAATATCGCGAAACACGAAACCGCGTTTCGACTGCACAATCGGCGATAGCAAGGAGAGCACCAGTTCTGAACCGTCCTTTTGTATCTTCTTTATTATTTTGCGCTTTCGGGAGACGCGATGCTCTCATTTTATGTAGATACACGTACGATCCAGGTGGGCTTAGCCCCGAGCGCCGAACATTCAAATGTCGACGGCGCGCATTATTAGCCAAGCTCAGAAAAAATATTATTCGGCTCGTTTAGAATTTATTACAGATAAAAAAATATCGTTGAGTTCAAGAAACATCATCTCGTCCATGATAATTTTTCATCAAATCGAATAAATATCTTTTTCGAATGCGAAGAAAGTATTTCAGATATTCTCATCACACGTTGTGAAGACAGTTCATTTCGACAAAAATATTCATTCCATAATATTTCGCTTGAAGATATCCCAGTCAACATTCTCTTCTTTATTATGATCATTTTTCGTATTTTTCTCGAAGTGAATTTATCGTCGTAGTGAAAATATGCCCGATGCAAATTGCCCGAAGTTTATTATGAATATACGCGCATCGCGAGGAAAACACAAAAAATCGCCTTGCCGAACGAGCGCATCGTGCTCGTGTTTCGCGCGCAAGGTTTATGCCGAGCGAAAAATCTATTGACTCCTATGGGATCCGGCGGGATTTACTGTAAAGACGGCGACGACGAGAGCCGTGTCGTAAAACGAACAGCGAGTGAACACGAGTTCAGTGACCTCGTAAAACGAAAAAGCTTAATATTCGTTCATGATGCACACATGGGCCAACGGATTCCAAGGTATTCCCGCGTTATGTGTCTCCGAGGCGTACGCCACCTTGTTCCTACCGTTAGCCAACTTTTTTATAAAGCGTAAACAGTAAAAAGAACTGCAAGAGAGAAAAAAAGAATAAGGACTCCCTTGCAGAGATGCAAAAAGAAATTTTTTTTTTCAGTACCCGACCATATTCTATCTCGCAGCACTTCGCTCTCGAGGCTTTTTCAAACTATCCATAAAACAGAACGACGATTAATTTAATATTTAAAATGACGAGACGATTGCTTTTCTTCTCTTCCTCTTCTTACCGATCTTGGAGAAACTTTGTCTTAAGCTTTGTATTTTTTCTTCCTCGACTACAGTATTTATATTTATCCGCTCGATTCGCTGATTATGCCGTAGCGGAGAAAGTTTCGCGATTGGAATAGAACAAAACGGCGGTAAAGAATTTTCATGGAAATCCCGCGCTCGCGCTCATTTCCACTTTGATTTTCTCATTATTAAAACAAGACTACTTATGCGGGGAGGTATGCGGTACTTTATCAAGTGAATTGATTTTTCAGCCGTTCGTAGAACGGTTCTATCCTCGGTGTTACGCTTTTTTTTTTATCCACCGGCAGATTTTTGGCTCGCAGCCGTGATAGCCGTGGATAGGCTGCCAATATTTATTAATTAACATGAGAACGCGGTGTGCCCTGCGCCAACGGGCAACCCGGCGTACGAAATCCGATCAGCAAATTAGAGACAGAGTGTATACGCGTGGATCCAGCGTCGAGCAGGAACCGGGCGCCTGGGTGAACCGGATCTGATAGAGGATGAGTGTACGAGTGAGATTTTTCGCATTACCGGGTGGAACGGCTTTGCAAAGAGAATTCCTTTTAATGCAAAATCCTCAGGATAACGGCGCGCCCTTTGCCCGGTATGCCAAAGCGAAAAAGCGTCAACCCCATTTCACCGTTATAGCGAATTCAGCGTTAAAAATGTTAATGTGATACGCCCGAGGCTATGAACGATATGTTAAATTTGTGCATTACCGTTTTAATACTTCGTTTTTTTTTTATCAAGAAGAGGATATTGGTTTCTCTAAAGGAAATTTACGGCAAGTCTTAAAAGTCTAGTACTCCGATAGCGTCTCCAGCCGAATCGTTCCAGCGTGCGCTCTCATCCGCCAACCATTCAGTTTTCTCCGGTATAAAGCCAAGAACAATAGCTGCCGGAGAGAATGATTTGGGTTAAATCGAGCATACTCGGAACTCCCACGACGAAGTCAGAACTCGCAACTGTGCTGTGGCCTTTCACACGCGTTCGCGACACGGACAACGCCTCATACCCAAACGAACAGAGCACAAGCATGGCGCAACGCGGCGTACAAAGTGCGGCTTTCCATCTACTTCTTTCGTCGTCCTCGTGTCTTCTTATTCATCTCATTCTTGTTCGCTTCCACGACTCCGTCTCATTCCGTCCCGTGTCTGTTTATCCGGCATGAAGCCGCCTCGACATGCCTAATCGTCGTGTTCGTCCGTCGACACCTCGCAGCCACTCGCTTGCCTCTCGGGTTCGTGCAACTCGGGAGTCGTGATACCGCGAAGTCTGGCGCCTTCTCCATACCGTGAACCTCGCTTGCATGAACCAAATGTGTGAATGTGTGTGCGCGTGTGAGAGTCGTGAACCAAAGCTCTCTGAATCCCGATCGGTTGCCAAGAGGTTCAGCCCGGACATGGCTGTCACTTGAGAATCGTGAAAATCTGCCGTACGATTCCTGGAATCCTATATGCATACCTTGTGTAACCTATTCGTAACTTGTGAATCGTTATTATACTTGAACGCCAAATGGCGCCCCGGCGATTTTCATTTTTCGTGGTATAGAAGAAAAGTCCGTCACTAACACTGCTTCTTTATGAAGAAAACATGAATAAATAGCTCAAACAGCACCCATTCAAATGTAAGAAAAAATTGTATACGTAAAAATGTTATACATATTTATTTTTGCTTGTGAACCATTTTTTTCATCCCTGTTATTCTTTGACAATAATATTTATTGTTGATGCACTTTTTCCGATATGAGAATTTCCTGTCCGTAATTAATAACTGCTTGTTAACGCCGCGAAAATGAATTGCTAAATTCAACTCGGTATACGATCGGCCAACAGAATATTTCCTGAAATGTTTGTCATAACAAACAGAGAAGAACGGCTCGATTCGACTAACAGTTTTATTATCAAGCAAACATTTCGCTCGTCATTCGAATTCATTCGGGTATTTTAGTGAGCTATGTTTTCTTTTTCAACGGTTGTCAATAAACGAGGATCCATTTGGGGAATTTCTGTTATCGGAATAAACACTCCGCATCAAACTCGAGTACCAGATTACATGTATGATGTGAATACGAAAACTGCGATGTTACAGCCCGTGTGTTACAAATGTTCCGAAACCACTTTGTAAAAACTTTTTCATTGGTCATAGTTGCAAAGGCGTCCTTTGATATATATAATGTCGATCGCTTCGTTGCGTATAGCGACGTGTGAGGACGCCGGGACAACGTGATGAACGAATTCGAGGCGAAATTCACTTCTTCGCACGTTGAATACATTGCACGTGTGTATTACGAACACCAATAGTAAGGGCTGTACAGCGTTTTATATCGCCGCGGGATGCGCGACGGCGGGGCGACTGCAACGGCGATGGTCGTAATTCCTTCGCATGCACGTTGCTCTACATAGATTATATATGTACATGTATGTACGTAATATGCATATATCGCATAATATATCGTGTGTGTGTGTGTGTGTGTAGCAATAATATGTGCACGCTTTATATGCCCCGTGGGTGTACCGGCGTGAATGGAGATGCACTTTGCTCACCGCCGAACCTCATCCGAATCTCTTTCTACATCGGGATACGCTTCGAAAGGACGAATTGCGCGCCGCGTTGAGAGACGTGTGAAGCAGCGCCCAATGTTCGCGTACAAGGCTATAGAGATGCCGCAAGACCCGAGGGGATTTTCTCGAGAAATAGTGCATGCTCAAAAGTGCATAATCTTTGTACTGAATTCGCTCGCGGAAATTCTCGCGCTGGTTCTCTCTCGTCCCCGTCTTCGTTCTCTCGAATTCTCGTTTTATCCGCAACTCCGAAGCGTGTCGCGTCGACGGTACGCGTATAAATGCGATGATGCGAGCACATCTCGAGAAAAATTGATGATCCTAACGATCTCGTTCGACGTATTTCGCATCCACGGTAATGCACCTCCCGTCGAGATGGGAAAATGCATTTCTTCTGCGGTTTCATTGTAATGCACAAGTAAATAATGGGGGTACACCGAAGTTTCGTAGAGACTGAGCCGCGTATAGTTGGAAATTCGACAACATAACCCAATATAACGTCTTTTGTTGCTCTTTCCTCTCTTCTCTCCCAGTCGCCCTGTTACGTACCGCGATATTCAAGCACGTACTTACGTTCCTTCGTCGCTGCGACGTATCATGCAAATCTTGCATCGTAACGGGTAGAGGGACGTAAGATATCCGGGCGGTGGTACATCGGGAAAAGTTTACCGTCTCGTAAGAGAACGAAAACGACGACAGCGGCTGGCGATATCTAACGATACTGGCGGGGAAACCCAAAACTCCACGAGGAGCATTTCCGATCGTATAAACAGACGTACATGCAGTCAGGGGCTTGTCGGTTCGTGTCGTGAATATCAAATTTCCTTGAGTTTGCTTCCTGATCCAATTTTTAATATTAACGAAGTATGCTTTCTTTATTTAAAGTCACTTCAACAGCGATGTTCTCCAGCGGCTATGTAAAATGTACATGTTTCCACAGAAGGTTATATATACATGTATAAATTAGCAAAAGCAATAGTTCTTCTATTGAAGCACTCAATATGCATATCCTCCCCTATCGACGGAGAGTCACAGGTCGGGCATGTCGATTCAGCATCGCCAATGATGAGATTGACATACATTACAATTTTATGACCATCCCGAAGCCGAGTTTTTGATCTCATCTTCTTGGGTTCTTAAATTCAACGACAGATATCGATGTTTTAATAATTGTGATTCTCCATCTTTAAACTTCGCCCATTACACTTGATTTATAATCTCCATTAATTCGAAGTAATCACGAGAGCACTTTCTTACGTTGCTCCTTTTTGCAAAGGCCAATAATAAATTCATAAAACAAGCATTTCAACGAAAATTCTGCCAGCAATATAGCGCAGTGGCGTGATTTGCGCTAATTGTACAGGCACCAGTCTAGAGTCAGTAAAGAACACTATAAGGCACGACAGTCGCGAAGCATAGGGCATCGACAGTCTTTCCTCGTCTTGGCATTTAGCGTATTCCAGGCGGCCATCTAAATATAATTCAGTAGCCGCGCGCTTTATTCCTTCCCTTCTCGCTCGCGATGTATGCGTATATCGTGCTTGACACGAAGTGACGCGACAGGCCGCCCCGGAACAGAGTTAAAGGGCATGCCGGCGAGGCATGCAGGTCCCGCAACGTCAGATGCTCACGGAGGCTAATGCGTTGTCACGAGAAAATAAAAAGTAGATGAAGCGAGCGAGAGGGGCCATGAGCACGTGTGCCGCTTTTCTGAAAAAGTATTTTTTCCGTTGGCCCATCCAGAATTCCTTCTACATCCTTTTCATCTTCATCTTATTCGATCAACCGTATTCACTCCTCCTCCAGTGATTTTTTTCATGTCAAATCTCGGCGCAGAACAGATTTTATCTTTTTAACTTGCAACCGGGTGCCGGGTTAAATGATTAAAGTTTTCCGTTTGAGCGGCTTATTTTCGTGGCGGTTTATGTTCTTCAAAATCGGTAACAAATTTTGATTATTAATATCTGTGCTACTTTTTTTTCTCTTTGTATTTTTGAAGATGGCGATTAAAAATATGGCAATATTATTTTACATTCCATCGTGCAATCTAAGGTAACACTCGCTCTGTTGAGAATTTAGGATTTTGCTGAATTCCCGATCATCTGTCATGCTAAGGAGAGGATTTTTACGTTAATATTATCGGCCATGACGGAACCCAGTGCGACCGGCATGATCAGCAGAAATAAAGAATGCTTAGCGAGGTTTAACAGC
The DNA here is from genome assembly GCA_963924025.1 of Ischnus inquisitorius. Taxonomy (NCBI): domain Eukaryota; kingdom Metazoa; phylum Arthropoda; class Insecta; order Hymenoptera; family Ichneumonidae; genus Ischnus; species Ischnus inquisitorius. Next base: position 15,052,296 of record OZ001243.1, on the reverse strand, counting down.
TTTTTGCCTCTCCCTGCTCCTGGATATAGGGCCACAAAACGCGATAAGAATCCGAGCATCAGCAGCGATCACACCAATTAACCGGGCTTACTTACGATATCTTCGCTACGCTACACCGTCATTAAAGGCACGTCGGGGGAATGGCGTGCCGGCGGGTGAGCGTGGCAACGCAACTTTCAACATCGTTCCTTTCTTATTTAGTCATAAGTTACACAAGCGCGGGGCGCTTCCTTATACACTCGCCGAAGCGGATAATGAGCTGTGAAACATAAAAGTTCGAGGAGATAACGAGCCGAGAAGCGTATGCTTTTGGAATATTAGTAGAGCGATGCGTAGAGCGCGACGTAGCTCGATTAAGTTCATCGCGTGTTTCCTATGACACTTGATTCGGCTTTCTTAATAGGAAAATGAGGGGAACACAAGCAGAAGGTGAGGACCCGATAGTCTCCGAAGCAAAGAACTAGCGTGTAAAATCAAATTCATCTGCGACAAAAGAGCCGGTAGCCCCGATTGACGGAAATTATTAAGCATTGAAAAAACATAGTATCAGTCACAAGCCTATTTTGGCCACAAATCAAGATGTGACTGCTAAAGAGATGCTTAATAATATGTTTAATGGAATTAGGTAAATAAATTTGTTATGGCAATAATCAATTAAATCCCGGCGAATATTGCCTACGACAACCATCGATAAACCGGAACGTTTTGAACCGTCAAAGCCGAATTTGAGAACCGGCCTAACGCGGTGACTTACTGGGCCCAAAATTTCTTTCAGTCTCTTAACTTTTTAACGCAAACGCAGACAAAGGAAATCAGAGAAGCATGATGGACGCCCGGATATACGTCCCGCAATAATTCGTCGTTGACCACCTCGATCCATTTATTCAACTTACTCTTCTTCCATCGCCATTTTCAAGCTTCAGGATTTTCCGATTTATCTTTCTTGGGTTGTGTAACGTCGGGCACGGACTCGAACTCGTATCTGTCGGGCCGACGACGGGTCGGGAGTTCGAGAACGGTGCGCAGACCTCGTCGGACGGCACGCCTCGACAATTCCATTGTCTACGAACTATATAGATCCCAAGTGCGAAAAACTTTGATTATATGAGGGCGCGTGAGACACGATTCTTTTTTCGAGTGTCACTGAACTCTCTCTATAGCTGAAGTCACAGACAACTCAGTGCCATATGACATATTTAGAGCATTCACTTCTTCTTTTGTTTTATAGATATTTAAACTTTTGATTCGAAATAACGGCATCACATAAAAATTAGCAAGTATCAGATGCGCGCTTGTTGCGCTTGCCTTCTCGTTTAAGACTTTTCGTTTAAAGTCACGTTTGCCTTTTTTTTTACAGTTTTTAGGTGTATTATAAGAATTTCATTTAATAAAACTTTCGTGTTTGCGATGATACTGAGTGCGTATTACAATTGATTTAGTACACTTTTTCTTTCTTAGAAATGTTTTGCCTGCCGCAGGAATTGAACATCCGCGCGGCATTCCGAGAGTGGTGCGGAATATTGTTCCTCTCATTTAAACGGTCGGTAAAATTTACTATTGAGAACATTCCAAATGACCAGACATTCAAGTACGTGCGTCAGAAAATCAATAACTCGAGGCTGAATCGTCTCGGCACGATAAATATTGTCTTTATACCAACATTGCCGTGTCGCGTTTCGCCTATTACAGGTGAAACAGACGAATGAATCGGATTCCCGGGTGATCACGATGGCGCCGGTTTGTACATGAAAGGATTGTGCGGGAATCTGGGTCGGACGAAGCAAATGTTTGCAGAGAACGGAAGAGCCAAACTCGAAGCTTCTTCGATTTTACATTTTGACTACGGTCGTCCGAACGCGCATTTTCTGATATGTATTGCTTTCTGTGTCACATATTGCGTATGAACCTTTGAGATTGGACCTTCCGATCGCTTCCGTGTGCAATCGATTGAACTCCACAACCCTAAAAGACGGCCGTCAAGACGTTCGCAAATATTACATCTCATATTTCGGCCAGAGGAATAGAAACAAGAACGCAGATAGCGCGTTTGCTAAAATCTCGGAACGTGACTCCAACAATACACTGTCTTTCATCTCCGACTTTCGAGTTCAGATTGTCTACGAGTTCTTAGAACGGATTTGAACATTTACAAATGCCGCGTTTACCATGAATACGAAGAGCTTTATGTACGTCGTACTTTTCCATACATTTTGTATTCAATTAATTCTGCAAGACGGCTGTTAAGGCAAAGCATCTGACTTATCTTTATGGCAGTCGCTTTATGTATAAAAGTAGTTAAAAACGACGTTTCGGCGTATTTCACCAAGGCAGAGAAAAAGTCCTTTGCCATTTTAGGTATATGTCGGTTCGTGCCGATAGGAACATGTCTTTCATTAAGTTGGTCGCCGGTACGTTCGTTTGAATACAAAGAGATTCGTCAGAAGAGAAAAAAATGGTGAATTTTTTGTTTCTATTTTTATCTCGCTATCGCCAGAGTTTCAGTTAACTGGTCGTCAGACACAACGGTGAACGAGTTCGCTTTTTACTTTTTTTTTTCGTTTGACTATAACTAACACCGGCACAGAAGCAGCAGCGAGATCTACTCTGCATTAAGCTTCCGTTTTTTTACTTTTCTTCCGCTATACTCGTCGCGTTCCACTGTCTTTTCTTTTTATACACGAGCTTTTACTCTGATGTATTTCTCGTTTCCGCCGTACCAGCACTACCGCGTTACCTTGTACTTTTTTTTTTCTTTGCTGTTACAGGTAAGTACTCGAGAGCGTGAAAGAGGGTGGCGAGTCTTCTTTGGGAGTGACGGAGTACCGACGATGCGCGTTACTCCTACAGAGACATAGAGCTCTCAAAGAAACCGAGTCGAAACACACTGCATCGCCGAGCAGCGTAATTCCCTTCCACGGCATCTCCGAATATTCCAGGTTCTTCTTCGTTCGTCCTCCCAACCACGGTAAGAGAAACACGATCGTGATGATGCATTTACCGCTTGACTCGCCTAGCTCGCGCCTTTAGTCACGGAACGAAATAATATGCAAACGGGGATCGCGAATGAGGAAGGGAAAACATGAAGCGCAATCTCGTATTTTACTCGGCAAAAATCGAAATACCCGCTCTCGCAGAGCAAAGAATTTCAGCGTCGGGAAATACAAACTTTGCGAAGAAACTTCAATCAACGCGTAATGTGATTGTAGCGGCGAGATACACAGCTTTATCAATTCGATGCGACGCGCCATGCTATGCGGCCCGAATGAAGATTTTTGTCGCTATTTTTGTTCAACCACTTCTACAACACTCGGAGAATTAAGCTCGAAAAAAACAAACGTCGATGAATGAGGAAAACCGAATCAAGAAACTATGCATTAATAATGAAGAGTGAGCGCGAGTGTGTTAAAGAAAGTCCTGAAAAAACATTTTTCTCAAAATCATCTAACTTCATGCGTTTTTGTGCACCAACAACCTCTTTTTTCAGTGCGTTGCGAAAAACGAGAGGCACATTGGATACAATATTGCACCCACACACAGACTTCTGCACCTAAAATACTAGTGACCGCTAGACAGGGATATAAAGCAAAAAATCGAATTGCGAGAGTTGCTATATCGTCGTACTCCGGGCTACAAGAGCCTACGGACTCTGTATCGGGGGTAATTCGATTGATAAGGGATAACGGACCGATTACCCGGGTTAACGAAGCTCACCGGCTTTCTGGTTTTATCGCCGTTCCGTGCATCCCGTCACTCCCGATTGCCTCGCGGCCGTTTACGTCCTTAACCTCCCCAACCACGACATCGCTTTGGAGCGCGGATCTCAATTCTATGCGCTTGGCCGTACCTAATGCCGCTCGGCGAAGCACAATTTTAACAAAGAGCAGTTTCCTAATTACTCGCCGATACTCCCCATGACTTTCTATATCGCTTTTTGCCAATACCGGTTATCGGAAATAAAATGGATTTTCTTTAAGGACCCTTTCGTTAATGAAGAAATCAAGAAACGATGAGTTTCTCATTGATTGCAATTATTTGTTGAGTGCTGATACTATTGCGAGAAGTTCGCTTTGACTTTGCTACATTGACCGGCGGACTCGTATTTCTTGGATTCGCGAAGGAAGTAAAAACGAAGTCGTTCAGATGGATTTTATGCGAGTTCGCTGGCATTGTCGGGTTTAATATTCAGAGTGAGCGCTACAGAAGTCTCCTGGTCTTCGCTTTTCATGTTCTTGACATAGAATGAATTCAATTCTCCACTTTTTCTTTTCGACAATTTGAAACTTTCCTTTTTTTTTTCGGAAACGCAAGGTAAACTGTTTGGAACATTGTCAAAGCCGGTTACGGTATGGTTTCATTCTTGTTCTTCCATTTTACACGAGCAATGAGGAAGAAAAAAGAACTGTAAGGTGAGCACCTACCGTCGTTGCCCGACGAGGGTTCTGTCGGCAAAAAGGATCTCTCTGAAAGAGGATTCCCGAAGATTGAAGGTGTAGGATGAAGGAAGGGCGGGTAGAGCAGCAATTACGAGACTCTCGTCGAGTCTATCAGGCGTCAAACTATTAACTTGCCGGCGCCCTTGTCCACGTGCCGTATAGCCGATCCCGAAGGTCTTATACGACCTCATCCTTCCTTGAAGTTCCCCCCCTATCGTAGGGCGCAAAGAATCCAGTTGCGACGGAAGCGTCTATTTTCGTGTTGGACTTCTCGTCATTCCAAGGATGATCTTGAAGACTCTCGGTGAATTCCACTATGTATCAAACTGCTCAGCCCAACTTCACTCAAATTATACCGCCAGTATTAACTATTAGACGCAATATTATTTATTTCTACTTGATTGAAGACAATTTCTCTGCACCAGAAAATGAACCACGGCATATACGCTTCTGATAGACAGTTTACATTGGCTATCTAAAGGTTAATTTTCCCCGGGAATCGCGTGGAATTCCATTACTCTGTTAGTTCATTTTGCATATCCCTGATGAGTATCATTACCGGAATTGCCTGAGTTGATAATCTCAAAGGTCAGTACATCAATATAAGAACATTTCACCTTTTAAAGGTTGATGGAGTCACGCAGTAGCTTCCGGGCTATCATCTCGGCTCTCGGCCATACATCATCGCTTCGCTGGCAAAGATACACACACTGCGGCACGCGATAGGAAAAGGGTAAGATGTACGCATAATGCAATCTCGGTTGATATGCTTTATGCCTCTTCCTCGCAACGCCGTTTAGCCGAAAGCCCCAAGGTCGGTCGTGACTTCGGAGTCAATAACTCTTCATCGTAGGCTCATATGTGAACCCAAACCTTACTTCACATGAAGAAATTACCTGCTGTATTCTACTGTATTATTTTCTGTCTGTGTAAAAATGATTCCGAATTTTCGAAATTTACCTCTTTTTCGTTCAATTTTCATACATTCCGAAACAATTTTTCAGTATCTTCTTCAAACCGCTGCCAATTTTTTACATTGTACCTTGCGTTGTAATACTTCAGCAAGCTTCGTTTGAGTAAGGTGAGAATTTGTGCAGGAGCGGAAATCCCGCGTTTAGCGCGCGGTAATGGAGGAGCATAATAGTGTGCGTCGGTGTGTGAAACGTGTGATAATGCGGATATCCTTATAGCTTGGCAAAGAGTTTCAATACTTTCGCTCCGGCAGTAAAAAGCAGTATTATTCTCTCGTTTCGACATCAACAGTAGCAACGCGGGCAACTGATGAATCGCAATAATCGCGAAAGGCTTTTAACTTTAGTCGAATTGGGAAATTTTGTTCATCAGATTCCGCACAGAACAATTTGAAAAAAGTTTTTTCTATTTTCTGCATCAACCGCATAGAACAGTATGGGTTTTAGACCTAGATGGCGACCAATCATAAGATGCATGATTCCAACACGAAAAGGAATGATTACGAATGGTTACGGTGGATAGAACGAATTCACGATTTTTACATACTCGTCGAGTTTCGAGACACTTAGAAACACATCGAGATTTCGAGTTCAAGTCATGTGTTTTTAAGAGGCGGTAGTGCACCGTGTAGTTACACGCCAGGCCTTGCCAGAATACACGATGGCTTGACGATACACTCCAGACTTAATTGAATTCCGAGCGCCGCAGGAGTAACTTTGGGTCTCCACTGCGTTTACTTAAATCACAGAGCTCTTAGCCCGTAAAGGGGCCAAGAAGTGGTGAGCGAGACAGAATGCAGACGGGGGAAGGGGGTGGTTTGGGTAAGTTTCGATCGTGTTTGGGACGCGCTTCACTCGACGGGGTCTCTCACCCCCCTCGATCGATCGATGAGTCCCGGTGTCGAATCGTTTCAATTTGTACGTTCTTATTAAAACGTTCGGTGGCGTACATCCGCGAACGAGCGGGCGGGGGGAGGAGGGGAGGAGGGGGGGATTTCTCGTAGCCTGTAATAATAATCGGCACCACCTTGTAATTTAGCAGGCTTTAATGATCTTCGCCGCGGGTTCGAATAACCGAACGAGCGAGCAGCAACCGTAGCCGTGCTCTACACGTGTGTATTAGTAATAGTTGTCGTAGTATTGGTGGCTTTGGTAAAGAAGTAGCAGAGAAGTACGAAGTGGAAATTAATTCTGCAAGAACGCGGTGCGGCGCGCGGAAGCGATACCTTCGTATACCATACTTTCTCAATCCCTTTAACCCTTCTCTCCTTCGAAACCCTCTCGCTAAAGCATGCTCCTTCGCTGTCGTAATATAGCCGTCCACCGAGTGAACGCTCGCTGTGTCCCGATGACGATTAATCTACCCGCCGAGATTACGCGTAATAGCCCTGTGGCGTAAGAACGAAAATTTCAAATTAAAAAACCTTTTTTTTGTCTTTTCTGCATTATGCCTCGATGTACTGTTTTGTCGAAAATCCGGGACGCGTATTGGTGATATCGTTGTAATGAGTTTGCAACGAAAAAAAAAATAACCGGCTGGTCAATCATTTTTGCATCGTATATTGGTCAATTAAAACTATGGCCATTAAATTCTAAACTTAAAGCACAACGTACTCAATGTATATGACACGCTTCGTGGTCTAAGGTATCCTTCGCGATGGTAATTGTATCGTTAATATCTTTGGAGGAATTTATATTTGAAGCCAGATTCGATGTGCATTTGCATTCCACAATCCTTCATTCTGATTTTGAAAAGAACGGACATTTCGTGGAAGATAATCACGATTTTTTTCCGATTACATAAATGTTCATTAATGTTTTTGGATAATTTTTTTTATAACGTGTAAGTACTTGAATCTCCTGTGAAATGGCGTGTGAAGTTCCTAAACCGTCTTTTCAACGTTCAATTCTTAAGAACTCTATGCCTCTTTACTCACACAGTTGAAAATCTCCGTATTTCCACGTCACGTCGACAGACTTCCCATCAGGTCCCTCAACGATTGGACTCAACGATCGAGAGCATGGCAAATACGTGTCTCTGATATCGGATTTAGCCACCCTTTCAAGTTGCCCTCGCCTAAGCCTCTCACAACAGCTTTCCACAATGTTCTCAATCTCGAAATCTCGTGGGTCGCAAGTGTCGAACTCCAAGCTGTTCCATAGTAGTTTTCCGGCACGATCTTAGCAAAGCTCGTCGGAAACTTCGTGTTATGATCGTGGTGTGCTATTCATACGTTCGTCTTGGACGCGAGATGCGCATAACGCGAGCTGCTCCGATCCTGCGATACTCTGTTTATTATACTTCGCTGCTGCACGGGTGGCAGGAGAAGGGTCGCCGGAGTAAATTCACCTCGATGCAGCAACTACTGATGTCTCGAAGTTGTTTCTGTTCGCCCTTATCTAAACAGAGCGCAGCTATGCTTGCCGTTATCGACTACGTCGACAGGGTGTTGGGGAACAGTTTGCAGACATGCAACGATATCGTGCATAACATACCTAATCTACGCAACCTCTAAATCTAACTATAGTAGCATCTCGGTGTCTTGGTGCCTAGGTTCTTGGTATAGTTCCTCCTTTCCGTCCCGTCAAGGACATGCATTTCTCGATATTATATTGAAGTAGAAGACGAAATGATCGCAAACGATGAAATATCGGTTGTTCATCTTTCTAAAAGTTAAATTACTTCGCGCCGCTTCCGCACGTTGGTAATTCGCTTTCTTTTATGTTGATTAACGTTCGATTTAAATATCGATCATCGTATCACACTGAGTAGCATTCATAATATTTTGCGACTGAATTGTACTGTCTCATAATTTTCCAAGCAGATCCGCTTTTGGGATGCACCCGCGTTCGATGCCGGCTGCTTATTTACCCCCGTCCCAGTATCCTCTCAGATGTCGTGACTGAAACCGGCGTGTCGGCATTCCGCACGAGTGACACACTAAACACGGCTAATCTCTCGCAGCAGCCACCTAACCGACGCGTTTACACGATATGTGTACCGCATCCTGCTAGTGCGATTTGAGTGCGTAGACTTCGAGGGGCACGGTACGCGCGTTCGGTCGAAGACGACCTGTCGGAAGTTCCCTCGGGTTTCCTAGCACTTCCGTGCGCAGCGTCCTGCATGGCATACGTAATTCTGATGTACATCTCGACACCCGGCTTCGGTCGGGCACACGAGGGGCATCCACCCATCACCACACTCGGAGCAAGTGAGTGTTTCACGACGCTCCAGGAACGGATGGGCCAAGCCTATCAGCTCAGGTTTACGACTGGCTCACCCAACTCCGACATCTACACGATAATTATCGCCATTCCAGAATACACACGGCGTCGCGTAGATATCGAGAGCTTCTAACTGGATTGCGGCGGTGCTCTCGAACGCACGAAGTGCCCAGCACCCCCGGAACTACCGTGGTCTCTTGTCTCGACTATCGATCTCCGGATGCGATTTGAAAGCGCCGATGGCGAATTATCAGTCGATCCGATCCGATGAGTCATAGAGGTGGACTTACAACGGGCCGGGCTTCATCGGGGACACACCTCGATTGCCTCTCAAGAGAGATTACAGAAAATATACACGCACGAAGTTATGTCTGCCTTTCATCACGCTGTTCGCCGCAGCATACATTGAAATCAGTCCAGTTATGATACTTACGCAATTACTGGCCCGAGTTTAAGCTAATGTCATGATATTCATGCATACCACATGTATTCGAACAAGTGAACGGTATCAGATATCGAAATAATCGTGTCTGATGTAATTGGGCTGTATGTAATAAAGGATGTCGGCATCAAAATCCTAAACGTCTATGCATAACGTCCACAGAGTTTGGTTTCTTTGATAAAAACGTGAAATATGAAAAACTCTTTGTGACAACTGCGTTTCTATATTGACATTGTCCCGTAATAGTTTTCGGTTATCTACGACTCGAAATTCTCCCTTCCGTGTAAACACATCCCGACTTGACTTTTTAAACGAAGAAATCTTTATACCTCGAAGCTTTTCGTACACGACACGGTATAAGATGGCGAGTCGGTGGTGCACGTAGGTTGCTAGCAGGATGAGGAGTAGGATGAGAGGCAGGAACGAGAGAACGGGTGGGTGGCGTAGGAGAACACCCGCGTCAGTGGGGCGAGAGAGACCCTCGTTCGTCCGTCCTGGATTTCCGAGGCGGAAGAGCAGGTGGCATCCTATCTGGCTATAGCTTCCTCGCGAAGTCCGTCCCCGGTTGCTACGGCTGCTTGCGCTGGGGTGGCCAAGGTTGGTCGGAAGCTATCCGGTATCCTCGGAAGGAGTTGAGATACAAGTCCGATAAGTGAGAGGCGCTTAAGCGGAGCGGAACGAGGATTATCCGAAAGTCCTCCCTCGAATCCCACGGGATTCCCTCGTCCTCACTGGCGCCGCTCGCGCGTGTACACCCTGTGCGAGACCGAGAGTAAACGAGGGAATCGTGAGCGACTGAGACGGGCGAAGCTCGGGGAAACCGACGGAGCAAGACAAAATCCTCATCGTCTCACAGTCGAGAAACCAGTGAGCACCTCACTCCGCGTATTACGAAACGCTTCACCTGTAAGTGCTCGCTCGTGTCTATTTGGACAAAGAAGATCGGACGACTTTGGATCGATTGATTGAGCGTTGGACCGAAAAGGTACACTTGAAGAAAGAAACGAGGATTACGTTTAATTGTAATAACGCGCTGTTACTTGCGAAGATTGCATATGGTACTCGAGATTTTTTTCGATTACTGGCTAATCGTATTAAGATAGATTCTAATTAATTTCTAGTAACAAGGTTAAATCATTGTCATCGCAATCTCATTGCCATTTTCATGAGCTCGAGGTGACGTGTTCGTTGCCCGGTGCATTTACATCAATTTTTTTCACCTCAGAATATTCCGTTTGGAGGAGATTGACTTTCGAACGTTTGATCTTGTTGTTTTGATATTGGGCATGTGAAAAAGATAGCATCGCGATTGGCAAGCGGGTCGTGATGGTAGCTCGATTACTCGGATCGATCGACGCCCCTATTGTTCTATAGTCAAGGCTTCTCAATGCTATCACTCTCACCGGCGTTGACCGTTTTCAACGTCTTCGTGGACGAGACTTCGCGGACAAGGATGGGGTTGCCTATCAGAGTAGCGTGATACGATAGCGGTAGTAGACACTACGCGAACGGGTCTCGGTCGAACATCCACTGGGTGATACTGTGACAAGTGGAGCGAATGGGGTACGGGTGAAGAGGGCAGAAGAACTAGCAGCGGAAGATGCTGCTGAGACAGCGTTATGTCAAAGCGTCCGCTAACCACCGAGCAAATTTACCACGTTGCAGATCTTTGAGTGCGGCCTCGAGATATCGAGGCCCTCGTATATAAGCTCGTCTAGTCGGTCACATCGGGGAATATCACGTAATAGAGGCGATATATCGTCTGAAAGACGTTGGTTATCGTCTACGCAAGAGGGAATTACTTCGAATTTTATGGAAACTTATCGGATTAGTGCGTTAAATTCGTCTGATGATTCATAATTTATTTCGACGTCCAAAGTCTCTTGTCGTTAATGAAAAGATGTACTTGACGTCTGACGATTCTCGAAGGAACTAGAAAATCTGCATTCAATCGAGTGATGCAAGGAGATAGTATACCTGGTTTCTCAAATATACAGTCCGAATATCTCGTACGAGTGTAGCGCTAAGTGGATTAATTTCTTGAACACGACACCATTGCAGTACTAACCGGCCCGGTGCTCAAATATAATGTGAGTGCATGAGCAAAATTGAATTACAACCCGCTCGCGGTGGACGAAAAAAAAATCTGTCTGCGTGATAAAAACGCGATGCCACGTTATGACAAAAAAACCCACCAATTATGAGTTCGAGCCTCTGTGTTCTCCGTGGTTATTCCCGTTTGTTTCACGCAGCGACGGCTTCTTGTACGTATGCAATCTCATAGAGAAAAATAATTAGTGGTTCGCGGCGGTATTGTTTCACCCGTCGTGCACGGATCCTCGCTAACGAAGCGAAAAATGAACGACTACTGGCGTTATCGGCGATGGATCGTGCCGAAGTGGGCCACTACGACAATGGCGAGACTGCTCATACGGTACTACATGTACGGTACAGGTAACATACGCGAATTAGGAACATTCGGTACGGTTGTATGATCCCACTGCACATAGCAATGCACACGACGATGGTACATAGATTTCCTAGAGTGCAGAGCTGAATAATGAAAAAAAAAAGAAAAGAAAAAAACCGTCTCCTCGGTGAATTTCTGGTGAATTTCACGTGCGGGCGGAGCAAGCCCGACGTGAGGTAATTGCGCCGTGGGCCCTCGTCTGTGTGATCCGCAACCGGCGAGAGAGCTCGATTGGCCAATTAATTCTGTCACCCTCCCTTTTTTTAACTTTTTTTGTGCGACACATAGATTTTGCAATACATACATATCTGAGGCGTCGAAATGTTGCGCGTGGTCTTTCCATACAACGTTTCTTCGGCAACAGGAACGAGTGTACACGTAAACTCGTTCGACATTGCCAAGCTGGGCGGTGGAAAAAAAAAATGCCATTCATCCGTCTGCGAAATACTGCCGGAACGAGCGTGATACATACAGATTCGTAGAAAAAACGTCCGCAGCGAACACTGAATCAATTAACAAAGCTATGAGGGAGGAAGGGTGGGGCGAGGAGATGGTATAGTTTCGTTGATTTAAAACCATATATTCGTGGCAGTAAGAACGACAGGAGCCGCGTGCAGAAAGAGAATGCGCGAGGTAGACCAAAAAAAAAAAAGACTCGCATTTTGTTAGCACAAAAGAACTATTCGGCGATCGGGACTGGAAATAGACACGCCGCTCGAATTCGACAAAGCTCCAGACACAGCTACATAGCCGACCGAAGCCATGCAGGGGTATACCGGAAACGCTTTTCGAATGTTCCGAGTGACGTTCGTTGGACACTGCTACCCCCCCCCCCCCCCTACGCCCCTTTCCATGGACCGCTTGAATCCGCGAACGATGCAGGTGCGACGAGGGTACGGGCCGAACGGATTCGAATGCCGCGACCGACGCTCACCTCCGCCGGACAGAAGTGGTGTGCAAGAGGAAAAAGAATTTAACGAAAAAAAACCCGCGCCTCGTTTTATCTATACTGTCCTATACTGTCCAGTCCAGTCTGGTACTTTGTTTTCAAAGCTTTATCCTACCCGGATCCGGAAGACCGGGCGCGATCGAAAAGAAAAACATGAATCGGACGACGTAAAATATTTTGAGGATATTTGGACCATTGTGTCTTTTAAGATACTGTTATGGATTCCCAAGTTTTGAACCGAACGCGAGCGTTTACTGTCATTTTTATAGTTCCCATCGACGTGAATGCCGGTTCTTGGATCTTTTTTGGTTATCAGGCAGCTTAATGCAAAACACGCATCGACATCGGACGGTAGAGAAAATAGACCGGACATTTCCGCTAACTGTGTTCTACATGCCATCTACAGCCACTTCGGTTTAAGATGCTTTTTCCTGATCATTGAACAATGTTGACCCAGTAGTAGGAAAGTTTCGACGATAAAGTTCGTTCCGCTAGAAGAGCACGGAGCTGGATTTTACCCCGATCTTGGTGTGACATAAATAATGGGATACCGACGGCGACATTGTCATTTATTTATCCGTTCGAAAGGAACGACCTTGTACCATCTCAAACTCTTGTTGAATTAATTCTCGAACTAGCCGGTCTCCAAAACTAATTAGAATATAATACGACTGCCGGCTCTGGAGTGGCACTTTGTTTCGGGACTTTTTCTTTCTTTTCTTACATAGCACTAAGACCTCGCCGGAGTTTACGAAGGGCTATCAAAAAGTCAAATTGAAGTTGTCTTTCATTATCGGAAAAGGCAACTCTGAGGAGGAATTACGAAAGGCTGAGTTACGTTGACGACGAGAGTGTTCGTCCGTTGGAAGAAGAGTGCATCGTAGTACTGCATCTTACATCGGCTGGCTGCCCGTCATCGCGACGTTTCTCCGCGGCCGTCGAAGTGGCGCGCGAGACGGGCGAGCACGACGAGGACACGTTCGACGCGTCGCATTATTAAGACAGCGCCTCGCGTTACTCGGGTCGAGCCATTAGAAGCTCCGCCGCCCTTCCCCTTCCGGACAAGAGACTTTGGCTGGCATTTGCGAAAGTTCGGCCACCGCGAGCCGAGCCGAAGTAGAATCATGTGGCAATGCGGTGGCGTCGTCGAGCCAAGCAAATTGGCTCCGAAGATCCGCAAAAATACCCGGAGACCCATTAGTCCCGGGGTCACGGCGTAACTACTTGATATTTCGAGCGTGACGTTGGCACTTTGACTTGCCAAGCATTAACCGCACTGACGGCGTAACAGTGAGCTTTGACACTCCTTTCATCCGCGAAAGTTTTAGTGATATCCTTCACTCGAATAAAGACCCAGAGTTGCAAGATTTCGGGGAAACACCGACACGGGAATAATAATATATAACATAAAAAAATTATATAATAGTACGCTTTAATTATTTGCTAAATATGCAATGAATCTGTAAAGCCTGTAGCCGTTATTAGGTGTTCTGAGGGCGGTCGAAACATAAAAGAACTCTTGTATATTAATAAAAAAACAACCATCCCAATAAAAATTGTTTTTCACTCTCAAAAGAAATTTTTTATAACGTGTCGAATAAGTTTGTAACGATTCGAAAATGTGAAAAGCGAGCATAGAACCGAGGGAGAAAAAATTTGAAAAAAATTCGTCCTCTCTGTAACGATGCTCTCGATGCTCGTTAGTTCCAGGGAATTTGTTTTTTTTTTTTTTTACCGCGGCGCTTGCACGGTACAGCGCACACTGCGTGAACTAGCGTGCTGAGAGATGAAGGAAACCGCTAATGGACAGCAAATTGGATTTTCGCCCGACTACCTCCATGTGAACCCATGCGCGCAGATTTATTTTTTGTGAAGGATTTAATTTTCCATAGATACACGAATGCGTTGACGATTCGCATAAGTTGACGGGTACCGAGCCACTGTGCGTGAAGTATAATCCTCTCCATTCCACGCAATTTGTTCGTGGTACGAAGTAGGAATGATCAATTAGCATGAGTATTGCGTTAGCGGCTGACATGTAGAACTCTATATCATTCGTTATAATTGATCCGATCGGAGCATCGTTCAATGTTGCCAATTATTTCATTTTTTTACGCTCATAGTGGATTCTAGGGCTTTGCAGAGCTCGCGCACCGAGCGGGCTCGCGTTTTCCCGTCTATATTATTAAAATTTGTCACCGCTGCCGGTTTTATTTTTATTTATTATTTAACTATTATTGCTGGTGGGATATTAAGTCCGACTTAGATTTTTCTCTTTTAGTTCTTCGGTCCCTTCAAGAGAATCTTAGAATATTTCGGCCCATAGGGTCTCACAGACCCCTAAGGCCCTCCGAGCCTTCGGTGCATCTATGCTGTCCAAGACTCGATTCTTCACAATGTCATTAATGTTACGGCGAACGTTTGTTAAGGAATATTAGTATTTTTTTCTTCGATATGATTCTTCACTCCAGTGGCATATTCGTAACCGGCTCCAATTCATATTTATTCTTCCTCGATATGCAAAGCTAGTGACTGAGCATGTACGTTCGGCCGGAGTCTCGTCGGATGCACGACCGATATTTACTGCAAAACACTATCTGTAAGTGTGCCTCGCATGTACCGACGTGAACGCGTTCTCGAAATCGGTGAACTGACGTTCCACGACGTTGCTCGTTCTCGCGAGAAGTGTTTTTCACCGGCAAAGAGCCGAGCAGACTCCCGGTGTTCGCAACCTCGTCTCCCGCGTGGCATGAATACACACGAGTCCGCGTTCGAAATCGCGCATTCGAATCGAAAGAGAATTCAATATCTCCGCAGCAACGGAATTCTTCCAGCGAGGTTTCCTTCTTATTCCATTCTCGTTCGCGTGCGTAACTGTGAGCGTCGATCTTGGGACACCATCGCGTAAATACTCCTGGCCCACTCCAAGAGGCGACAACTGTATCGTTTCCCGTACAGTGCACTCGAATATAACAGCGAGTATAGATAATAATGATAAAAACGTATTTTTCAAAAAACTTTTTTCATTTCGGTCGATTTCGGGCATCTGCGCTAAGGAAGCTTTCTAATGTGCTTACTGAAATCATCGTCGAGTGGCGAGTTGAAACGAGTGGAGTTAATGGAGTTGGTCCAGACCAGAGAAGTCATAACGCGCAATCTTTCCACGGGCAACGTTCGACGTTCGACCGATCGAACATCCATCATGGATAACATCGGTCCCTTCCCAGGCACACGTGTGATAATAGGTTGCGTGTGCACTTCGAAGAACAGAAGTATACGGAGGAAGTTCTGGCGCGCACGTAAACTAAAACTCGTGCGCGCGTACACAACACGCGCGAGGGTGGAGAGGATACATCGTCGAGGGCACGTCAAAGCCAGGAGACAGCCGTCAATAGGCTGCATCGCCGTGATGCATGGGCCCTCGCTCCTATCCGACATCCCGAGAAACACACACTGGCAGAACATCGTGCGAATCGTACATACTCTCTACCCTCGTCTCGCGATCGTACGTGCGTGAGTGCGTGGATACGTGCACGGGATCAAATTAAATCCATTTCCAGCAACAATCTAAACTCCCCGCACCGCACACAATGCGACCGGATATCGATTGCACTATACGTGGCTCTAGTATGTTGCTACTCCGCCAACGAAGTTTCTTGATAAGAAAATTGTTGCTAATCATCGAAGTTTTGTTTCTAAACTTTTCAACCAACACAATGATAGATGTCTTATAATTTTTTTTTAAGTGTGCAAGGCTCTGACCGAAAAAGTCAATAAAAAACGTCCATTGTGCTAATCTTCTTTCACTTAAAAATGCAATGAGTTATTTCTTATATTTTTATTTGTAACGATCTATAGCAAAAGTTGATCCATGGTATCATTAAATTTAAGATCTATGATCTTGCTCTATATTTGAAAGGTTTGCAATGCATTAATTTCATGAAGAAAATGTGTCACAGATTCCGTCCCGAAAATCCACTCTTATGTTGGAGAAACGACGAGATCGAAAGACTCTCAATAAATGTAGACAGAGATGGTAAAGATCGAGAGAGGATGATTAAGGATCTGAAGATGGATAAGATTCAAGAGGAAGGCGATAACGCGCCAAACGAATTACAAAAATTAAACCGACCGAACGATTTAGTACTAGATATTATAGAATTCAGCGGCGCTTAATAATATAAATCGATAGTTGTAGCTTTTTCTTGTAAAAAAAAAATTAATCCTATCTTCCGTCTCGATCGGTCCAATAATGATCGGGAGGACGATAATGATAGAAACGTTAACCTGCGGCCAAAGAATCTTTCTCGCGTTAGCCAGGAAAACAATATACGTTGGTACACATCGCTCAATATGTCGTAACCACGACGAAGCGTTGTTAGTGCAAGATGGAAAGTGAGAACAATAGACAGAGTGTGATGATGCGACGAAGATGCGCCGCGGAGGTGAAGCGATCCCGCAACTTCTGAGGAGGCAAAATGAAATTCCATGGATTACGCTCGCTATAACGGTGTGGTTAGTCACCGATATAGCGAACAAAGTGTACGCCGTTGACCGCTCGATGCACTTGCGCTATCGCATCTTCGCTTCTTCCCCTTCACCGTGTGCTCCTTTGCCGGCCGACACTCTATCGAATACCCGAGATTCTTCGGCGAAAATACCGATTAACGTATAATCCCGGAAATTGAGCAGCCTCGAGAGAGAGCCGTGTTGCTCGAACCGCAACGCTCTTACATTGCGTCTCACATACGCGCCACCACCACGCCACGTGCCATCATCATTCTCGCTGTGTGGTTGAACGCCGTGAGGCGTATAATGTACAAATTTATTCTTCGTTTGTACCGAACAGGGCCACGAGAAAATTAATTCTACCGTGCACATAGATACCAACACGTTTCTGACGAAAGGCTTCCAGGGAGTCAGAAACACTTATTCAACCCCCCTGGTAGACTTCGTTGTAGATGAAGATCTTATTCTTTCTTTCGATTCTATCTTTTTTGCTTCTCAAAGAAAAGGGTCCCCGAACCATAAGTCGAAAAAGTCACATCATTAATTATACAAAAAAAAAAAAAACCAAGAAGGAAGGGTCCCTCGACATGGTATATATACCTGACGTGACGAAGTCGTCTTGCGGAGAAGTGGGGACGAGGCTCTAGGCCCTTTATAGCTTTTTTTCTTTTCCTTCGCGGCCGAGATCTCGATAACCGCCGTCGCATGACACAGCCACGTACGGATGTGTTTCTCGCTCCTCCTCCCCCCACCCCCCATCCTCCCCCTGATGTATACGTGAGACGAATATATCGTGTGAAATATATGAAAAGAACGAAAAAACGCGAAGAACGAAAGAGGAAAGCGTAGAACCACGGCACTAACTAATGCCTCGAGAGTTCTTTTGAACCCCGAGGTATGAACCCACTTTTCACTGCACGAAGCGCAGGGTCCGACAAAAATTACCATAGCGATCTTGGTAGTTCGGAACGAACAACAGTTTTCATAAATCGAATGCAGAGTAAAAAACCAACCGACAGATTTTTTTTCGTACGTATGAATTCTTGATTGTACAATTCATTTTACAAGAGAGATAAGAAAGAGCAGACATTTCCCATAAGCACTCGCATTGCTACGAGATACAGGCTTAAAAAGTACCATTACTGTTTACAAAACAATAACTGTGAGATCTGTTAATTTATGAAAACATCTACAAACAACAGTAGATAAAATCGGCACGCTTGCCGACCGCGAAGATCGTGAACCATCGATACGTTCTGAATCGCTTTTTTTTTACCCCGTTTGTCCTTTTTTTACCTTCTCTCGTTGTACGCTTTCCTATTTCTTCGTCGCCGCAGTAAAAGCATGAATCGTATCACATTCCAAAACGTTCACTTCTTTCGCCCTGCGGTTGATCTCTACTACGATCTCGCCGGTGTATCCGGGAAAGAAGAAGCGAAGCGAGCGTTTCGAGTCGCACACGCAGGTACACGGGATGCGAGGAAAAGAGGAAACGGCACAAGTTGCCCGCGCAAATGCAGTTCCAGATATTCTCGTCCGATACGCTCACTTTTCCCGTTGCTTTTCCCGTGCTCGCCTCCAACCCGGGCCATCGCTCGGTAGCGCGATGGCAACGTATCGACCATGCGTATATCTATATACGCGCATATGTACGAAGAATGAAAGATAGAAGATGGAAAGGAGATGGATGAAAAAAAATACGTGTATCGAAGCGGAAGGAAGGAGCCCGAAGAAAGGGCGTCAACCAAGCGAAATTCCGGCGGCGTTCCACGAATATATTCGCGCAATCTATGCGCTAGACCTGGGCGTTTTATATCGTTATTCACCCGATTCCGTCCGTCAGATCTTTAGCCACAGCAGCGATTTACCGGTGGTACAGAGGTAAAACCTCTTGCGCGTATGTTCTTTGTGTCTCATTTCTATACTCCACATACATATGGACACCGTAGATTTTCCTTTCCTATTTCAAACTGCGCTTCGCCTGCCGGCGCGCCTATCGTTCGCGTAACCGGCCATTTAATAGCCACCGCACGCGGAAGCGTATTATACGTCGGTCGACTGTGATTATACCGGTATACACGGGTGGTCAAAGATAGAGGAGAGAAACGGAAGAAGCGGGGCAGACAGAGGAGGCTGAAACAGACGAAGACGAAAAAAGTCCAACCGGGAGGCTGGAAAGAAAAGGACGGAAAGTTCGCCGCTGCCTTCTCAGCATTGAAAATGCATGCTGGTACACGAGAAACTTCCATCGAACTTCTGACTTCAGCGCATTCCGCATTAAAAGTAAAAAAATAAGAGCCGCGTGTCGACTCGATAACAATCGCGGTGTTTAGAACGAAATAAGCTCTCACGCAAAAAAAAGTAAAGGATGCGGCGTTCGGTTAAATTTCTCATTAAAAAAATGTTCGCCTGATTGAAAACTATCCCCAGTCTGTTTGGCAATAGCGGTAAAAAAAAATGTTTGGATAGACTCGTTATCGCTGAAAAGCTTTCTTCTTTCGACGAAAAAATCTGGCGGCACACGGGCTGACAAGTGCCTTTACATGTGAAATGGTGAATACACGCGGGTGCGAGTGCTAGATATGCGTGTACAACGGGGGAAACGTTGACAGGCAGAATAGGAGACAGATTGGTGCAGGGCGTTCATGCGAGTTTCGGGTACGTCCTTCCCTCGGTGATCTGCGAAACGAAAAACTAGATAGACTAGACGGGCGCACATACGCGCGTGTGTGCTCTATGTTTGGGTCGCCGTCGGTGAGGCAGTTCCTGCTCGCACTGTCCGATGCTATTAGCGCTTCACAATGAGCGCTGACGATCTCGCGTCTCGACGCCAGTTAACCGGGCACAATGGGCGTGCTATACAAGCGTAGTACAGCGGAGCCGTGAACGGTGAGTTAGTGCCATCGGGGTTATATGGCGTGTATACTCGCACTCCGGGAACGAGGAGCGATCGGGGTGGGGTTGCAGGGGGCAGTGAGGGTTTCATACGTCGATCGACGTACGAACGAAATAAACATTCGGCAGCATATGTCCGATTATCAGAACAGAATGCGCGAGTGGGCACAACCCTGATGTCCGTATGCCAGGGGAGAGTGCGCTCGAGTCCGGCGCATTGTCGATCCACCTGATCTCCTATCGGGGAACTAGCATAGTGCACGCGAAGCAAGAGGCGGGGTGGTGAACCCTCGCGTACACCCTCATCTCAACGGGACAGAAACTCGCCCGCACCAACTCGAACGGCAAGCATGAATGCATACGCTATATCGTGCGCGTGTATGTTACTCGATACTACCGTAGATTCGATATAGGTACACGACGCGCTGACGGGTTTAACCCCGCGTGTTACGCTTCTCGTTTTCCCGGATAATCGAGTCGACCGCTCGTGTACTAATCCGCGTAGAGTCCGAACATCCCGCCCTACCTATCTTGTAGGACACATACGTACGTGGCTACCATCGCACGAATGAAAGAGATAATTAATCGGCATAATTAATTGCGCGCGTCGTCCTGCATCTATGGCTTTGGGACGAGGGTCCGGGAACGCGGCTCGACGCCGCCGGACTTTACCTCCGGTTGTGTAATGCCCACGTTTCTCGTAGTAACGATCGAATGCCGAACAGCTGTGCATGCGGAAATCTATCGCGCCGAATGAACATAATGAATCCCAGCGTCTATCTTCAGGGAAACGCGTTTCAGAACGTTGGGGTATTAATGGGCATAAAACACTCAAGTACATTATTTATATAGATGGACGATAGAATAAACCCGCCTTTGAGTCCCGATAATCTTCCCTACAAGTCATATCTTTTCGATTCGGCAGTAGCTAAAAAATAATCGAAAACGATAATAATACTGATAGTAATAATATTTTTTCAAAATCAAGTTTTTCCACTAATACTGTTCGAGAAAATGAGTTTGATTGATTTTTTTAACGCCGTCGATACGTGAAACTGAATGAGATATCAATAAATACATGACAATTTCGTTATTGTATCGACGTTCTATCGTACGGCGAGTCACGTACTTACAGCAAATCAAATTCTACAAATAAAATGAAATATATAGTGGATATTCGGATAGAAGGTGCGAACAGGGTTGTAAAGAAGGTTTGCTCTCCCGGAGGTGCGGTGGAGCTCTCAACGACGCGCAAGCAACCAGCGGCACTCGACGCGTTTGTTATTCCTTCGCACGTGGCCCGTTTGGCGAATGCAAATCGAGCTTCCGTACGTTCCGCCTCCCTCGCCCATACCGCCACGCTGTGCCCGGTATAATATTCACGCGTGAATCGCAGGTGCGGATACTATATCGCGGGGCTGTAGAGGCATGGCTGTGAAATTTCGCAAGCGAGAAAAATGTATTGAATGTACAAAAGGAAATAAGGAAGAAAGTCGAATGACGTTGTTCCCCGTGAGCCGTGCGGCGGTAGCGTCGAGTGCTGTAAGAGGATGTACGAACGCGGCGAAAGAAAACGTAGCGGGGCTTGTATATGCGCTCGGCATAATTCAAGGGGCCGCGAAGAGCTTTTTTTCAATGGCCTCTCTCGCATTTCGCATGTCGACCCCATATATATATATGTATAAATGTATATATATATATTTTTCTTTTATTGCTTTACCATGCTGGTTTTTTCGCCCTTTCCTCGCTTTCGTCTTGCTTTCGCGGTTAGGAAAAAAAAATTCATAAGGTTTGATACGCAACATTGTGATAGCCTTCCGCACACAAACGAGTTACGACTTTCAACGACTATAACCCTGCGCTGTTGTACTAAACGAAGGCTTTGTGCGTTCTATTGTCATTCAAATGCCATGTATTCAACGCTAAAGGATAACATAAAAGAGTCGTTTGCTTGACCATCACGATAAACGATGCGTGTATCATATAAGATTTTTTACAACCGTTTATACTTATATCCGCAACAAAGATATCTTCAATGGAGAGCAAAAAAAATCTCTGCCACATTCTTCTTTCCGATTCGACAGTCCGGTGGACAAGCGAACAGATTTATTGAGTCGTTTCTCATTTGTCTTCTATCGCCGACCCTTCCCGAAATAGTCAAAATCTTTTATAACGAAAATTCCGTTCCAGGCCCGCAAGCTCGGGATAGATGAAGCTCGAATTCGTCTTTCGAAAAGCCTCAAAATCAGAAAATGCTCAGTTCACCCTATTTTTTTCAGTTACATAAGGAGCCTTTGATGTTATTAAAGTGTGTTAAATATTATAGATATTTGCCTTAATGAATAATATTCGGTATGACAGAATATAATTATATTAGAATATCGTGAGGACAAATGTCTTAAGGAAAAATGTTATCATCGTTCCCACGAAAGATGAGTATAGAACCAATTAGTTCGGCCGGGCTGAAAAATAAATCCAGATGGAACGCAAAAGCTAGACAATAAGTCGGAATTGCCAAGGGCAGCGTGCGCAGAAAGTCTCGAGTCTCGAGTATACGAGAGGCACCGAGAGAGAGAAAAATTCTCAAACTAGTTAATATTGAATTGTTAAGGACGAAAGCGGGGTGGGACGAGAGAACAAGACGGAAGGATCGATGAGGAATCGAGTCCGAGCAGTCGGCTGTGTACAGCCGTTAGACTCTGCTGCGTTCGCTTGGCGAAGAAAACGCCTCGTGAGAACGCGGGGGTATTAGCTTCTGGCGTTAATTGAATTACGTCAGCCCCCGCGAAGTTGTTCCGTACGAAAGTTTAACACGCTATACTGCTGCGTACTCGCCGGTAGTAAAACCAGACGAGGAGATGAGAGGAGAGGAGGCCATACTCGAAGCGACGAGAAGGCGGCGGATAACGTCGGCTCGCTGCAATATTACCCGGCTACGAATAGCTTCGGGCAGTTGACGAAACTTTATTTATCGGCATTCGAACTGGGAATTGTTCAAACTGCGACAGACGTTCCTCCTCGCTTTCATTTCATCTATCCGATCATCGCTGTAAGCGGCAACTCAACAGTTATCGTTTTTTTCTTTTCAACGTCAAAGTTACGGGGCCGAGCTTTAAGATATAATGCTTCGCGAGATTCGAAACGAACTCGCGTTATAACTAATGCAGAGGCATACATCGAAACAAGGAACTTAAACATTGAATTCCAATTTGTCTACTTGGTGATGTCTGGATCGAAAACCGTAACGATGATTATTACTGCAAGAAAGCTCAAACAACGATAATTCAAAGCCTTCGCAAGAAATAAACCACTTTCCCGGATTGGCAGCAGAGTCAACTTGGTTTAACGAAATAATTGAACAATCGTATTGCGCAGTACGGCACCTGGTGCAATCATCGGCTCGTACAATTCTGGCGACATACAGATATTCGTCATCGAACTTGTTCCGCCGTTCATTCGAGCACGAAAAATTTCCCTCGACGAAGCCAAATAGCGATAGCGTGTGTTTGACAAAACGCGAAGCGTGCCCGGCTATATGCACTCATTGCGCTTCGGGGACTCGTGCGAGCCGAGCAAACAAATGTGCAACACTTCCACGTAACGTTTGCGCTTACCATGCATGCGCTACCATTTCGACCTCCCCCAGTCGATAGAGGGTTAGTCCCTAGGCTATGTGTATTATATATAGTACGGTTAGTATGTACCAACGTATATGCTGCGCTCATATACACATGTATGTAGAGGGGGTGTTACGTTCGGGCCAGTGTACAAATATATAATACGAAGTATAATATACAGCGCCGCCTTTTAATCGTATTGCCACATCTGCTCGCACGACTTCCGAAATAGCGGATCGTACCGGGGGATAAGGTAACGAGGGTAGCTCAAGGGCGGATATCCCGTGGCACGAAATCGTCCAAAGTTCACCCGATCGTATGCGATATTCCAACCCCTAATTCGTTGACATCCCGTGAAAAAGCCCTGTCACGAACTGTACAGCCCGCGTAATCGGAAGATTGACCCATTCGTTCTACTTAAACATTATAATAACGACGTGTGCAGTACGCATAATTATATGGCACAGAAGTTAAAACCCCGTGGGGTAGATGCACTGTGAAGATAGAACCTTTTTTCGTGAATTGCAGGTGATTTCCATATCCTGCATTCTACAAAACATAAGTGTATGGACCTTTTTGCTCCTCTCGTTTAAAAAATTAAAGATGCAGAGAAGCTTTAAAATGTAGCAAGAAAGGAAAGACAATCGTTGAAATATTTTTTGTCTGTTAATGCTTTCGAGAGATTTATAATGAATGTGTGATTACGATTATTGAGCTTTCTAAAAGTCGATGAAAAAGGGAAATGATGCGAAAAATGTGTTGCCAATCTAATTTTATACATTTCAAACGTGCAAGCTTACCCTGGAGTGATTATATGTTGTGATATGTCGAGCGAGTAATTCGAGCGTGAGTCGCAGCCTCGGTGCACCGCAGCCCCGATTTCCCACTGAGCCTGAAACAACGAGTTGGAGATGCACAGAAAAAAAATATCGACATAAAGTGACAAAGGATAATCAACGAGGCGGGGCGGTTAATGGACCGAGTCGACTACGTGGAGATACTAGAGCAGTGACAAACAAAAATAAAAGTGTGAGATCTTCCTTACTGTAAGCGGCAGCCCAAGATAGCTCATATCGGCTTCGATACAGTCTTAAACATTTTTTTTAAGCGTGAATGTATAATAACGATGAAAACCCCGCTGACAAATTCAATCAGGGCAAGCAACGAAGTCGCTTATAGTTCGAGAAATAGTTTTTCCGAAACTACAAAACGATCCGGTGTTTTCTCGATAGCATTAACTTTTCTAATCAGTCGAATACTTATTAATATATTTGATTACCATGTCTACCCTAGACCCCCTAGGACTCCGTACCAGTACTTTACTAAGCTACCTAACTTCCAGTGCGTCCGCAGCCGACTTAGCTACACCTTAGCGCATTTGCCATGGGCACGAGGGAACTGCGGAAAACCCGGTGCGCTACAGACAGCCCTGTTCTTTTTGATTCCCCGGCGTATACCCGACAGAAACTTTCTTAAGTGCATACACCAAGGTCTCAGGAAACTAGCCTCAGTGTAGCACAAGCCACCGTGAGCGGCTACGGTCACCCATCAAAGTACTGCCCGCAAGCAATTCTGCTTGCGATCGAATGCTTCCGGTAGATAATTATTAATAATTATTACAGATATGATATGGATAACAATGAATGAAATATATCATTATGTTATTATAATTAATATTTTCCATGTTGTCATTATTTGTTTTTTCGCTTCTTATTGCCGACCAACAAACCGTTACCTTCAGTGTACAATGAAACGCGTGACACTCATCTTTTCAAGTCAGGCGTTGAAAAGCAATGTCCCACCAGTAAACTTTCTCCCGTAAGCGAACAAGTGCTCGAACCACTGTAAGATCAATCGAAGCTCGTCGGTTTTTCATGCATCGCATAATGCCGAAGTTAAGCGTTTACCTAACCGAATTCCGTGTCCATTTCGTATATATCGGTAGTACACAATAAAATACGTCGCATATGATTATGGATTATTGCGGTAGAGGCATGAAAGCGGCTGGCGAAATGAGATCCAATCGGAACGGTAAAGCTTTTGTAGACGGAGCACGCTCGATTCGTGACTGGAGACTTCGAAAAGCCTCTCTTGCCTCTTATGGCCCCCTGCGATACATTCCGTCTCGTTAAGATCGTCGCAAGATAGCTTCACGGATACGATGCGAATCGACATTATAACTCTTTCGCTATATTGGCGAATTGTACATACACATGAGCGGTACCATAAAAAACAGCTCTGCATATCTCAGACACCAACAGCTTGTTGTGGAAAAATATAAAATCATCATCGTCCGTGACAAAAAACTGATCATTTGTCAAGTATTCATCAAGCTAACGATGCAGTATTCAGCTTGGCTAAAATATGCTATTCATTAAAGTTTCGAAGCTTTCCCGAGAAAAAAAAATGTCTACAAATCATATTAATTATATGAAAATTTGCGGTGATTTAAAAAGAAATCTGAACGATTCTCGAGATGACTTATCTAAATTCGATAGTGTAAATCGAGAGCAAAGGAAAACGTGCTCGAAAAGTCATTATAAATATTAGACGAGAGGATTTGGCTGTTAGATTAGCGCGCGATTGTCTAAGCAATGTTCGTCGTTTCCGGCGAAAATCCATAGACCCACCGTACATAAGCTATTAGACTATGGTATAATGCGAACTTTGTAAACCTACGCGAAACTCGTAACTGGTACTCCCCTTGAATTACGAATAAGCGCGGAGAATACTGGCTGAATCGGTGTTGGTATATAGTATCGTTACGGTGTGTCTTATATAAGTTTCGTGCTTCGTATAGCTGCATAAAGCTTAATATTTCATGAACGATGCAAGACCCCTCCCTCCACGCCAGATAAGTGGGATTCAAGCGAGGCAGCGAACTTTTGCCACAGACTCGAGAGAAAAGCCCCGTCACGAGGGGTTGACGAGGAGAACGTTGGCGATGTTCGACTCTGATACACAAGTTTCGTATGGGTGAATCGACACGGATATAAGGGTTGCGAGACTGGCGTCAGCTAGGTATGCTTTCTTCTTTTCTCGTTATCCGCACGCGATTACTTTTCTTTTTTTCTTTCTTTCCTAGAATCGTTGGAGGTTCCGTGGGGCACTGTCTCGGGACTATCGTAACCATGGAATCGACGTTAATCGTTCGTCGTTTCCCGGCATTTAGGCTCGCCCTCCTTCCTCAAAGGCCACGAGACTTGTTATGGAGTTTCATTCGATTCCGTGTTCGTCGGTTGCAACGCAGATGTATTATCGCGTGCACGCACGCTCGTACTGCGTCTCGCTGAAACGGGATTTTTCCGCGCGTATTGTGCACGCGTCTTCGATGTAACTCGCACATAAGTGTATATATATATTGAGTCACGGAGGGGGAACTCGAGGTACCAAAAGTGAGAAAGCGAGTTCAGAGAGTTTATCGAGTCTCTCACGAAAGAGGAAGTTCTAAGTGGAAGAGTCAACGAGGAGGTAAAGACGTACGACCCAGGTACGGGGAAGGGGATTTGAGTCTGTATTACAAAATCCAAAGCTTTGCGCGCGGCAGCAGGTGGTCCGACGTGAAAACGAGTTTTCTATATACGACTCATATACACTTGTAGTACATAGTAGTTACACATGGAAACAGTCCGCGTAACTGCGAGGCGAGCCCGCGCGAAGCGACAAGTGAACGAAGAAATCAATTCACGCCTCGAAAGTGCCGACGGGGTCGAGTACCGTTCACATTTTTCCTTCGGGGACTGTTTACACAGCGAATTACTATCGCCGCCTCTGACTTCCCGAGAGTATTTCTTAATGCGATTTTTCGGAAAAATTTCAATCGAACGAAGTTAGAATTTTTTAGTCCATTAACAAAGGGACGCACAGTTTGTTCAGTTGCTCGCGCTGGCAAAGAAAAATGTCTAAAGTGTAAAAAATGTGAAAAGTGTCTAGTTCGTACAAAATTGAATCGTTAAAAGTTCTCGGATGTTCTGGAAAAGACGCAACTCGTTCGTCCAGAATTTTTGCTCGCTCAGGGATGAAGTTCCTGAAAAAACGAAGTTCCTGAAAAAATTCCGAGAACGAAATTATCTGTTTCATTCCGCTTCCGTTCGTTGTTTGTAATAGAAAAAATGTGTATCAGCGTTGAAGCATATTCGAGCGATCCGGAATCTCGAGAAAAAAGCCGGCAACGAGGACCAGTCAGCGACAGGACACTGTCGCATTGTGGGAACACTGTCCAGTTTTTCCTCGCTTCCGGGTTGTGTATGAAAGGCTGAAAGCCAGAAAACATTGCGGTACACTGGAGATTGTTGCTGAGCTGTAGACGATAGCCAAGTTGCGCGAAGAGAATGAAGCGTCGCACGAAAGAAAGGAAAGGAAAAAAGAATAACGTTCGTGTCAAGAAGAAAGAAAGAACAAAGGACGCGAGATGGGAAGCGAAGGGAGCGAAGAGAACGACGGAAAATAGCGAGAGGTAGAGAAATGGAGAGAAGCAGGAAGGAAGCAGGGCGGAAGGGTCCGAGGATTAGCGGTCTTAGCCTTACTGTTTTATGCTTCCCTTGCGTTTTATTGGCTCAACCCGCAGTCGTTTCGCGCGGGGGAAAAAACAATTGAAAGCCACGGAAAACTTGGCTCTTCTTAAACCGACGAAGGAAAGAGGGAAAAAAAAGAAGAGTAAAACGAGAGAGACGAAGCGAAATACGGATCCGGAACTTTTACACCCGTTCATTTCCCGCTAGTCGCCGAGAAATCTAGCCGGCATCTCGACAATAGAAATGGCGAAAATGCGGTAGCGTTGTTCAACCGCAGACTTCTCGCAAGCGGTCCCAAGATTCGTAGTTTCTTCTATTTCCTCAGTTTTCGGGCGTCGATCGCACAGATGAGAACCGCGGGTCTCAAGACGGATCCAAGCGCGAACGGAGATGTAGCCTTCAAAATCCGTTACGCCGCACCACGTTTGTATGCTGTATAGACTGGCATACTGCGGTGCGATACAATATCGTAGCTTTTTTTTGGCATCGTTGTTCTTCGCTTCTTTTCACGACCGACGAGCTGTCCGTGTTTCGTTTCACTTCGCGGTACCCCTGCGCAACACTTCTCTTTGTTTTCCTTCCTCTGTTCGACTAAACTTCCGCTCTTCTTCACTCGACCTGTTCCTTCCACCCTTCCCAAGGAACATCACTGTTGGCAATCGATGCGAAAAACCCAAAGTCGTTTCCGACATGACTTCAGTTGCCTCGACGATGCAGTTTCGGAAACGCATTTTTTTTTCAACAAGTAACTATTTTGAATTGTCATGGGACGGGGTACGCGTGTTGTACCAATCCAATAGAACTTCGCTGCAAGGCAGTTTCCAACGTTCTACGTTTCCTAGTCGCCATGCGAAAACGGCGGTCTTCGATTTATGTTTTTTGTGCATAATTCTACGAAAGAAAAAATACTCGACAAGTAACTTTCGACATGTTTTCGCGAAGTTGATCCTCTCCCGGCGGGTACGAAGAGTAGCGGACAATGATATAACTTTGCGAAGTATCCGCATGGATATTTTGCAAATTGAAAATAAAGCGACTGACCCGTATGAGAATAATGAGCGGGCCGGATGTTATATCTTTCGGCGAAAAACACGCAACCCCCATCTACTTATCCTTCGGGTGTTTCAAAGCGTTACACACTCGAATCCTCCGAATAAACTATCGAAAAGCTACCCGCTGAGAGCCGCAGACTGGGTAGTAACCTACGCGCTGCAAGAGTCGTGCCCTCTGACTTACGACTATCACAAATCTTTGAAACGGATAGGAAGCCGCGCGCGGGCGCGCTCCTTGGTCGCGAGAACGATGAATATCGAAATCTCGGAGCGTCTACCATCGTGTTTGCCTCTTTCTCTATGGCTATAGGAAATCTCGAGAACCCGCGCGAGCCGTTCGACAGTCCTCGTGGGGCGGTGACCCCTTGGCCGTGTTCCCCGAGGTTACCCTCGATAACGTATAAAAGTACCGGGGATAAGAAAATCTCACGTCGAAAAGAAATGATGCTCTCGATTCGTGTTCGACATATGCGCTTATATCCATAATCATACTACAAGATTCGGGAATCTGTCGACCAAATCGTTGGAATCTGTGTCGAAGAAATGAAATTCAGAAAATGATGGACCGGCGTTAAGTGGCGCCAGACCCAGACGTGGACGCATTATTTCGAAACCTTTTATTTTGTAATCTAGATTTCGCATAGATAATTTTACCGGTATCAAACAAATAACTGAACTAATAATCGTCCTCCATTCGGACCATCCATGTAGCGCTCAAAATAAACTATTCCGGTTTACCGATGCGAAGCCGGTCTAAAGCAGAGAAGCCCTTTGGTATACGACACAGAAGGCCTCTGTCATATAATTAACGTGAACTTCTGCCATGAATCGTAGGTGAAAGCATCGCGCTATATGTATATTCGCAAATATTGCACCCACATCCGGGCGAATGTTATGAATAATCAGTAAGACTGCGCGCAAGAACTCCATAGCCAGACCTACTGAGTCCATCATGGTTTCTTCTGTACGAAATACGCGTATGAAGAATCAGGCACAGCAGTAGACCGCAGCGTTCGGGAAGTCATAAAGATTCTGATGTGGTTCTACGTCAAGCCGTATATAATAGAACGCATGATGTACAGTAGATTTTCTCTATTCTTGATTCAAAAGGAGTTAGTCATTTTGTTATTCTTAATGTTCTCTGCGGATCACTCCTATAGGTTTGTAGATTATCGCCAATCACGGAAAAACAGGCCTCTCGCTACGCTGATGGCGAAGAGCAACCAAAATGGTACCCGTAGCAATGAGTTGAATAAGGCCGGTGGATGAGTTGGAAAAGTTAAGAAAAGAGGGTCCGCACTGTGGTTGCGTTCTTTACGGGCGCGCATACGTGGTACAAGCTGACATGCAGACACGAGAACTAGCTGCGGACTAGCCTCGCGTACACTCCATGATGCATATTAAATTTACAGTGTAGATGTATACTGTAGCTTTGCAGCTATAGGGCATTCACGAGGACGAGTGCGCCGAGAAAGCGTGCGGAGACGCGAGCCAGTACTTTTATACGTCACGCAAGAATACAAGGATCTTAGACACTCGTATGATAAAGTGGACTCGCAGCGAGGACTGAGAACTTGGCAGTGAAGAGTTACACGCCGATCTGTCAGCGATGCTCACTTCCACGCTATAATACCCATCTGTAGTTCATCCGGCGTTGGACCCAAGAGCTATGTACCCACGTCGAATGACACGGAGGGTTGTTTATAGCGCGCGCGCATATATCCTGCACTCCGCGCTTCCGCCTCGTCGAGACACAGAGGTGGTATTTAATGTATGAAAAATTCATCGGTTCTCCTCTATGGACCCTTCTCTTCCCGACAGCGTGGCCACCGCGCGCAAGACAGCTCGCCACCGGCGTGCATTACAGGTGCACGTGTTTATCTCGGTATCACGGTCTCTCACATATTTTTATTTATTTTTCATTTGCGCCAACTTCGCGAAAAATTCTTTCCCTTTATCCCCGAGTGAAGCAACAGTTTTCCCTTGATTCTCTATTCATCACTCGACGCTTCTGCATTGAAAGAGCTCGACTTTCCTTACCCCGACTGACTATTTCATTACCGGCAGTTCATACTTGTAGCCTTTTAGTAAACGGTTCATCCACGTATTTCAATCAACGTAAAACACGGTAATAAATTAAATTCAATCATACCGGAAGCTTGAACAGTGAAATGCAAGTAAATTATTAAGAGAAAAGGTATCCCTATGGCTTTTAATATATGCTACATTCATTTTTTATGTGAATACATTAAGCTTGACGAGTTTATGCATGAAAATGTTCATCAAATATCCAGCATTGTTTACAGTTGCGTTTAAATCTCCGAAAAACATCCGAAATCACATGTTTCGCGGTTAAACTAACATGGAAAGTATAGTTCATCCTGTAATCTGCAATATTCGTTTAATTGTTGAAAACTATTGCCATGAAGTTAAAAAATTAACGTTCCCAAGGCTCGTGTCGCCAAAGTAACCATCAATTCAATGGTTATTGAGATTATTAAATAAAAGAAGATTCCTGTATCCTCGTGTATCTAACCTCTCCTAATTCCCAGTATAGCTTCTCGAGAATAGTTCGTAAAATGCATGACGCGCCTCCCCCGGGTACGAAGGTTAAAGAGTTAAACGTTATTTTCAGAACGTATTCAAGGCAATACGTTAGCGAATCTAAAATATCTCATAGTTGACACGCGCCCCTGAGGAAAACGATCTACAAGTCGAGTTGCGCGGTTCGCATGCATATCGCATACACATACAAGATATACGCGCAGTATCATATGTGAGTACCGCACTGCGAATACCGTGTGCGGTAACGCCTATATGAATACGTAAAAAAATAAATAAAAAAATACAAAAAAAAGAAATCCGCGAGCGCAGCTTGGTCGTGTCGACTCGACGCATAAATCGCGCTCACCGTTGGTTCTTTCGGTGTGTCTCTCCCGCGCCGCTTGTTCTCCCGCACCGCGAACGACGACGACGCGGGCTACTCTAAATAATGGAGGCGCGGTCCTCTCGAGCACGTTCGTATATTCTCCATTCCCCTGTCGCTGTTGCTATAGACCGTGTTGTAGGTACGGTTGTACCTGTACACGCGAAAGAGCGAGAGAATAGATCTGTATTACGTTGACGCAATGTACAAACGAAGCAGCAGCGGCAGCAGCAGCCGAGACTCCAGTGCATCGCGTTGCCATAGCCGGTCGTACGTCTACGGCGAACAAGCGTAGAGTCGTGTCGGCCGTGGGACACAGAGATTCGCCTCGCTACTCTCCACGCTCGCCCGCTCTCTCTCCCTCTTTCTCTGTCTCCCGAGCTCGCATTTCGTTTCTGCGACCGAGGACAACGGGGTATGTGTATTTACAACCCGCGAGAAGAGGAAGATGGAATGAGAGACAACGTATTGTTCGGGCTTGCGCGCCCGTCGTCAAACTTTGTCAGCTTAATTATTAGGCACTCCCTGCAGACACAACCGATCCCCACCTCACCGTTCCCATTTTCTCCGTACACGCGCCATCTCTGTCTTCGTAACTTTGCGCGATACGCAGAAATAAGGTTTATGGTACCGGCGCCCATAGCCGATATTGAGTTTCGAGGACAATACTCTAAATTAGTTCGGCAATGGTCTGGACAAATGGTTGGAATTACAGTCTTCGAATTTGACTTTGAGACCTTCAAATTGGTCCTTTTATTCTATCGTCAAGATCGCATACAATTATGTTCAACTAAAGTTGAACCTTTGTTGCGACTAAAACAATAAGGTCCGGTTTTCTTTCTGTCGAGCAGGGCAACGTGAACGCGGTAGAATGTAGGTATTACGGCTTGATGACACACCGCGGTAATAAATATACAGTGTAAACTCCCATTTGTCCCCTCCGGTACCGGCGACAGACTTCATTCTGGTCGCAAGAGTTACTCAATGATATTACAGACTGGCGAACATCCAAGGGCCCCTGAGAAGTAGAGTTAGAGCGAGGAGAAAGGATCAGTCCTCGACGTCGTTGTACCGACACCCGCGTGGCTCACTTCACAAAGGTACCGAGAGATCCTTGCGGGAGGGGGTTCTACCAAGTTTCCTTGGTGAACGCGGGTTACGCTAATGAGTGGGTTCAGCTTGCTTCGCCGTTGTGGTCGTCCGCGTCTTTCCAGCTACCCAAAGTACGGAAAAGACACTGTATAGATATACCGTGGGTGCCCCGATGAAACCGAGAAACTAGGAAGGAAGACACAGAGACGAGATATCGAGGCCAAACGTGAGAGGGATGGAAATAACAAGAACTCGGAGTGCGAAAATGGAGATCTCCCAATCGTGGAGAGCGTAGACTCTATTCAGGCAGAAGATTCTAACTACTGGTCTGGCCATTGCATCGGAAACACCTCTTCGTTAGTCAGCGATGTCGCTTGAGAAATGGGCGCTTGATCATTTCAGAGGCTTCGTTTGCAAAGCTACGGCTTTCAAACCACTCAGACCAATACTCGCTGATCGAAAATCCAATACTATTCGAAACTCGTCTCTCCGTGTTGTCGAACAATGATGAGCATCGAAAATACTCGAGTATCTACGTCGATAACACAGACAGTTCCGACGGGCATGTGCGACAATTTATAGAATCTATATTTATTCCTAGCTACAAGCTTTAATATTTCACGAGATTTATAAGGTCGCGACTTAATCCTTTCAGAGACGGTGTTCTATTTATGAAACATCTGTTCCAATCAGAAAAAACTTATGACATCCCAGACAGAAATTGAAAAAAAAATAGAGAAAATCCAGGTCTGTGTGCATATTAACCATCTAAAAATGTCAGTAAAAATTTGATAATGTTGTGTTCAAATATCTTTATAAATTACTTCATAATTGTGAGGAGCAATTTTGTAATTACTCTTCACGATAAAAGTGATAATAATGAAGAAAAATGTGAACCGTATCGATAAATTTAAGGATCGATGAGGTAATATGTAATATTCAGTCTCAATATCTCTTCTCCGTCTGGCATTTCGGCGTTATATATTTAGCGAATGGTGTC